>CM075818.1:4571574-4723487 GCA_037975025.1 Excoecaria agallocha | reverse complement strand
GGATTTAAAATCATATAGGATGTAACTATTCTGATGCTATCAATTCTAGGTTTTCCAAGATTTATTTACAACGATTCAAGGAGCACATCAATAGAAGCCAGTCTACCAAATATGGATCAAAAGATAAAAGCATCACAATAGAATTGGAATTTGACATTAACAGACACTACCGTTGGCAAGAGAGTAGTCTGCTATAAGACGTTCATACCATCAGGAGATCAAAAAAAGAAAACCACAAAAGGCTCTCCTACTTCTGCAGTTGAACACCTAAAAAGGATTTTCTGGAAAGTAATGCTAAAAATTAATAGAAAGCAAAAGGGCAAACAAACCATGGAAATATCCTTTAACAGGAAAAGTAAGAGGATATTCTTTTGACAAAGGAATTCGGTATTCACATCTCGAAAGTTGCACCATTCAAGAATTGTGTCCTTATGAGGCCATAAGTTACAAAAGAATGGTAAAGCACACAACTGAAAAGATTCAAAAGGTTTGGTGTACTCACCCATTCACCTGGGCATAGAGCACGGTAGTACTTGGCAAATTGTTCACATTCATTAGACTCTTCGCCCTTTGCTGCCAAACACCTGCATTAAGAGTTCAAGTGTAGAATGGAAGGTTTATTTTACTGTTATCAAGGGGCCGAGGGATGTGTGGAAGAGTATGCCAATTTGCAAACACTAAGAGCTTTACCTATGAAACTCAATGTACCGGGTAAAACAATGACGAGTTTGGTTTGTTGTAGGAAATCGAAAATCAGCAGGAGCAGTTTTCAGCTCAATCTGACAGACAAATGCCAAAACAATGGTTAACAACTACATAGAAACCAACATTATCTAAACATTGCATTTATTTATTTACTTATGAGAATGTGTCAGGATTCTTTCAGTATCAGGTTGCTTTACCAGCATTTGCATGAGCCATTAAGCATTATGTTCAAAAGCAACACAAATTTCTCAATAAGTTCATTAAGTGAACAGATAATTAGAACACGTTGTGCACTGTGTAAATGCAAGAACCCCTCTTCATCAAATGGAGAGATGGACCTTCATCTTAAATGGCAAAGAAAAGTAAAAGCTACCTATTAAATATTCATAACATTAATACAATGTTAAAGTGTTGCACATTATATTGAAAGATTAAACCAGAAATCAGGTCAGCATCCAAGCTACAATAGAAAAAGTAAATTCCTGTATCAAAAAAAAAAAAAAAACTACTACTGTTTTCACATGGTTCCATATATATACTCCTCTCCACATCAAGGATCACAAAGACCAGCAAGGCAAAGCATGAAACATCAATTATGAAGATAGAAAATCAGCATCTGTAACCCTCCGCAGTCTTTTTGTGAAAGGCAAAAGGTTAGGGAGAGGAAAAAAAAAAGGAAGAAACTATAGGATCAATTTTCTCCATTTTAACTATTAATATTTTTGTCAATTTTCATCTCAAAAAATAAAATTGTTATTTCCCCCATAAAGATTTTCAAACAGACAGGCATTAAACAAATATTGAACCACAAAAGAAATCAAAGATACAAAATAATAACAATAATAATAATTGCATCGACTGAATCAAAATCATCATCAGAATCCCCAATACATCACCACGAGAAAGTCAAGGATAAAGCTTCGATTATGACACTATCTCAATTTGGCTAAATCTCCAGAAAATGAAAGAGAAAATGGGAATCTAACAGGAAACCCGGCGTTTCCAATAAATCTGTGGGGTTAAGATTTCTGAAAACCTTCTCTTTCACTTCCTTTTCAATTTCAGAGTCTTTTCCTACGGTTTCTCGGCAACCAAACAGAAGGTTTAAAGAAAGATTCGAAGCCTTACCTCATCAGCCATGGCTTGCGTTGATCGAGTCCAACGTCTAAACGAAAACGAAAAATGGTGGGCTTGGAAAGAAGACTGTAAGTGAAGCTGCTGGTTTCTCTGCGGTTCGTCCTTTTACCAATAAAAAATAAGCCACGTGGAAAGAAAGCAAATAAACGAGTACGACCTCTAAGAATGAGAGATTTTTTTTAAATAATATATATTTTTTAAAAAAAATAGAAATGCTTAGAAAATATTTAAAAGGGATGAAATTTTATACTAAAATGTAACATTTTGCTGTGTTATAAACTTGAAATTCACATCTGTGGTATGAGCTCCACTCATCTGAAAATACAGTAGCAGGGTGCGTTATCCACATGGTGCCTCCAGCTCGATCCCTACACGTGACGTGTCTGAAGACACAGCGACAAGCATCATTGTTAGCCTGCTAATATGGCACGTGATCCAACAGTGAACCATCAAATTGGGTTGACCAGAAACAAAAAGAAAATTTTCACTTATAATATGCTATTTGGTTTTTACACACTCCCTTATTTGCACTCATTCTATCTCTTTCACTCCATGCTTCCTACCTTTCATTCTTGTATTCTTTCTAAGCTCTTGCATTCCAAGCCCTCATAGAACACAATCAAATTTTTATTTTGTAAGCTAAAGACACTGAAGATTTGATCTCGGAAATTAGAGGAGGTGAGTATGAGTTTTAATAATTTTTTAAATTAAATTATTGAATATTTAATTTTAATATTATTTTGTAATTTGTAGATTTTTTTATTATTGATTATTTTGGAATCGTGAAGAAAAAAAAAGGCAAGTTATTCCTTTGATATATTACAAAAAATTTAATGTTCATGTATTAATATGCAGTAATTTATAATTTTTGCTGTTAGTATAATAGTTGTTACAATATGTAAAAATAATGGTTCTATACATTAAGAAAAATTTTATGTTTGTGTTATACAAAATTTCTCAATAAGTTAACATATAGAAATAAAGATATATTTTATAAAAAAAATATAGTTGATATTTTTTCAATTATTTATAATTTTATTGAAATTAAATAAAATAAATGCATTATTATTTATGAAATATGTATTCAATGTTAAAGTAAATTTATATTATTAATTGATATTCATGTTTAGTTGTGGACAAAATATGTTTTAGGTTAATTTTTATTTATTTATTTAATTCATTAATGTAAATATTAATTCATGTATTTAGCTTATATTATATTATTATTTGTGAAAATAATAATACAATTTAAAATTATAATAGTTTTTACAATATGTAAAAATAATGGTTATATATATTAAGAAAAATTTTATGTTTGTGTTATACAAAATTTCTCAATAGGTTGACATATAGAAATAATGATATATTTTATAAAAAAATATAATTGATATTTTTTTAATTATTTATAATTTTATTGAAGTTAAATAAAATAAATGCATTATTATTTGTGAAATATTTATTCAATGTTAAAGTAAATTTATATTATTAATTGATATTTAAGTTTAGTTGTGGAAAAAATTTTTGTTATGTTAATTTTTATTTATTTATTTAATTCATTAATGTAAATATTAATGTATGTATTTAGCTTATATTATATTATTATTTGCGAAAATAATAATACAATTTAAAAGTTGTATTTACATGTACTAATTGAATTAGTATAATGTGTTAGACTATTGTATATTTTGGATCATATTTGAAAATTTTCATATTATTAGAGAAAATTTTGATAAAAAAAAGAGAATATTTTATAATAAAAATATAAATTTTAAAAATAATAGTAGTATGTTTTAAAATGATATTATGTGATAAATATATTATAGTTATACGAAATTTATTTGTTTTAAATTTACAGTTAATTAGTAATAATTTTCTTTTACATGCACATGTAACACATGCTGGTGTATTCACATAGTTTATAAAAAAATGGAACCTTTTGGAAGAAAACAATTTATTAATTTGGAACCTTACGTTGATGAGCTTCTAACTTTGATTGGCAAGCACCGAGCTGATGTAGTTTGGAACGAATCTGTAATTATATTCTCACTTAATCATTAAATGTTAAATCATTTTAAAATATATTATATATATATATATATTGATAATCTTATTTATTTCAAGTTCAACCTGATGTTCTGTTTGCATGTAGAGCTAGTGTTGAGAGTCACTATAAGAACATTGATAAGATCATATCTTACCTGCATTTATCAGGTTTCTATGGTGTGTCTCAAATTGGTGCTATGAATGTTAATGTTGACATGATGATTTCTCTTATCAAGAGGTGGAGGCTAGAGACACATACTTTTCACATTTCTATTGGTGAAGCTATAATAACTTTGGAAGATATATAGGTACTCATCGGGTTGCTTATGGAAGGATGTCCTGTTACAAGATATTTAAACCATGACTATCATAAGGTTTGTGGTCAGCTTTTGGGGATGGTTCCCCAAAAAGAAGCAATTAGAGGACTAAAAATAAAAATAATATGGTTGACTCAATATTTTAATCACTTACCGGTTGATGCTGCAGACTACTATATACAATGCTTTGCCCGTGCATGGATCCTATGTTGTATTGGTGGACTACTATATCCTGGCCAGGTTAATAATTACATACATTTAATGTTCCTTCCACTGTTAAAGAATTTGGTTGAAGTCAGTGATTATAGCTGATGATCAATAGTTTTGGCATTGCTATATAGAGAGTTATGTCATGTGACTCGATCAGGTGCAAATGGACTTGGCGGATATCACCAGTTAATCCAAATGTAAGCATGGAAAAGACTCCCTCAATTTGGGCCGCCTTTTATTCACAGACCTATTCTAGATCATGGCAGACCATATGGTTATGAGTAAAATTTATTTATTATTTTTAATGTCAGAATATTTTTAGTTTTGTTTGTTGAAACATATGCTGACTAAATTGATAATTTATTTTGTAACAGGTGGCGATCTCCTTTAGACTTAAGAAATAACAATAATAAAGATGTTAACACGTATCGAGAGGAATTGGACTTACAGCGCTATGATCAGGTTTATATTTATTTTTAAAGTCATGGTAATTATTTAATATTTATAATAAAAAATAATTATTTTGTAACAATATTTTTTTATTTATTCAATTTTATTTGTAGATGGATTGGTAACCGTATAAAAATGTAATGCACTTATTGCCATAATATTGTACTAGTGGACATGCAAGTTGGAGATCTGTCATGCCACTAATATGTTTTCATATTATTGAGTGGCACCAACTCGATAGGTGTATGATCGAGACAATTTGGTGTGGATTAGCCGATTCCATCCCCTCTGCAGAACAATAATGAGGTGCATTTTATTGACTTGAGGGGGCACAAAGATCAAAATTGGGAATCAAAATTTTCAACTTTCATTTTTGAGTGGCATAATAGACATGATTGGGTTATTACAGGTCATGTTCTCAATTCCTCATTGCATTTGAGATCACAATATATGCAATGGTATGTAGCGGGAACAAAAATGTGCATAACCCTGGTTAAAGCAATAATGGAGGCATCGATATGTAGTATTATTGTTCATATATTTTTTAACTTATATATATTATTGATGACTGTTAATAATTTTTTTATTTGCATGTAGGCCGATGCTGCTGAACGAATATTTCACAACAACATTGCTACATAATCATATGAAGTCGATAATATTCGTTTGGCATCAGAAAGCATTTTAGGTGCTGTAGGTGCATATGATAGGACATCTATTAATTATCCTCATCAGATTGTACCTGATCCCGTGTATATTCCACCATTTTTCACACCATATAAAGATTTTTGACATTCAAGATGTAAAAAGAGAGGTACGGTAGAAAGAAAGACGACAGTTGCTTCTATTCCTATTCATCCAGGTGTTCACTAAGTACCCTATCCTATGGCCTGACCATATATTTAGGAAGATACTTCTACCTCCTTCAGTATGCCTTCATTCCATCAGACTTGGCAGTATGATACTGTAGCTAGTCCATCTAGATGTTATGATTCTGGAGCTAAGCCTTTTGGATTTAGTGTTGATCTGAATGTAAACTTATCTTAAGGATATGCAACACCATACAACATGTATGCACAAAGTAGTCACATGATATAAGATAATCTCTTTAATAAACTTTTTAGTGGTCCAACTATTGTAGACACTCAAGATGTAGCGGATCAACCACTGTATAGTGATTCCAACCCATACAAGATGGAACCCGATATCCCAACCCATAGTACCACATCTCGTAGTAGGAGATACTGAATATATTATATGGTGTAATATTTCTATTACAGGGCTAGTTGATTATTTGTTATCTTACTTGTATTTTATTTATTTTTCATCAATTAAGTATCATTACAAGTTATGCATTTTACTGTATTAAATATATTAAAGCACAATAAAGTACTAAACATAATAAATTTATTAAAGCATCACCATATTACAAAAATGCTCAATGTGATTAAAACACAATGTATTAGAAATACATGGTTCCGAAATGTTAACCATTAAAATATTGACTGGATGGTCCAGCACCACTTCTACATGTCTTTTTATTATATCCAACATTCCCACATTTACTGAAACATGTTGCATCACCCCGTTCATGCCTATCCATCTTATTGTGAATCCAAGTTGTTCTCGACCGACCTCTTTTCCTCATCGATTCTATATTAGGTTTAATTTTTGGGCTATAATATTGTGTCCAATATGCTTTATGTAATATAGTTCGGAATTCACCCTCATAGCATTTAAGTGCTTTGAATATGCTATAACAGTTGTCAACAAATTGGAACATATCAATGTTCTTATTCATACATGCTGCGATCACATACGAACAAGGCATTTTAGTTCCTTGGAACTTACCGCACTTGCATTGCCACTTCTCTAGGCTTAATACATATGTATTCGGCTCAATGTTGACCTATGGTGCTTTTTCAGCAATCACCTTGAACAATTTATAGCGACTATCATAGCGGATAATAATATGTTCTCTAGCCTTGTTAGCCCGTTTGTTCATAATTTCAACGTATTTAGGAGTGAAGTGTAATCCTTGGCCTCTTTTGTTCATGTATAACCCCCTCTTATTCTCAAAATATTTTACAAAACGGGCAAAAGTATGCTCAATAATGGCAGTGATCGGCATCATACGAACACCTTTAAGAGCACTGTTGACACTTTCAGCAATATTTATCGTTGTATGATCATATCTATGACCACCATCCTCAAATAATGTCCATTTGTCTAATGATATCCAAATTGCCTAGTTGTAAAAATCTATGTCGAGTTCTTTAATTTCATCCATCTTCTGCTGGAATTTGCTTGGTTGAAATTATGCACCTACAATGTTATGGGTTAAATTTACCAAATCATATAACAAATTAAAGTAAAAAATATTTAATATTTAATAACTTACCAGCCTTGTAAAGTAAGTCCTTTATTGTAGAATTCTTGTGGTGCGTGTTGTAATTGCTTACAAAATGTCACAAATAAAATTTGTGAAAGCTTAAAGGTTCTTTCCATCCACTCTTTTCATCTTGAAACAAAGCCATTATACCAATGAGTTTGTTTGATATGATGGTAATGCCAATGCGCTGAGTTACATACTTTCTAATCATCATCATAAAATAAGTCCAACTTGATTTATTCTCAAACTCCATGATCGCAAATGCAACTGGAAATAACATGTCATTACCGTCTACAGAACTAGCTATCATAAGAGTCTGTTAGAATTTTCCCATCAAGAATGTGCCGTCGATTAATATAATTGGCTTACAATGAGCCAACCCATCAATGGCTAGTTTAAAACTCCAAAATACTCTTTGGAACTGCTTCACTCTTGGGTTTTTGGTATCCTATAGCGTAAACTCATACACAATTTTTGGATTGTACTCCTGTAAAGCAAATATGAACGCCAGTAACCTTTCAAAGGATTCAATATAACCGTCAAAAATAGACTCTAAGGCTCTCATCTTCCTATACCAGGCCTTACTGTATTATACATCAAAATTAATTTGTTGCTTAGTAGCAGTAATAATAACATTAATGGGCAGTGTCAATTTTTTACTTACCATGCTCATTATGCAATTTTGAATCATTTTTGAGCCTAATTGTTTGTGTACCATTGAAAGATTCTCACTTGGGTATGAATGTGGCCCTTTAAACTTGGTGATAATTCACAGTGGACTTATGCCTTTCTTTATTGCCTTTAATCTCCATATGCACCCATTGTCAACCTATGCACACCTTACAACCTAGTAGTTTAGTTTTGACTAAACCACTTTGAAGTCAACATTCTTTGTTATCGAGTACTTTTTCATAGCAGATTTGACTTAATCCTTACTACTGAAACCAGGCCAATTGATAACTCAGACACACCATCCTAAGTTTGAAAGTTAACACCTTCTGATATATCAACTTAGGATGCTTCGAAGTCAATATTTGTATAATGCTCCGATAGAAACACAAAATTACCTTATACAATCTCATCACTTGGATGCATTGATGCTAATGGATTAGCGTATAGTGTATGTTCGGACCCATCACCATCACCTGCTTCAGAGCTATCACTTCCTGCATTCATGTCAGCATTTTCATCTTCTGGACATCATTAGGTGATAGGTAATAATTATTAAGTGTAACATTAACAAAATCATTCTCATCACCTAAATTAATGGCTGCTTCATTTCCAAAAATTGCACCAGTGTTGTCAGATATGTGATCTTCAAGAAAATCACCATCTCCCCTATAAACAGACTGTTAAGGCTAACTAGGAGCAGCATCTACTATCTGTGACATAGAGCAATGTTGATTGAAATCTTGAATATGTGAAAAAGAACTTTTGTGTCTAACATCTGGGACATGGGATACGACACTCCTCTGTCTGACTTCTAGGACGTGAGATACATAATGTTACTGACTAGTGTGTTCAATACTCTAACTTCGCTCAGCATGTGTACCCAACATAAAATTTCTATCTATTAAATGACTTCCTTATCTAGTTCTAAAGATTGATTTACTTAGAAAATTACCAACCCTTTAGCTCAACAACTATCGAGGTTGACTCATATAAGCATCATGGATTTGGCTTACTCGTGTGCGTATATAACCATGCCCTGAATCGACAAATGCCTCCCTTCCAATCAAGTCACCATCCCATCGACTGACATATTATCTTGGCTGACTGGGAATAGTGCCTCCCCTAAATTGGAAAAACATTTTAATGTCTTGTCGACTTACGGACTGCTTGGGCTGACTCAAACCAATATCATTTATGTAGAATTGTTGAGCTATCCCAGTTCCATTTGAAACCTTCATTTGTAAACTAATAATCGTGAGGATTCGTAGGTGGATTGGATCCAGCTACACCATTTGCTTCTAAAATGATTAATTCCACCAATTTATAATGTCCATATCTCCTTAAATTGTCATATATTAAATCTATGTCATCATCATTTGTTAAATCCACTGTCATCCAATATAACGATCCTTTATTGTACAATGGACTCTTGTATATAATTCTAGAAATCACGTCATTGATGCCTAAACCCATTTTAATGTGGATTTTATGATGCAATTCAAAAAACATTGCCTTATTTTTAAGTCATAATCTCCTTGTGATGACATTCAGTGCAAACATATCATATTCAAAGCCTGTTGCTCCATAACTTATTCCTCCCCACCCCCGTATGCAAATAAAATTTAGTATATGATGACATCTTCCAAGTACCTATAAGTCAAAAAAATATTAAAATTTTTTTTCTAAATTATTATATTTAGAATTATATATTTAATATATAGCATTAAAATTCAAAAACATTAATTTAAAAATTTAATATAAATTTTACGAAATTTCTATTATAAATAATAAAAAATATTTAAAAAATACATTAATATATAAAGTATAATAATAAACAAATATATTCACTAACAACCTTTATTGTCACAACAAATTTATTACTAAATATATTATTGATATATTATAGCAATAATAAATATTATTTCAAATTTATCAAATGTTATGTTAATATATATGACGAGAAAAAAATACACCAAAATTAATAAAATACCTATATTCGGTAACTAGTATAGTTGTGATCTTGTTACTCCCAATCTCACAACTCACTTCTATTTTCAAATAAATAAATTAAAAAATATATTAATGACATTATAGTACAACTATCCTTAATGCATTAAGCTATAAATAATCGACTAAAAAAATATCTATTCCAGCCGTCGATATTAAAAATATAATAATATTTTTACAAAAAATTTTATTATGCGGGAATCAAATTTTAGGTACTCATCAATTGAAGAATTGCTTCAGATGCTAAAATTTGTCGCTCAATAATAGAAAAATTGTTTTTGGATGCCAAAAAAATTTACCACCAAAGTATATATAGGCCCTTAATGTTAAAGATTTCAATGGGGTGATCATTAAGTGTTTGAAAGTTTGGAGCACAAAACACTGTAGGGCGTGGGAGACATCTTTGACAACGCAGCCTGCCATTGCTTCTTCAACCTGCGTGTGCCACATGGATAACGCAACCTATTGCTGTATCTTCAAATAAGTGGAGCCCACACCACAAATGTGAATCCCAAGCCTATAACGCAACAAGACGCTGCATTTTCATATAAAAACTCTATCTCTTCTAAATATTTTCTGACAAACACTACATTTATAATTTTTTTTCAAAAAGAAAAAACATTATTTAAAAAAATTCCCCTAAGAATACGGGTACAAAACATAAGTTAATTTTCTAAAAAATGAAATTATGATTATATAATTATTAACAAAAAAAAGATTATATACAATAATTATATTATAAAATTATAAAAAATATAATTATAAAAATTAAAGTATAAATGATAATATGTTTTTGTGCATAATACATACGTACGTGCATATATATATATATATATATATATATATATATATATATATATATATATATATATATATATATATATATATATATATATATATATATATATATATATATATATATATATATATATATATATAGAAAGAGAGGTATATATGATATACAATAGTTAAGTAGTCTATTCCCTAAATTTTATTTTTATCCTTACTATGAGTTACAAGAATATCATATGGAATCAAATTATTCTTCTTTTTCTTCCCTTCTTTTTTTTTGTTACAATTGAAACGAAATTATTTTTCTTCCAACTCCTTACCTTCTTTCTTCTTGTTGACATGTTATACAAAAACTTTAAAGTATGCACTTAATTATTTGCTTATATTATTTTTTTCTTTTCTGATCCTAATTTATTTTCTTAGACTATGATTGGGTTATTAATCTTTTTTAATGAAATAAGTGGCCAAAAAGTTACAAGTAATCTCAAATTTGATATTAAAATTAGCGTCCTTCAAATATTGAGATTATCGTTGGAAGACAACCTCCAGAACTTCAATCCTATATGTCTTACCCAACTAATTCTATTCAAAATACAATTTTCATTGCTCTATCATAATAATCAATCCAATCAATTTAAGATTAAGTATTTAGCAAATACTTTACTTTTTAGACATAATTTAGTACTTATAGACTTGATGTGGAAAAGCCTAAAGTTACAACTAGATTTGAAAATTTTTGATCAATTCAAACCCATCTGGAAAAAAGATACGATCTCAAAACAAATTCGAAAAATCTGAACCTAAAAGACCTAAGAAATTTAAGATTGAATTCAATCCTAACCCAAAATCCACCCAAAAATAATTAAAACTCCATCCGAATTCATAATCCGACTTTTTCAATTAAATTTTATTTTATATTATATTTATTTATAAGTTATAGTTTAATTAATTATATATATTCACACACATAATATATTTTAATATATTTTATTAATATCCCAATGCCAATTTTATATAAAAATTTTGATTTAACTGAATTGTTTCAATTTTGAGTTGGAAAAGATAAAAGAAAAAAAATAAAAAAGTGAAACAAAAAATAACAATGAAGTGGTGTATACTATATATTATATTTCACTATTTCTATTATTTGCATAATTTTTTTTTGATCTTTCTTCACTTTATACCCTAATTTGATGTTGTTTTGCTACTCACGGCTTATCCATCATCTTGGATCACAATTGTTGTTTAGTCACGCTCTTTCAATTTTTTTTTCTTATCAAATCATAGTATCTCAAACCTAGAAAAGAGTGTAACATCTCAAAATTTCTAGTTTATAAATAGTACATTCCAAACCATGAATAGTAGTTACCAAGATGAATAGTAGTTACCGAGATGAATAGTGCCACCCCAAATATGAATGGAATTTTTTTGAACTATAAATGCCATTTGTAATAAATTTGATAATCGAATTTGAGACAAAAATAAATTCATTCAAAGTGTTTAAAACTGAAATTAAAATTCAAATTGCAATTTCTCAATGAATTGTGACATGTTTAATTGATGGTTATATTGACCTAGGACACCAGAAAAGTCAAACAAACCAATATGATGAGTTATATATAACGTCAATTATTTATTTTAAGTAAGGACATTGAAAAATCCAAACTTGAATTGAGACACCGAAAAAAGTCAAAACCAAACTTGTTAAATAAAAAATCAAATTAAATATCAAAATGCTTGCAAATAGATTCTTAGTTTTGGTTCGATTTTTTTAGTTCTAACTGTGATTCAAACTTGCCCAAAAAAATAAATGACCTAATCCAAAAGCAACCGAAAAAATTATAATCTAAAAAGTCCAAACTTGATAAGAGCCGATCGAAAACCAAACTAATTAACTAGCTCGATTAGATCTATTTGCTAGTTCTAATTACCAAGCTCATATTATCATATAAAACTTGTAATTTTTTCCCTTGTGAGTTTGAGATCTCAGAGAATTGGTATTCAATCAAAGATATACTAATACTAGTATTAAAAAGTAAAATATGCTGATACTTAACAAAAGGCAAAACCCATTTTTAGGTCACTGAACTATTAAAACTTTTCATATTGACTCTTTATACAAAAAAAATATTTTTTTGATTTAGTCCTTATACTTTAATATAAAGTAACACAAGATTCTCCATTGATTACTTTAATGAGCGCGTATTTCACACTTCGTTAAATGGCATGTTGACCAATTGAAATACAAGTGGACAAATAAAAAGGTGATACATAGATCATGTACCCTAGTAACATTATATCATGTTTATGATGTATTAAACAGTGAACATAAAGAGTTAAGTGCATTTAAGTATAATATGGGGCACAACTGTCATTAATTTAAAAGATGGGATAAATTGGTAATTTGTTCATTTTTGGCATGGACATGAATAATCATACATGAGATAAGGATTAGAATTTAATCAATTGATGTTATTATATGTCAATGTGGGACTCAAAAGAATTAGAAGGATTAAATAGGAAATTAGTCAAAAGTCAACACATAGTCCAATAGGATTGAAGAATGTATATTTTTCTAGAAAACTTTTATAAAATGTGTATATGAGAGAGGAGAGGGAATGATTGAAAAAGGGGGCAAATTTTAGAATTTTTTTCTCCATTTTCTCTCCACAAAACCTACATAAATTGCATATTTAGGGAGTTGAGGCAATAGGAGTTTAATTCAAGTGATTTAAGGGTTAAAGGTAACGATTTTGCACTCATCTTTATCTATTTCTTTCTTAAAACATAGAGTTTGATTTTGGTGGATGGAAATCATGTTCATAGTTGTGTTTTAATGAATTATAGTGGGGAAATCCAACCACCTTAAGGGAAAAGGGAAGGAGGTGCAATAAAAGGGGAATTTGGCTAATTTCAAGGTTTAGGACTCCACATAGTTAAATTGTATGATTGTGGCATTTTTAAATATGAATATATATCAATTGTGACATGGAAATGTTTATGGAGTATTGTTTTGATGTTATTTTTCATGGATTTGATTGAATATATCATGAGAAGTTGGTTTGGTGAAATTCTGTCATAGGTGCACAAGACCAATTCGGGTAGTTTGGCCTACAGACCTCTAAATAGAGTGATTCTAGTTGGAACCTAACCTAAAAATATTTAGAAGAAACCAAAGCTTAATTTTGCCTCTAAGGTCCTTGTAGTATAGCTTGATCTTTAAAAACTAATGGTGCCCCTATTTTGGAGTAGTTTGTGTTGTTTGGTGTATATCTCATGATTTAAAAGTCAACCTAATTTTAGATTATATGGAAACTAGAGACATAGGATAATAATTATCTAGAAGACCATTTTGTCTAAAAATATTATTATTTTTTTATGTTTTAATGGTTGTACAAAATGGACTTGGGAATCTATCTTCAAGAATCTAGAGATGGGGCACTACATGACTATTTGGAGTAAAAAATAGTCATGTATGATGTATTATGTCTCTCAAATTTCATCTCAGATGACCTACATGGCTATTACAAAACCAAAACAGTCGTGTAGTATCTTATTTCAGCCAAATGGTGAGTAAAGTCACCCAACCTCACCCAAACCTTTTTGAATTTCTATGAAACTTTGCAAACACTTACAAATAGATGAACTATGATTTATTATATGTGAAATGGGTGATTAAATATTGAAATTAAAGATTGAAAATAATGCATGCAAAAGGAATTTACATGTATACAAATGATTTACATGCACAATTCTATCTTATAATTGTATGTTATGAGTATACAAGTTTAAATATCAAATTTATGAAAATAATTAAGTAGAATATGACTTGTTTAATATTTAAATGGCGTTACTGAATTTGATATAAATTTTGTGACTTCAGTTGGACACCATATGATTTGTTAATAAATTAATTATAAAAATGACAAATGATTAAAGGGAATTGTTTCAGTTGCCTATTTTATTATCTTAGTGGTGGATAGATAAGCATGCCCATAGGGTCATAGTTGTAGCCACTATAATTTGACACCATTGGTGTCTATTCTTTGAGACTATAATGTCTTAACAGATCAGTACCTTGGGTATCTACAGTTTGTTACCTACTAGTAACTATAGTACAGTTGATACCAATGATTAATTTGTTTGATAAGCATTAAATATTAACCTATGGTTTATAAATGTAAATTTACTATTTATAAATAATACACTAAGGCATATTTACATTATGTGCTTTTCTTTATTTTTTTGTATTATTTATATGATTTTATGATATTTGGGAACATGTGTGTTTGGCAGATGACTACTGTGAGTGGTCGTCAAGCTAAATGTTTCCCTAATAAGCTTTAAAGCTTAGCACATGCATTAATTCATATAGGTCCATGCAATAGTAGTGTGGCATAAGAATCATCTGTAGAAGCTAAGGCCAATTGTTAGAAGTAAAAGTATTTTTAAAATGTATCTTTTCCATGAAAATGATTATATATGTAATATTTCCTTTTGTGTTATTAGGTAAAGGTAAAGATATATTATGACTATTAAGTTTTGATGTAAAGAGGAATTTTGTAATATGTATTTCTATAATATCGAATAGAAAATTTTTTAATGGTATCTTATTTGTGTGTGTGTGTGTGCACATGCGTATACATGCATGCATGCATACATACATGCACACATACATACATATGTATGTGTGTATGTATGTATGTATGTATGTATGTAAATTCTTTTGCCATGTATGGAGTGGTTATAGATGTCATATAGGTGCATTACATTGAACAATAAAACTCAAAATTTATTAAATAACCCTAATTTTCAACCCATAAAATTTTCCTAATATCCCAAAAATTAACTAATGGTATTTAAAAGAAACCATGAAAATTTGAAGACATGAATTAACCCTTAAGAATCTTAAAAATAGGAAGGATCTTAAAATTCTTAACTCTTCCAGTACCTCTAATTACCTATTGTAAAGAATGTTTATGTCCAAAATTAATTTTTATATATAAAGTAAAATTATATATATGATTTTTAAGACATGAACACTACAAAAAAATGCATTTTACCGACGAAAAATGACATCACCTACGGTTTTTTATTATTTTATTGACGGAATAATCCATCCCTAAAATAGGTGTAGGTACCAATTTACCGACGAAAAATTCCGTCAGTAATAGTACTGATGGATTTTACCAACGTATTTATTAAAAAAATTATGTCAGTAGTTTTATTTAAAATTCATCGGCAGTTTTTTTTGGCTTTTACCAATAGAATATCCATCAGTAATCCATCGGTAAATTTTATTACTAAAAGATATTAATTTATTTTAGAGAAAAACAGTGACGTATATATTCGTAGGTATTTTGTCGATAAATAATTCATTTATTTTTTTTAAATTTTTTGCAAAAATTATATATCCCTTGTTCTTATATATTCCTATTTTAAACACAATACATTTAATACAAAAAAAACTAAAATTTAAATTGAAAATATATATTAGTTAATTATAATGACTATACTAGATAATTCCAATTACTGTTATTAATTACATTCCATTAATCCCGTGAGTCATCTATTAATGATGCATATAGGTATACATACATACATATATACTTTACAAATCATATAAGATTAAGTTGTTATATTGAAATTACTAGTGGGTATTAATTACAAAACTTGATAATTACATGATTTTAATACAGAATATACTATCATATAGTATATATTAATTTATTCTATACTGCGAACCTACACGGATAAACACCCGTGCTAAGCTATGGAGCTTAGTTGGGAACGAAAATAATAAATTGATAACCACTCACAGTGGTTATCACCAAGCATACAATAATATTACATAATATAATTTCATTTACTTCATTAAGAAATAATATTAAATACATTATTGGAAGAAATAACTGTATCATCTAATCACAATAATAAAAGATTGCAAACTATGTATGCATATCATTCATTGTATAAATTTGCCTGTTTAAATTCTGGTGGGTGTGGATAACGGGTGCTGTGGATACCATAAGGTATCAAATCTGTAAATACCTGAAGGTATTAAATTTGTGGTCCTATTCGGGTTAGAACTGTGGTCTCATTAGAGACATACTGTGGACTCATAAGAGTTATACTATAGCAGCTGTGACTGTAACCCTATAGGCATGCCTATTTATCCACAACCAACTTTCAATCCAGGCATTATTTATTTCGTATATCACCGTATCATTTTCGAAGCTTATGTTATCATATTTCATCATATAGAAAGATCATACATGTGAATATCCATTATAATCAAGATAGTATAATTTAACTATTAGCATATTAATTCGGTAATGCAAAATATGGATATACGTAAGCATTATTCATAGTAAATCATGCATGTTTATAAAAAAACTATAATATAATTTCATATATGCTTGAGTTTTTAAGGTCGATTATGTTCAAATATAGACACAACATATGGGGAGAGTAGCCTACTATATTAGAAAAGAGAAAATAAAAATATAGGCAAATATAGGAGACAAACGCTTGTTGTCGTGCTCTTGATATTAGTCACGCTCTCGAGAGCAAGCAACTGCCTAAATGAATGTTCATTGGTATCGTGCTCGCGATGCATTGCGATGGTCCAAATGTTTCAATGCTCATGCTCACAAAATCCTGTAAGCTACTTAAGGAATTTAATTTGCCCAACAATTTAGGCACACCAAAAGACTTTTTCCGACAAAATTATCTTCTAAAAAGTTTTAGCCCTATGTTTCTAGTTTCCAAAACACTAAAATCATTTAAAATGGACTTATAAATCTCAAGATATGTAAGGAAAACCACAGACTATTCACAAGCACATGATAACAATCATAACCAGATTTCAACATAAGTTTTCACTATCATGCAGTGAAAATCAATTGTCGGTTCCTTCTAACAAAATCAAGATATGGATGTCTAGTTTCTATACCAACTAGAATTTCTCTATTTGAACAACTACAATTCAAGATATGGCCAAAAAGGCACCAACTGGTCCTTTAATCCCTAAAATAGAGTTTTTATATCTTTCAACAAAACTTGCATCTTTCATCTCTAAATCACTTTAAAGCTCAAGATCCACATATAAGACATATAATAGCAATAATAGAGACATCTCTCATGTCCAAAAACTCAAGCACACACAAACAGCATGCAAGTTCCCATACCTTTTGAGCTCCAATTTTTCTTCACTCTTAGATAGCTTCATTTTCCTTCTTTTTACTTGCTTCTCCTTCTATAAAAAGAACATCACCATGAACACTCATCACTATATTCGATGAAAAATACACACACCAAATAAAAAATAGCAATACCTTATAATTGAACCCAATTAAATATTATTTCTTCTTGTAAAATCTAAGAGATCTTAGAGAGATAGAGAGAGCTTTAGAGAGAGATTTTAGGGTTTGAGAAAGGATGAAGATGAATGAAGAAGAAGACCACTCACCCTTTGGCTGGCCACCTCTCTTAAAAATATCTCCCTCTCCCTCACTCCTAAGGGCCCAAGTGTGACTTAACTAGAAGAATTACCCTTTTTGCCCTCAATTTCCTTTATTTTTAATTATGCCATAAAACTAACCCTTTCACTTTTCAATTGGGTCCATCTCTAAGCATTTATATTTAATTTAACATAGGACCTAATAATTAATTAGTGACAATTCTCTTAGGGTATAATAAGGGGCATTACATTAATAATTTTAATATCCAAAAACTAGTATACATCATAACTGCTATAATGTTGTTGAGATTAGTTAACAATAACCTATTAGAAAAGGATTACACAACCTGAATGCTGCATTTTATAGACTACATTATTAGAACACTACTTTAGTGTTGTTGAGATTCGTTGCATTGCCTTTTGAAGTTTATTGACTCGTCAATCAAATAGTCGCTAAACAACGACATAAAAAATTAAATTACAAAAAATAGAAATAATAAAAAAATATGTACTGAATGTAAATTGAACTTACAAGTTACGCTTTGCCATTAGAGATTCTTCCTACCTTGGACTCCATGGATATTCAGACAGAAGAGGAGACTTAGTTGGTGAGCCATGACTATTGCAATGCTATAGAATAAATAAATAAATTCAGTTTCAAGATTGGTGTGGAGATCTTCAGCTGACTTGAGTCTTTGAGTGGATGGTAAAACAAATAATGTCATTAAGTGGAAGTTTTCCAACAAATAAGTCAAGCAATCAATCAAAAGCATTATTGATATAAAAATTCAATTAAGAAATATAACAAGATACCTTAAAGAAATCATGGTTAACACAATGGATTTTCACTATAATGATCCAAAAATTGCAGCAAATGTTTGGAAGCGATGGAGAACTAAGAGAACCACCATGTAATGCACAAAAACTTATGTTTCCCTTGATTTAATTCCAAGAGATATCATAATCCCTTGTTTATTCAATTAATTCCATGATAAAATCAATTCAACAACCTAATCCCTTGTTTATTCAATTAAGAAACACTACTTAATGAGATTAATTCCCTCATTTGAATTATTAGCAATGCAGAACAGACATTGGAACTTAATAATTGATCTTAGAATTTAAGGTACTTTCCTTAAAATTTAGACATCTCCATTCTCAAGTAGGTATTTCTAACTTTTATCCTTTTTCAACAGAAAAAAACTGAATTCAGATTATAGTTTTTAGGACAATAATTGTTTAGGAAGAAGCTAAAATTTAAAACTTTTTCATGAATATGACAACACACTTTAAGACAACACAATTCGGTTACACTTTTTGCTTTATTAAAGATATTCTAATCCCACAAAATTTGTGTATACTTGGATAGTTTGTGTCAGTTTTCATTCTAAAGTATAGAAAAAGACATAGTCCTAAGGTATGTTTCAGAAAAACTAAAGAACTTGCTGCATCAACAGAACCAATATGATTCCATCACTAATCAAACTATAATTATTCATGAAGGAATAAACAATATAATAATTATTCATATTTAATTTATTAGTTAAAATGTGATAAACGAAATATAAATAGCAAACATATAACAAACAACATAACTCATGGATTTGCTTTGTCTTTTTATGTAATAATGTGGTTCATAAATAGTGAACCATCTCTATTCTTTTATGTAATAATGTTATACAGACACACACACACACACACAGAGGTAAGATGAGTGATGCATAGGTTTGTCCCCAAAGTAATAAAACAACAATAATGATGGCATTTGTCTCATAATTGCGAAATCTCCCAACACTAACAAATGTTAATTATTTGCCATGTTTGTGGTCTACTTTATGCTTTTATCATGTCATATCCATATCATAATTGATGGATTTGCTTTGTCTTTTTTATCTACAAATTCTTTTCTTTTGGTTGATTAACATTAAAAAAATAAATAAAACATTATTTATTGTTAAAATCAACCTTTGATTTAGAATCAAATATAGAATTATGTTATCTATTTAAAAGAATCCAATGTTCTCCAATCTATATATTCTTTTATTATGCCTATATATTTTCACCATTGGAAGAAAATTAGAAGCATAAAGTTCATTCCTTTAGTGAATTCATTGTCTTAAAACATAAGTCCATGGAAAATATTTATTGGCTGTAAGATTACAATTTACAACAATGAACTTAACCCCTTGCACAGCTGCACTACAAACATGCACTATGTATTTGCATCATTATATTTTTATGCTTTTTCTTAGTTATTAATTGCCATTCAGTCATTGCTAATAAAACTTAGCTTAATTAGGGTAGTTATGGAAGGAGATGAGAGAGACTTACATCTGAATAGCCTTCTTAAGAGCATTAAAGTCATTACCAAAAGTAAAAATATCAATAGTGAACTCAACAGAATCTTCTATATCTGGACTTCTTCTAAAATTGTTGATTGGCTTTGTGATTAAAACAGAATTTGGATAATATATTTTCTCCATATCATACTGTAAAACAACAGTTGTCAAGAACCATATTATTAGTAGCCAATCCCATGACTAAAAGAGAAATTATAACTATAATTACTGTTACCACTACACTAGCTAGCTTGTAAAGCTGTTGCACTGCGATTTTTGAATCATTCAATAAATGTGCTAATGCTTTCCTCTCCACGTATGCATGTACCTATAAAAATCAATTTTGAAATAATTCAGACATCTAAATAGTATTAAATGAAAGAAAAGTAATAACTAAATGTCATTACTTAAACCCAATTAGAACATATTACAATGCACCAGGTAGAATTTATTTTATTTTGTTTGTGGCACTTTACTTTTTGTTTGCTCGATAAAACCTCATTACTTACAATTTTAAGCATGGCTAGCTGACTCCTAAAGGGACCAAAGTCTCATGACTTGAAGGACAAATTAGGTAAATGGTGCCATGGACTACGACATCCAAGTGTTAATTTCACCAAGGTATGCACAACGATTGGACCATAATTCAAACTTGATGCATGACAAAATTTTCATAAAGCAGTTCTGGCACCTCAAAGTTAGAAACTAGCCATCTTGGTATGGGTGATCATTTAAGACTAATCAGGAGATGAGATTTTTCAGGAAAAAAAGCATAAATAAATGGGAAAATAAAATTTCTATGAGCATTAAATTTAGTAAGTTACAGACACATAAGAAATTAAATGAACAAGCATTACGCTAGCTATTAACACTAGTTGAGTGAAGATAAAAATAGGTTAGACAACAAAGTAACAGGTCAGACAGTAAACCAAAGTGAGACTAGAGAGCCCTTAGATAGGAATAGGTTATGATCTGGGCTAGGTATCACCAGTTCCAAGCTCTCTATATTCATTATTACTCCATGACCACAAAGTTCCCTCCTCTTGAAGAGCCAAATTATGAAATATACCCACTGCAATGAGCTTCATCATTTCTAGGCCTTGTACCCGCACAAGAGTAGATATCTGCTTTCTATAATAATGGGAAAATGAGCAATAAATATGCAATTTTACCAAAAGTGTGAAGTATGCTAAAAAAATGATATTGTGGTTGTAGGAGAGCTAGTGGATATATGTGAAACAGAGTGAGTACTTCTAGCAGCTACCTAAGTCATTAGCAATTACTACATAATTAAAACCAATTTAGCGTTGAGGATATGTATTTTGAATAAATATGAAATATAAAGTGATGTAAGGGAAACAGAGTTGCAGGATACGCCATGAAAACAAACATGTCTCTAGGAGGCCATGGCTGGCACCTTGTCCATACATGCCTTTCATGTGTAAGCACCACAGAGTGAGTACCCCTAGTAGCTACCTAATTCGTTAGTAATTACAACAGAATTAAAACCAATTTAGAGTTAGCATATGTGATCTTGCATAAATATGAAATATGAAATGATGTAAGGGAAAGGGTGATGTGTTTTTCTAACAATACTATGAGCCACACCACAGCAAGATAAAAATTGATAAAGAAACATTTTCTTAAAACATGTATAAGGCTTTACTTTAAGAGAGATGTTGCAACACGTCTCTATATAATAGTTTCTTCAAGGCTAATGCCCATAAACAACCACTCTCAAAAGTCCATCAAATGCTCAACTCCAACACTCCCATTTCATGCATCAATTACTTGTGCATTTCATGAGAGTACTTTATAAACAAGAAGAACCCCACCGGGTATCCTCTCATATATATACTTGAATTCCTATAAGTTTTTAGACATCGGTAGAAAAGTTTCTCACCTAACGAACAATGAGCTTTGGTGCACATCGTTGAGGAATGACTATATCTTATCTCAGTGGCTTTCCAATGTCATCTTTTCTCTCAAGTTCTTCACCACACTGCCCATACTCATTACCACCTACAACATAATGTGCATCACATCTTCAGACTCATCAATAGTCAGTAACATTGCACAACACAAAGAAACAGGCAAAAGTAACTTGAGCTACATTTAGCAGAAAAAAATGGAGAAACATGAATATACAAATCATGAAGTCAGTGATCATCTACAACCTGCATCTTTTAGTAAGATAATTAACCAAAACCAACATTAAAGTCTGTTTTATCTACTACAAAAATAATGTGGCGTTCAATTTTCCATAAGTAAGAAATAAAATTGATCAAATACATAGAGAAGAAATAACTGATATGTACCCTAAGAGTATGCTCGGCCATGATCATCAACAGCCAAGCAATGCCATCCACCAATAGCAAACTAAAAACTAAAAAAACCCAGAAATCTAAAGTTAAACCCCATTCATTAATTATCCAAAATCAATGTCAAGAATGCTTTAAGAACCTAAAAAAAAAAAGTAAAAATAAGAATACCTGCACAATATTAATAGTGTTAA
Organism: Excoecaria agallocha; assembly: GCA_037975025.1. Classification (NCBI taxonomy): domain Eukaryota; kingdom Viridiplantae; phylum Streptophyta; class Magnoliopsida; order Malpighiales; family Euphorbiaceae; genus Excoecaria; species Excoecaria agallocha. The sequence continues at coordinate 4,700,446 of CM075818.1, read as the reverse complement.
GAGCCATAACCTGGCTAGGAACATTCTCAGTCTTGGTTTCACGCGGGTGCCCAAGTGTTGCTCTCTGATTCCATGCCCAAGTAAACAACTAAAAACCCAAAACAAAGAGCGAAGAGCTATGGCGGTGGAGGTGAAGTTGGTGGTAGGGGAACCTTGCCGTCGAGATGGTGAGGAGGGAAGTTGGCACCGCTGAGAGAAAAATGGAGAGGGAATTAGGGTTTCACCAGAAAAGAATGAGAGCAGACATAAGTTTTTTATCCTTAAATTTTTTAATTTATATTAAATATGAAAAATTAATAAAAAGATTATCAACGAAATTACCGACCACTAAAAATCATCGCAATAAGTATTATTTTGTCACCCTAATTTTTCGTCGGTATTCCATCTGTTAGAGAGTATGCCCTAGAGCCTATGTAATAGGGATGTATTTCATATGTATAAACTCATATTCTTAATAAAAGGCATCATTCATTTATTAATGCTATGTTTAAATACATGAGTTTGTAAATCTTAAATTAATAAATGAAATCCTAGATATTATAAATACAGTGCAAAGGCAATCATGAAAGTGTTCATGATGTGAGATGTCTATTGCATGCAAATGTGTTAATATCTAAATATCCCTAGTCATAGAATTAACAAGATAGGACATTGTTAATTCAGACATACTAGCACATTTTATGCTTCTTGAATGGTTTAAGCAGTGGTTCTTATAACTGTGATTATGAAAGATAATCAAAGCTAACATATGGATGCTTGTTAGAAGAATAAGTTCATTGGAGACCTACAAAGAGAATCGTCACATGGATATTAAATCTATGTCAGTAAGGAATCTCTTCATAGCGGTTGTGCAAGTATCCTTAGACTTGAGATCACCAAAGTTATCTTAAGTAGCAAGCGGCATACTTTGATTCCATAACTGATTACTTCCAACTGGGGGTGAACATAGTTAGGAGGTTGGGTATATCATGACCTACTTGAAGATAGTTGAGTGATTGATAAAGGATTCACCATCCTAGATTTATTAAGAAAAGTTATCTTGCATGATTTTATATTTGCCTTGTTCAGAGAATCTCTGGCTAGAGTAATATGCTAAGATGGATAGGGATCCATAAAGGACATTTTGAGAACAATGGTTAAATTAATATAACGTACATAATTAGATTTATATGAGTTGGCAGAAATCCATATTCAGAATCTAATTGAGATAAGAGTGGTGAAAGGAGTAATTGCACGGTAACTATTTCTATGAAAAGGAATAGTCAAACCACTTGACTTTCCTGACATTTGGGTAGTCATGATGCCTAGATAGAGGCCAATCATGACTTGTATAATAGTGTATCATAAATATCAATAGGGATTGATAAAATGATTTAAAAAAGTTTAAATCATGTGAGTTTTGAATATAACTCACAATTACATATTATACTACCAATATGGACAGGAACCCAATAGGTCACACACATATAGAGAAAAGGATAAAATGGTAAAATGACAAGGATAATAATATTTGATATTATTATGGGAATAGAGAAGTGAATAAGAGAATAATTAATTAAAGAGTTTAATTAATTATGATCAAGTAAAATTATTCGCAGAACTTTTTAAAAATATTATGTAAAATGGACCTAATTGAAATATTGTATTTCATAATTAATTATTATTGGACTATAAGTTTTATAGGGATGATATAATAATTAATAGATCCATTGGAGAAATTAAAAAAGGCCCAGAAGATTGGTTTTGGAGCAGAAACCCTTCAGAGGAAGAATTATATGCCAAATCCTGATAGAAGGCCTTAGAGGCCTAATTCTTAGATCAAAATAAATTAAATATATTTCATAAGTGTTATGGAGCTTACATATTTAATTTGGATGGATTTGGAATTCATTTGGGTGATTAAATCCAAGTGTATGTATGAAGGGCCCAGTTTATGGGTTTTGTGCATAGTCTTTTATGAAATGATTTAAATTGGATTTAATTGAGCCCAAATAAATTATTAATAATTCCAGAAGCCCATTTAATATTTCGTCAGTAATTTTAAAGAGCCCAATCCCATTATGAAGTTGGATTTTTAACCTAACTATAAAAATCCCAGTGATAGGGATTTTAGGGTTAAGTAAACATTAAGAGAAAAGAAACATTCTCTCACTCTATCAACCCAAGCTGCCACCCCCCTTACTAGCTTCAAGGGATTTTGGCCAGCCTTTGTATTCCTTCATTGTTGGTTTATTCAATCATTCTCTAGTGTGGATTACTAATTTGAGGTGTTCAATTTTAGATACTGTGGTTTGCAACAACCCGGTAAGAAGGAAAATAAATTATTCAACAAAAATCAAAGGTGATTTTTTTTATTCTCATTAATTTGTATATTGTAAATTCATGGTAAGATTAGATCTATTGGTTAAAAAATTTTAAATTTCGCTTATATATGAGATGCATGTAACCGATAATTCCCAACACCATCGCTATCTTTGGAGCTGAAATTTTCCTGCATTTTTTACGGACGAATATATAAATCTATTGCAAAATCTGCCGGTATATGCTTATGGTACCAATGGAATTTTCGTTGCTAAAAAAGGTAATTGCTAAAATTAATTACTGACGGACAAAATCGTCTGTAAATAGTCGCTAACAATTGGCGCCAACATTTCCTGCCAACAATAGCGACAAATATTTGATTATGTCGAAAAAACTATAGTTGTTTATCAAATTTGTTTTTTTACCTATGCATTTCCAATTTGGTCAGTAATTCATCGGCAATATCATTATTTTACCTATAGATTTTGAGTCCATCGGTAAAAGCTAATTTTTTGTAGTGGAATAAGATGAGAAAAATTCTAATTTTTACACATAAAATAATCAATGTGGTCACCATTTGGCATATAAACTACACTAAAAAAGGCCAAAAGATGTAACAAAAACATGATTTATCACATTATAACAATGTTTACTAAATTTTAATCACCATTTGTAGTCCATTTAGTGCAAAAAAAGTGGCCAAAGACGTAATAACTTACAAAATACCCAGTGCAAATTCAAAAAAATTGTATTTATGCGACCCTAATATGACAGGGAACAATTTTATCGTATTTAAACTTGAAAAAAGTAAATAAAAGAGGTAGAAATGGCAAGAAAATTGAGTGGAGTGAACTTGGAGAGAAAAAGTGTGGAAATAGAGGAAAGAGAAGAAAATGAAAGAAAAAAGGAAGAAGAAAAGCATTTATTAGCAAAAGGACTGAGTCATAGCCTGGACTTAAACGAGTCCAAAATATCTGGAGATAGATTTGTCGCAAGTATTTCAACGGTTACAAATGCAAAGTTAGCTTTTCATGCATTTCTTATGTAAACTTAAAATCAAAATTACAATTAAATTTATATTCCCTGAATATTTTTTTAAATGTGCAACCCATGTCAATTCATCTGCATTTCTTTCTTTGTAAAAAGTTTATGCAAACAAAATATATGTACCATAAATTTGCATATACGATGTGTATTTATGCTGTAAACACTGGGTTTTGAGGCAGCTTCTGATCAAAATTACCTGATAAGGATAATATTGCTCTAAAATATCCAGAGAATAGAATTACGAGACTCTCTCTTTGGGTTTTATGTTTTTAAAATGGAAATTGATTTCAAAAATATTTTTTTCATTGCTCTCATTTGGAATTTTTAGTATCTTTTAAAAATGTGTCATTTCTCAAGGTTTCACTTTTCGAAAATAAAAAATATAATAATATAAAAATAAAATTATTATTATAAAAAAGAATAAATAAAAAATAATAAAAACATATGAAGAAGGATGATAGAATTAATTAACAAAAATTGGTAAGTAAAATATATAAAAATCAACTAATAAAAATATATGTAGAAATAATAAAATTGTAGGATAACTATGAAGAAAAAATAAATATTAAAAATAAGATAAAATATAAATTAAAATAAAGGATATTTTTACTAATCCTCATTTGGAGCATCAAATGCTCCAAGATTAGTTGAACAAAAAAAGAAAAAAGAGCAAATAGAAAAATAAGGAGGAGCACAGAATAAAGAGTGCAAAGGAAAAAAATAAAGAAAACAAGAAGAGACCAAGAGCAAGGAAGGAAAAGAGATAGAAACAAACTAAAGGGTGAATAGCAGCAAAATAAGAAAAACTAAAAAAGAAGGCATAAAAGATAACAGTAAGAAGACATACACAAAATCAAAACCAAAAACCTTATTTTATAGCCTACAAATGGAGAGTAGGAGATTGAAGGGAGCATCCATAAAAGGCTAGATTCTTTTGGTTTCGAAGCGACAATTCTGAGGTTAACATTCAAAGCCCTAAATTTTGCTTGTTTAGGAGCTTTTATTTCTCTCTCTTTACAGTAAATTCCCATATTAAGTTTATTTCAAGTTTTCTTTGCTAATTTGTGATTTCTTTGGGTTGAAGTGTGAGAACTTGCTATCTTTGGTGATCATATGTGTTTTAGTCATTTGTTCACAAAAATTAATTTTAAATAGGTAGAAATAATGATTAATTGGTTGCTTGATTTTTCCCTATTCATCCTCTTCCTTATACAATGGTTCGATTTCCTCCTCTTTTTATGTTTTCTTGATTTCGTGTTTCATGCCTTAATTCATGTTATTTCCTATTTGAAGATTAGTTTTAAGGGTTTTTATGCATGAATTAAGCTACGTTCTGTTATTTTTTTGGCTAAAATCCCATCTTTGTTGTGTTATGCATTTATTGGAAGTGGGATTGCGTTTCAAGCATAACCGACAGATAGGTAACGATCAACATCCATCAATCACCGTTTGTCTTGCTGGCCTCACCCGTCACTTCTTGCTTCCTCCTCCAATAAGCATTCTATCTCTAGCCTTTATGTGCTACCCATCATCTAGTTTTTGCATGATTCTACATACAACTATTATTTATGCCGCTATTTCTCTTTTGTTAATCAAGCATGCATGCACAATCTACTCCATGTTGTATCCCTCATATCTTTTTATTTAATGCATGATACCTTGGTGATCTTAAGTCCAAGGATACTTGCACAACTTATATAATGAGATATTTCACTAATAAAGTATAACAATTTATGTGAAATTTCTCATGATAGGTCTTTAATGCACTTGTTCTTTTAACCAGCATCAACATGTTAACTTTGATCATCTCAATAGTCACAGCTAATGAGAAATACTACTTAAACTATTCGAGAAGTGTAACATGTGCTAGTGTATCTGTATTAACAATGTCTTGTGTTGTTAATAATATTACTAAGAATAATTTAGGTGTCAACATATTTGTATACAATAGGTATCTCATATCATGAACTCTTTATGGTTACTTTTGTACTGTGCTTATATACCAAGAACTACATTTGATAATTTAAGTCATATGCATGCAAATGTTATTATACAAAGGCACTAAAAATATATGAATGCCTTATTATTTATTCAAAAGGAATGTTTTATACATGGATAAAAACCCACATAAGTAAATCCCATAGAACGTACATAGTGATCGAACTTATTCTAGGATAGAACTTTCATTAAAGGATCTGCCACATTTTGTGGGAACTCTCTCAACCTTCACAATGTTTCTAGCTATAATCTCTCTAATAAGATGGTAGCTTCTGAGGACATGTTTGGAACTTTGATGAGATAGTGGTTCCTTTATTTGCGGAATGGCTTTATTTTTATCACAATACAAAGGTACTGGATCGATAATGCTGAAGGTGCCTCTTAGTTTTGTGATAAACTTCTTAATCCACATAACTTCCTTCGTTGCATTAGAAGCTATAATTAGGGGCGTACACGGTATGGTACAATTCGGATATTTGTAAATCTCTGTATTGTTTTGAAATTTTTGATATTTAAAAAATTAAGTATTGTTATTGTCTTGAAAATTTGAGACAATTTCGGTACAATTCTTATAAAATTCAATACAGTTCAGTTTGGTACTCTGATTTTTTCGATATTAAATAATACAATATAATAAAATCAAGTATTTCGGATAATTTAATATTTTTAAAAATTGGTAGAATAAATTCACACAATAATAAATATAAATACAATTAAAATATCTAAATAAGTACAATTAAAATTAAAGTCAAAATAAAAAAATAAAAAATTAACATTTGACAATATTTTTTTACATTATATTGGCACTAATTTAAGAATTTTGAGCAATATCTAAAAAAATAACACGAATTTTAAATAATTAGAGCACAAAAAATCTAAATATTAAATACACAATTTAAAAATTTATGCGACTAGCGTAGTTACTTGGTTCAAACTTTTGAAATTTTTCAGTAGATACTTTTGAAGCCAAAAGTGCAGCTGATTTCAAACAATTTTGGCAACAAATAAAAATCTTGATTGTAATTGAATGGTAATGGTGAGAGGCAGAGCCAATTTGCTAACTCAAATTTGGTAATGACGTATGGAGAAGATGCACCGGTCACCAAAGACAGCAGAAAGAGGGGCGGTGGTAAGAAATAGATCAAGGTAGTGAAAGATAGAGAGGCAGGTGAGAGGTAGAAGGGGGTAGAGTTGAGAAAAGAAAAACAGAAAAGGAAAAGGAAAAAGGTTGACCTAAACCTAATATTCTCTTTTATTTTCACCTAAAATAATTTAGTTTTTAATATTTTAAAAATTATTAATTACATAAATTCAATTTTTGATTCCCTTCAAAAACTCAAAACAAAAAAATTCTCTCTTAAAACATTTCAAATTTAATTTTTAATTCCTTAAAAAAATTTTAATTTTTTCTCTTTTATCATTTTTAAATATACAACTAAAATTTCATTATGTATAATAACTAGAAAATTAAATTATTAATTTATATATTCATATATATATTGGGTCAAAAATAAATGAGTATTATTTGAATGACACTAAAAGTAAATAAAATTAATTGATAAGATGATTATATACTCATATAATTTCATTAATTGATAAAATTTTATTATATATAATAACTATATATGATTACATTATTAATTTACATACTCATATAAGTATTGTGCTAAAAATATATGAGTATTAGTTAAGTGATATTAGAAGTAAATGAAATTAATGCATAAGATGATTTTATACTTATATAATTATATGAATTGGTAAATTTCATTATATGCAATAATTGTATATAATTACATTATTTATTTACATACTTGATTGCTCATATAGATTGTGCCAAAAATAAATGAATACTAGTTAAATGACGTTAAAAGTAAATGGAATTAATTAATAAAATGATTATATACTATATATAATTACATTATTATATATAATAATTGTATATAATTACATTATAATTTATATACTCATATAGGTATTGTGCTAAAAATAGGTGAGTACTAATTAAGTGATATTAAGAGTAAATAAAATTAATTGATAAGATGATTATATACTAATATAACTATATAAATTGATAAATTTTATTACATATAATAATTGTATATAATTACAATATTAATTTACATATTGGATTGCTCATACAGTTATTGTGCCAAAAATAGATGAGTACTAGTTGAATAATACTAAAAGTAAATGAAATTATTAGTAAGGTAATTATATACGCATATATTTACATTAATTGGTAAAATTTCATTATAAATAATAACTATATATAATTACAATTTTAATTTACATACTTATATAGTTATTGTACTAAAAATAGATGGGTACTAGTTGAGTGATATTAGAAATAAATGAAATTAATTTGTAATGTACTTATATGATAAATTGCTTAGCTTACATATATATCTATATAGATATTTGTACAAAAAGAAAAATTAATTAGTAGTTGAGTGAAATTAAAAGTAAATTAAATTAAACACACATTTTTTTAATTACATGTTCATATTCATATAAATACAATAATTATTATAATAATTAAATTTATCTTATTAATAATTAAAATATCTAGTTTAATTTATTACTAATTATTATCTTAATTTACTACAATATATAATGCAAATAATTATAAAGTTAAATTTATATAATACATATAAAATAAAAATTATAAATAATATTTATATATAAATTATTAGTGTTATATATAATAATTAATAAATATCGATTTTTTCGATACAATTCGATTTCAAAATAGTTTAATACAGTTTTCAATCTGGTTCTACATAAAATATTCAAATCCGTTCCAAATGAAATCAACGGTATAATTCAGTTCAGTTCTAGTAAAAAAGTCAACGACACAGTTTGCTTCTGAATCTTTTTATTCGATATTTCGATTTGAAACAGGAAGATTCAGATCCGTGTGCACCCTTAGCTATGTACTGAACCTTAATTTTCAACTCTATAGTTGTCTCTTATTTGGAACTCTTCCAACTGATTGCTTCTCCACATATTAAAAATACAAAACCTGACTGTGATTTATAATTATCTTTATTATGCTAAAAGCTATCATCTGTATACATTCCTAGTTCTGTAGCGTACTCAACCTTAATTTTCAAGTCTGTAGTCATCTCTCATTTGGAACTCTTCCAACTAATTGCTTATCCCCACATCCAAAACATAAAACCTAATTGTGATTTATAATCATTGAAATGCCCTACGACGTCTTAGGAGATAATTGGGGTAGTAAGATCAACTACTGATATAAGGTCATTAAAAATTATCAGTATTTTCTTTACTTAACAACAATTATAGGATCCTTTACAAATACACTGGATAGATACACAAATTTATACTTTGAACTACATCCTAAACTCCTAAGTTGGCTGACTGTGGCTGTCCCGACACAAAATGAAACATTTACTGACGAATACCTACACACATTGAAACTAGCACGATAAGCATAAAACTTCATATGTGTCAAATTGAAAAAGAATGCTGGTGAACAAAATAGATAAATATAAATTACACAAATATGTGAGTATAACTCAATGTTGAATGACTCTCTGAGTTCATGATAAACTAACTGAAACCTGACCAGAATAATAATCAAAAGTGATTAAAGATAAAATTGAAATGGTTAACTAACATGAATAAGCGTAAAACTTCATATGTGTCATATTGAAAAAGAACGTTGGTGAACAAAATAGATAAATATAAATTCCACAGATATGTGAGTATAACTCAATCATTAATGACTTTCTGAGCTCGTGATATACTAACTGAAACCTGACCATAATAATAATCAAAGGTGATTAAAGATAAAATTGAAATGGTTTTTCTATTATATCTTTGTATAGTAGATAAAAAATTAAACAAGCAATACCAAATAATGGTATTATTATTTAGAATCAAATCAGGTTAGTTGCAAAGCATCAGATAACCTAATCAAGCATCAAACAAAAGAGATAATAACCTTATGTGTTATACATCAGAAGGTGCCATGGCACCAATGTTTAGAAGACACAATGATGTCATATAAGTTACCATAAAGGTATTACAAAAGAGACAACAAGCCTCAAAATTATATCTCAGTTCAAAAGATACCAAAGTATCTAGCATAAGACACCAGTTAGTGTTATAGAAGTGGCCATTAAGTGCTTCAGACTCTAGAACTCACATACCATACCAAACCTCACATGACTTATAACCAAACTAGAGAAACTTGGCAAAAACATAAATCGCATAATTCTTATGAAAATAAAATCGAGGTTAATATATATAGATTCTTTTACATTGACAGGAACCATGCCCCATCTTAAAGAGTGTGATCCCAAATGGAAACTTTATTAAGATCTCATAAATATAAACTAATTTTAGGTTATAAAGCCATGAGCCTCTCCTTTTAGAGTAGCATTGAAATTTTAACAACACATGGTTGCAGAAAAAATACCGGAAGTAATTAATTGATTAATCATATAATAATAAACATGAAGAAATCCAGAAGAAGCATCTCATGAATTAAGACTCATGTAGAGTTCATATTTATTGACAACGAGAGTCTCATCTTGATAACTTATTTGCTAGTTATGCATACTATTAAAATCATTTTCAAAGCATATCTCAGAGAAAAAATCCTTTAAGCTTTTAGGCACTATTTCATATTAATAAACAACACTCTTACACACAATAATCACAACACATGCACATTCTTTTATTTATAAGACAATATAAGCTTAACTCTTTCCTTTTATAGTCTATTAGATCATTTTCATTGATTCACTTTTTAGCTTTTAACATAAGTTTACCAACATCTACTTTAAAGGTCATTTTATAACTTAGAAATCTATCAGCAAATTATTAATGTTGGTAATATTAAGGTTGATTGAATTCAAGAATAGAACTCCCTAAACTGACTTAGGCAAAATGAAGGGCAGTCAATTAAACTTTCATAATACATTTTGTAGAATTTCTGGCTGAGTCTTCAGAAGGAAAAATATACTTATAAGCCATACAATCTGATAATTACTAAATTTACTTTAGTATCATTATAATAACTTCAAAGAATAAAAGTAAGAATTATAAAATGCAAAAACACAACAGAAGGACATAACATACCAAATGACCCAGCTGAGCTAGGATTTGTCCTAGTCGGGTTGCTAGCCTTTAGACCAAAATTGCAATAGTAACCCGACTGAGCCAAAAGTGTCCTAGCCGGGTTGAATAATTTCTTCACAATTTTGTAGGGTGATTTCTAGCCTAATTTGTAGTATATCAACACTCGTTTAAGACATAATCATATCTTACTCATTTGTTTTGCTCTCAAAAGTCAAATTTGATTTAAGCTCAGAAGTCATAAGTCCATTTATTTATTTCAATTCATCTAAAAGAACTCGTCTTGTACTATAGCACTTGAAGCCAATAATAACTAATCACATTATTCAACTTACATAACAATTCATCTGCTTAATTACTTTTGATTCTCTTTCAAAAGTTTTAGCAATTACCTTATATTTTAGTCACTCTCAAGATTCAAGTGAGAAAGGACACAACCTCAAGGTTACTTAAAGTTAGTTCCAATAAATATAGGAGAGTGCACACACATAATTCATAAGACCTGACCCCTTATTCATACTTCTTTAACACTCACAATTTGCTTTTAGACATCTATACAATGAAATATGCCAATACTAAGATTAAAACTCTGATAAAGTATAAGATTAATCATTCCCTTACTAGCCAACACCATTAACAAAAAATCCAACAGCTTGACACCTTAATTAAACTAAGACTTGATTTCCCTCTTACATTTTCTAACGTGAAAGGGATAACCCAAAAGATTGTTTAATTAGCTCTAACAATTATAAAAAATCATACAATGAGATTCTATAACATCAGTCCTAGTTTATACACATTCAGTGTTTCCTTGCCCATTCCTAAAGTCTAACAGATTAAATAGTTTAGTTAAACATAGAATCAATTAGGCACTTACTTACTTAAAGAAAACAACCCCATTCCTATACCTTTACCTTTATTTAATTTTGCCATAACATCCACTAAATAAAGAAATTTATCATCAATTGGATTTACAGAGTAGAGAGAATAAGAATATTAGAAGTTTATTTTACCTACAGCACCACCCTTAACCCACTTTGATTCTTAAATAAATAGCTTCATACCTTTATTTGATAATCCCCAGCAAACTCAAAATCTTAGAGTTGAATTAGAAGAAAATGAAAGAGAAGAAAACAATGGCCAAAAGGGTAGTGACTCTTCCCTCTTATCTCTTTTGTGGTTGCCTCACTCTAAGGGTATATATCTGCCTCAAACACTCATAAACCTTCTAAAAGCTTATATGTCAAGTTTTCATTGGGAACAACATAAAAATCTAGGTACAATTTTCACTTCAGTCCTTTGGAAAATAATTTAATTACTATTTACAACTTACTTTAGATTGGTACCTCAATTTAATCCTCCATTAACAAGTATACACCCAATTTTTCTAGTTTATATACAATATACTAAAACATACTCAGTACCCGAAATAAAATTAAAATTTTAAAACTTAAAATCTTTCAGAGTATAATTTAGGGCATTACAATCATTTTTATTAGATTGAAAGCTGGCATCTGTATAACTTTTTACCTATAAATTACCATCTCTATACACTAAAAACATCTTTTTAGTCCTTCTCAAGTACTTAATGATTTTATTAACTGCCATCTGATATTCCTCCTTATATTAGACTAGAATATACTCGTAGCACTTAAAGCATATGAAACATCAAGACATGTAAATAGCTTAGCATATATGATTGATCCCATTATAGATGCATATAAGATCCTTCTCATGTTCTCACTCTACTTTTGTGTCCATGGACACATAGATTTAGAAAGGCTTTTCCTTTGTACCATAGGAATAAATCCTTTTTTAAAGAGATCTATATTAAACCTCTTCAACACCTTATCCATGTACGTCAATTGTGAAAGACCTAACATCTTATTATATCTATCTCTAAGATCCTTACTCCTAAAATGTAAGATGCTTCTCCAAGGTCTTATATAGAGAATTATTTAGCTAAATAAGTCTTGATTGACTGAAGGATGGAAATATCATTTCCCATAATTAGTATGTCATGCACATATAGAGCAGGGAAAACTTTTGCACTCTTATTGACCTTTTTGTATACATAAGGCTTATCCTAATTCTATGAGAAACCAAATTCTTTGATTATCTCATTAAATCAGATGTTTCAACTCCTGGATGTTTGTTTCAATCTATAAATGGATGTTTAAAGCTTGCATAACTTTTCACCATCTTTGGATGTAAATATCACAAAATAGAATAGGCAAGATGAAGATTGCTTCAGCTTAACCTATTAGATGGGGATAGAATGCGAGCTTATTATCACAATCAAATATATCGAAAGAGCTTAACTTGTTCATTTGGAAAGAAGGTTAGGAAATATCCTATGAAAGAGGGGGATTTTGTGCTTAAATAAATGAGAATCGGAGTTCCTCATATCCGTGACAAGTTTAGACCCACCTGGGAAGGACATTTTATGCTAAAAAAGTTATCGTCTAAAGAAGCAGCTATCTTGATTGATAGTGATGGCAATGAATTCAAGGAGCCAATCAACATTGATCGACTGAAGAGGTTTCATGGCTAGACTCAAAGAGAAAAAGAAGAGAATAAAAGCCCCGCGGGTTAAAAATTGGAAAAAATGGCAGCTTTGCTAAAATTAGGTGCCCTATCAAGGTGAAAACTGAAAAATGCATCTTGAGCAAAAATTAAAGGTTAAGAGAAAATAATCAATCAAGAAAACCCGAGAGGGCTGATTGATGTATTTTTGGATAAGTCAGATATGCCCCTACATAAAAGTCTGTTCACCTTGCTCATGCTATCATGCTATCATGCCATCAACCTCATCTATTAATCTCAATTGTGTTAGTAGTTGCTTAGACATGAAACATCTAGGTAGCATGTGAGTTTTGTTAGTGTAAGCCCTAGCCCCAATGCATTGTAATAAAACACTTTGAATTAATAAAATGAGGCATTTGTTTTATCCATTGTATTCCTGTGCATATCAATTGATAGAACTATCCAAGAATGTTGTTTCGGTTTAATTTATCATGTGTGAGGCACATGGTTGTAAGACCTTGAAACAATAGAGACTTCATTCTAAATATCCCTAGTCAGTTATTGTTATGGGAATAACAATGAATTAAGACTTGTATGCTCTCTCTGATATTATGAGTTTTGTCTTACGGATCATTAGGACAGGAGTGTCAATCAAGGATCGTAGATACATGTTAAAGAATATGGTATCTGGATACGATCCGCTCATGAGAACACTACATGGTATAAGTCATAAGTGTTTCTCATATGCAAGTTTTGTATCAGAGTTCTTAAACCTAAAATCTCTATGAAACTCTTTATGAATTACTGTGTGCTTTGACATACACCTAACGTGCTCGTAACAGAGTGACAAGTACGGGAATGCTTGGGTATACATTGATTCATGTTAGAGAGCATGAGAGAAGTGAAGGGATTACCCCTCTCAATAAGAGAGAAAATATCATAGGCCACTTGATCAGTGAACTAAGAAGTGTATGGCCATACCGAGATGAAATAATGAGTAATCATTATTTATCTGAGAGTTTAGTGTCACTGTAATATCAAGAAAGGAATTAATATATATAAGGATGACTAGTTCCATGCCTTATATTAATTCTGATATTTTTGGGTAAGGGACTATGCAAAATTGCATTAGGTCACAAAATGCCATATGCATTTTCATTTAATTTGGAATGCTATAATATCTTGCTAGAGAATATTTATAGCCTTTGAATTAATTTATTAATTCATTTCCAACATTAAATGGACCTATAGAATCGCACATAAAGCATTGGGCTTAAAATATTTAAATTAAGTATTGGGCATTAATTTGGGCTTTTAATTAAAGTCAAATTAATGTGTGTAATGGATTATTAGATTGCTATTGGACCTTGGCCCATGAGAGAGAGAAATTCAGCCCACAAGATTTAATTTCAATTAATTAAATGTCTTGTATTAATTTAATTAATTGAGTTTTAAAGCCTAAAAGAATTATGATCAAATAAATCACTTAAATAGAAATACTATTGGCCAAAATTCCTAGAGAGAAATCAAGGAATTTCGACATATCCTTTATATTAATTAAGTAGTTTATTTGATTAATATGTCTTGTATATTCCTATTTAATTAAGTGGTTAATTTGATTAATATGTCTTTTGTTTTTATCTTGGATAAATTAAAAGAGTTTTATCAATAAATATTACTTATTTTAATTAAGTGATAAAGGCAAATATTAATTATCTTTAGCTAATATTAATTATCCTAATGTAGTATATTTAAGATTTATCACTTAATAAATAAGATAATAGGCGAATGATCTATTAAGGAGAAGAATTTGGCACCTTATGTGGAATATTTGAGGAGACAAAGCAAATAGTTTGAGACCTACACCTTCCAACATGTGCCCCAAGATAAGAACCAGTTAGTAGATGCCTTGGCAACCTTGGTATCTATGTGGGATAATCCTAAAGTGGTGATTATGAGACTTGTGATAATCATGAGCTTGACCAAGCCTTGCTTTGAAGGTGAAACCCTTATTAATTTAGATGGATTCGATGGCAAGCCCTGGTATTACGATGTTCAGAACTACTTAGAAACTTTTAAGTTCCATGAGGAAGTAATGAAAAAGGGCTATAGAATAATTTGAAAGTTATCTAGTCAATTTATCAGTGTAGACGGGGTCCTGTATAAAAGACAAGTTGACGGCGTTTAACTAAGATGTCTATATGAGAGGGAGGTGAAGAAAGTCATAGAAGAAATGCATGTAGGAATATGTAAGGCCCACATGAATGGATTGACATTGGTCAAAAAGATCATGAAATAAGGATTCTTTTGGTTAACCATGGATGCTAATTGCTCCAAGTATGTGAAGATGTGTCACCAATGCCAACAGTATGCTAATTTAAGTCACCTACCCATCTCGAAATTATGCAATCTTTCCTCACCCTAACCCTTTTTAACTTGGAAAAAAGATATTATTGGGGAAATTCATCCGATGGCTTCCAACGTTCATAGATATATAGTAGTCGCCATCGACTATTTCACAAAATAGGTAGAAGCTAAATCCTTCAAAAGGTTAGGAGCACGGGAAATGGCTTGGTTCATCGAAAGGAATCTGGTATGCAGATATGGGGTGCCTCATCATATAGTGTCAGACAATGGGATCTAGTTCAAAGCAAAAACCAAGCATATACTTCAGAAGTATAGAATCCGACACCATAAATCATCTCCCTACCATCCACAAGCAAATAGGGTGGTTGAAGCCACAAATAAGAACCTGAAGAAGATTTTGTCCAAGACCATGCAAACATATAAAGATTGGGTTGAGAAGTTACCATTTGCACTCTAGGGGTACAAAACTACCATTAGAACTTCCACAGAAGCCACTCCCTTCTCCCTCATGTATGGCTTGGAGGCAGTGCTGTCAGTGGAGATTGAACTACAATCCACGAGGGCTAATTAGCAATAGGAGTTGGATGTATTCTAGATATAATTACCTGAGATTTAATGAAATATGTATTTTGCATTAATTGTCACATCGTGATTGTCATCATCGCGATAATGTGATCATATGAGCATGCATTAATAATCTAAGTTATACATTGCAATTGACACGAACAAAGGTGTTTTTTATTTATTCAAATATGCAACTAGTAGTAGAAGCAAAATAAGACACACAACAAAGCAAGCTCCCCATAAAAACAAGCACAATCGTCACACCAAGTGATACACAAGTAAGAAAAAGTAAGCAAAATTATTGTTCAAAGAAACAACGCTATGAAATATTATAGGCCAAAATGAAAAAGGTGAAAGGATAGCAGCAACATCCAAACTGAGGGCCTTCTGACCACTGCAGCCCCTCGCTAGGGTCTTGCTCGCCCAGGACATCTTAGTAAGAAGGCTCGAGTGTCTGGTGATTCCATAACCCATAAACGGTATTCCACGCTGGTCTCAAAGTCGCAGGTATTCACTGATGAGATATTGGTCCTCACGAGTAAACGCCTCCAAAGGTAATGATATCCAGTTACAAAGACATAAGTTAAGTCTCCTTCTTCGAAGTTTAGGCATGGTCGGACCACTTCTTATTGGACACCAAACTGATGGGTACAACGAGCTATGATACAAAAGGTCGCCCGATGAAAACCACAAAGAGGCACACATTCGGAGTTCCCATCACGAGTCACATACTCCACCCAAATCCACGGGCACATGAAGCTCACTCTCCACTCCGCCACGGAGCTCAACCATATAATGCCTTCTTTCATGAAGGCAATTCGGTACCAATATATGCATGCTCAGGGAGTATGCATCAATGGCATGAGGGGAAGGTTCAGCCAGCATCCTGAGTTTTTCCTACAGCCAGATCTAAAAAAAATGAATGATAAAAAAAAGAAAAAAAATAAAATGAGCATAAAAGTTGCTGGAAGGGTTTGGTGTCCATTTTAGGCAAAAATTAGGCATAGGATCATATGAAAATCTGTAAAAAGAAACGTGTCCTGCTAAGAAAAGCTAGTGCAAAAATCCACAAGGGCGCACTACCTTCAAATAATGACTATAGATACCTAAAGAAGCAAGGGACTGCCGATGAGAAGTGCGGTAGGATTAGTGTGAACAACATCTAGTTCGAGTAAAGTCTTCGCTAGGATTAAGAGGAATGGACTAAGCCCCTCGCGGATATCATTTACAACCTCAAATAGTCGATAATCTCAAAAAGCACTTCCTTTGTTGGTAATGTAAAGATAATGAGCCAAGCACATAAATAGGGTAGCGCCCACAACGTTAGTCTCATTCCTATTGAAATAGTACAGGTAGTCGAATAGGAAGTCAAGAAACATGGGTCTCAAAGGTTTTATAAAGGCCCTGACATCAGATGAGCAGATGCCCAAAGCCTGAACAACCTTGTAGGGGTAATTAGGCATGCCATTTGGCACACATGGTAAAGTCCTAGGTGTAAAAAGGACGCCTAGGATGGCAGGAAATTCTTCATGTAATGGGCATATCTCCACATTGTTAAAACAGAAAACATGAAATCGAGGATCCTCGTAACGGGTTGAGGCCACTAACAAGTATTTGTCTAGCTCCACCCTGCAAAAAAAGAAAAAACTTCAAATTAGAATAAGGTGACAAAATGGGATTGTCCTAAGTTAAGTAATCGTCAAGTAGTAAAGCAAGACGCTCAATGAAGGGAGTTATTTGGCCAAAATAAAGGGTGCAAAATAACATGAAATGAGGGAAAAGTGCACAAATGCAAAAGGAGTAAGTAGGAAGGAGGATCAGTCAAAATAGAAACAAGGACAACTAAAAATTCGGACGGGTTACTTAAAAGTTAAAGTGTACGGCCGTACACTTAGAACGCATGCCCGTACACAAGGCCCTGCTACCACCTAGTGAAAATGAATAGTAAAAACTATCTTGCATGGCACACACCTCATCTTGCATAAATCTAACCTCCAACATGCATGTTTCCAGTACAGTTTTGCAGATAATTATCCACAATTCACAAAGCCAAGACGGGCTCATAGTTTAAAGAAACAATTCTTATCAAATTGATCATATGAAGTGGGCGATGTTCTAAACATGCACGTAAAAGAAAAGTAAAGAAAGAGAAAAAGGATGGTGAGGTAAAAAAAAGAAAAGAAAAAATGTAAATACTTAGCTAGCTCTAATTATGGCCCAAATGTATAAAAATAATAAAAATAAATTAGGTAATAGTGAAAATATTTATTTTGAATAAGTTGTAAAGAATAATGAGTATGTATGTATATATATGTGGGTTTGTTTAATTAGGTCAGTAAATTGTATTTTGTGTTTTTAAAATCACCACTTAAATAAAAAAAATTGTTTTTTGGGGTTATTTTGTATGAGTTTAGGTCAAAACCCACGCAAAAGAGCTATTCACGTAGCATTTTGCATGCATGGAAATGTTCCATATTCAAAGACATTTTAAATTTTGATTTTTTTGAAGTGCACACCTTTGAATTGGATGGTACGGCCATACACTTCTTAACCACACTCGTACACTCCTTAAAAGCAATAAATCGACGGTTTCTTCTTTCTTTCCTCTTTTTTCTTTCTTATTTCTTCTTCTCTCCGACAATTTCGAATGGTGCCCCTTAGTTTTTTGCCATTTTCTTACAACCCAAGCACTATTTTGCAATTCTAATTCAGTACACCAGTGGAGCTTTTCATTGTGCATGTTTAAAGTCTTATTTTGTGGGTTTTCGTCAAGGTTTTCTTGTCCTCCAAAAAGGTATGTATCTATCACTTCCATCCTTGTTTCCATGGCTCAAATAGATATGAAATTTTGTAATTTTACTAATATTAACTACTGTGAGTATATATAATGTGTTACTGGTGTTTATTTTCAATTTCATTTAAAAATAATTGGAAAATATGTAAAATTATATTGGTCTAATTTAGTTAATTTCCTAGGTTTAAAGTATTTTCTTGATTCATATGGCATTACCTGGGTTTGGTAGAAAGTAGTAGGCAGTGTGTACACACTTTACAAAACAAAAAAATAAATAGATAATAAAGCAATGATAACGAATGAACATAATAGGTAGTGCAAGTGAGTATGTGATAATCATTCTTTTTTGTTATTCTTTATTTATTTGCATAGCTTAGGATGTAAATTTTGTAAGTAACAATAGTATATGTTAGTTATTTGTATAAAAAATACACATTTGTGACGATGGCATGTGAGCATGACTCATAAATAGAAATGGAAAAAAAAGGTAAGAAAACAAATGTGAATAATAATGACACGATAGAAATAGTGCTAATTGGCATACACTAGTCACCTCCTGTCTCATGGCTAGTTTAAGGTATAATGTGTGCGTTAAATATGAAGCAAAAAAAATAGAAAAAAAAAGGAGAGAAGTATGAGTCATTAAGAATGTGCATGTTATTAACAAAAAGAATATTGGCATGATTTATGCATGATTTGTACATCAATATGCTTGTGTGAAAATGATAATCCCTTTTTTTATACAACTCGCTTGGGTCAATATATATACATTTGTATGAGTATTTTTGCATGATTGCTAGACACCCAGTGGTGGGTTAGGAGAAATAGAGAGTTGCTTAGTCAATATAACTTTGTGAATGAGTTTTGTGTAGGATTGGGCCTAGTTTTTCTAAGCTGTCATGCTGCCGAAATTTAGGCACAAGTCGTAATGCTTAAGCAGCCTTTTCGATGAATGCAAGTTGAACTAACTATGTGATTTTGAATTATGTAGAAATAGATCCCCAGTACCCAATATGGATGACAACGGAGCAGGGCAACCTATATCGTACCCTAAGAAGGACTTGTATACTACCTTGCTAATTCATGTCGAGGCATTTACTGACATACTTGGGGCTGATAGACGAGGCAAATGCCTTGATAGCCCAGGCGAGATGGACACATTTTTATGTAGGGGTATATCGAACATACCCAGAGGTGACCAGATAGTTTTTGTCTACATTTCGTTACTTAGGAAACCATAAGGCAGAGGACGAAGAGGGGGTCATTACCTACCGTATTCATGGCCAGACAGTATCGATGACCTGCAGGTGCTTTGCTCAAATCCTAGGGTTGCCTATGGGTAAGGGAGTTGTGAGACCCGAGAGATCCACCTTGACAGATATGTGGGCAGAGATTGCATAATCGAGGGTCCCATATATGAGACAAATAGCAAAATCTACACTGCTGGGATCACAATTGTTGCGCTACCTACACAGGGTTCTTTCTTGCTTATATTTGGGTAGGTCAGGCAGCCCTGGTTCCTTATGGTGGCAGAGATATACAGATTGTGGGGTATGGTAGTAGGTAGGCCGATTGACTTGAACCATGCCATTTTGGAGCATATCTGCACTACCCAGCGCCATCCGGGTGAGGCCACATCTATCGGGGGTTTGGTCACCAGGTTACTACTAGTAGAGGGAATGCTAGAGGCATATATGGGACTATCTACAAGAGAGGGTATATATCTGGATAGGGAGACTACATACGTCATGCGCATGGTTAAGGAGGCTGATGCCACTCCATATAGGATTAGGTTGATGACCCTTAAGGAGATGGATGCTGCTTGCTAGCCAGACAGGATAAGGCATGGCCACAGACCACCGATGCCTCTGCCTCAGCAGGAGCCAGATCATGATCAACAGATGGAGGACGTCTTGGGGCCAGGATTTAGGGAGGAAGAATAGATCCCTTTCACAGACTATTTTATAGAGAAAGCCCGCCAGGAGATAGTTGTACCTCCACCTTCATAGGATTTCCCTACTTTCTACCAAGATCTGCCTTCTAGAGCTTATGGCGACCATGGTGTATCTTCATCCTCAGCACCACCCCCACCTCAGTAGGCTACCCCATGAGATGTTATTTTACTGAGTATTTAGGCTTTGACTATGACTCAGACTGCCATGGCTGCGGACATAAAGGCGATATGCCAAGGGCAGGGTAAGCAAAATGAGGCCTACATGAAGAGGTTTGATGATTTTGATGCTTTGCAGTGACAGTTTATAGCCGATCTAAATAAGATAGAGATAGGGGTCCAGAATGTAGACAAGAGTGTGCAGAAGGCCACAGATTGCCTCACAACTTTAAAGAGTGCCTTTCTGACTGGCAAGGATGTTATCAAGGGAACAAAGATGAGCTTGAGAAAAAGATTGACAAGCTGGACTCCGACCTCAGGGCTCACGTGACTAGTATAGATGGGATGGTTGCAAGCCGCATTGCTGCACATACAGATGATTTAGCTAGCATCCGAGGAGATGTAGACTGCCTTGCGGGATACCTCAATGAGTTCCTACATCCTATTATAGCTCAGCCACCGGGACCTACAGAGCCAGGACCTTAGTCAGCTCAGGGACCGAGTCCACCATTCTATGGCAACGTTCTCGATCCCGTTCTCCATCAAAGGGCTCCACGGATTATGGCCTATATTGAGTTCCGAATGGTTCAGAGAGCTTATGATTTTCTATCTACATACATTTTTTTATATATATACCACAGTTCTCACACATATTTTCAAATTGGAGGTGATTATTATAGATGTTTATGTTGTTTTTTTTGTTATTATTGCATTGTGGATACTTGTTTTCTCTTACAGTTGGATGTTTCTTTCAAAATTTGCTAGGATTTTCATCATGAACTTGTTTAAAATTTTCATCTGTCCGCAATGATTGGTATTAATTGTCATTAACATATGAGATGTTTTGTATCATAAACCGCTGTCATTTGATGTTAATGGGTTAAGCATGACTTGTACTAAATTCAGGTTAAGCATGTCTTGTACTAAATTTGGGTTAAGCATGTCTTGTACTAAACTCACATCACAAGATAAATTGATTAATCATCAATGAGATGCATGCAGTAATGCTAGACTTTATATATCATGCTGCCGAAGGAGAATGCATATAGAAATGATAATAGTACAGAGGAAAAGTATGTAAAAGGAAAATGCACATAAAAAAATGAAATGATGATGAATGAATGAACATAAATAAGCATTTTAATAAATGAGACCGGGTGCAACAAATCCCAATCTAACCTTTTCAACACTCCAAATGCAGGACAAGCTAGATTAAATTAGCTACACAGCATAGACCAGTGCAGCCTCACAAGTGTCGCCTATGATGGCACTTCTTCAGCTGTAGGGGCTAAGTGGTTATACGAGTTAACTTCAGATTTAAGCCACCCAAATATTATCACAAAATTTTTGCAAATTAAGGTATAGCCACCGAGTGGAATCGCCTTAAGGTGTAGCCATAAAGTGGGATCACCTTCAAATCAAGGTATAGCCACAGAGTGGGATCACCTTCAAATCAAGATATAGCTATAGAATGGGATCGCCTCATGGTATAGTCACAGAGTGGGATCGCCTTTAAATCAAGTTATAACCACATAGTGGGATCGTCTTAAGGTATAGCCACATAGTGAGATCACCTTCAGATCAGGGGTATAGCCATAAAAGTGGAATCACCTCTAACCAAGGAACACGCCACAGGCTGGCATTGTTCACCAACCAAGCCTTTTTAAGAAGCAAGAAAGGAGACCACCTCCTCAGGTAAGTCTCTCTCCTCTACTCTGAACTTTGGCTCATCTAGACGCTTGCATGCACTAGTCTCCCTAAAGTTGGGGGTAACAGTAAGCATCAGGTGTAGCACATTCTTAACTAAATTTAAGACCTACATTGTTCATTAATACCCTTATAAATAATAAGTTATTATTTTGATTTTAACGAAAAATTTACAATATAACGGCTTAATTTTCCTTAATTTCCAAACCTGTAAAAGTCAAATTGCATTCCTAATAATATTCCTCCTACTCCCAGACTTCAATCAACAATTCACAACACTTCTATAATCTCAGTTCATCAGACACATTCATACACATCTAGTTCATACTATATTCATTTGCATCCATTAAACTCATACATTAAGTTAATATTACATGCCAATAATTCTCATTCTTATCGTAATAATTTACATATAATTACAAGACAAAAGTCCAAAATTATGGTCTTCTATGTACATACCATTTCTTCCTTCAATTCTCATCTTTTGGCACATGTCCCTGTGTGCAGTCATAAAACTACAAGCTAAGCAAATGTAATTGCTTAGTGGTGGATACATTTACAAAGAATTTCAACTAATTTAATTTGATTATTTAATTCAATTCAATATAACCACTATTAGTTATTAAACTCTTATAACTTTATAAATTCATAATTTATTCATTTCATGTCTAATTACTCATTAAATAGTCTCAAAACTTTTCTTTCTTATTTAGTTCAAATAATTTATCAGTCAGAGTACAAATTTACCATTTTATCCCTACAGTTGACTTTTCCAATTATGTTGACTGATTTTGACTTTTGATTTACTTTTTCATTCTTATTCATTTTACCCCGATTCCAACTAAGTAAATTACTTCCGACACCAACGCAATTTTAATTTCGTAAATTACTATTTAGTCCCTGAAAATTTTCCTTAAGTGTAAAATTACCATTTGGTCCTTATACTCTTCCTTATTTACAAATTTTACCCTTTTTATTCAAATTGATTTTTTTTATTTCTTTTAATGTTTTACCGGCAATTGACAATTTTGCCCTTTATTGGATGTAAAATTACACATTTACCCTTGTTAAACATATATACTTCATTTTTCATCTTATACCATTTTTGTTCATATTTTCAATATTTCTAAAGCTAAAATTTTTATTTTTACACAGTTTTATTCAAAATTACCATTTTGCCCCTAGTTATTAAAAGTAGGAAAATCTATGAATCGGATAAGCAGATAAGCAAATCCAGTCACCGGGAGTGTCCACACTGCTTGGGAGTATGCAACTACTCTTCGGACTATCAATAATATGCTAGCTAATAGAAGCAGAATAATTAATACTTTTCAGAGCAGTAATAGAGTATAATCATACAGAGACAGAACACCGTGGGGTAAGTGCCCCTATGGCTAGCCATACTATCCTAAGGTCCTGGTTTACCCACTGACACTAAAGGCATAACTTTTTATTTATTTTATGTCATTATTATATTGTTTTTCATGATAACTGTCTTATAGTAACCTACACAGAATTTATTTTCCAATCATTTAAACTTTTCAGCTGTACCTTTTTTCAAAGATATACAGAATATCATCAAGATATAGCCAAATCAACTATTTTACTCATATTAGCCGTTTGGCCACAATGAAAATTTTCACATTCATAACCTTTAATCATTTTTTATACTATATTTATTTTCTTCTTTATTTAAACATCATTATAGCAAAATATACTTAATTTGCATAAGATTTCTCAAAGTATCACAACTTCCATCATTATGTACTTATATACATATTCACATAACTTTATCATTTTTCATTTTTATCAAGTCCATTATTCTTTGCACATCTTATATTGTCCATATATAACAAAATAAAACATTTAATATTAAGTTACATAATAATTACCTAAAGAATATCATTCGGCCATCACTAAGATTCCCACTTTTAAATTGTTTTCTTCAATAAAATAAGTTCTTACTAGTTTAAATGACAACAATATCAAGTTATTTCAAATTAATTCATCAATTAACCCTACTTTACACATTTATATAATATAAATTTCAAGGAAAATCATCAAAAAAATGGAAATTAATTGTAAATTGTATCCACTAACCTTATTTTGGCTTCCTTATCACTTATTTCACCTTGTCTTTTCCTTTTCCTCCATTAGATTGGCCTTCCTCCTTTTGTTCTTCTTTTGGCCAAAAATATAAGGAAGAAATTTAGCAATTTAACTCAACAATTAAAATAATTTAAACACACTACTATACTTCCCTAACCTTACTCTATATGATGTTACAAAATCTCCCTCAAATTCAAGCTCAAACTCATAAAACTATCAAAGTGTGACTTAGAGATTTTACCTCAAGTATTATGTTTCTTGACCTTCCCTTGCTACAAACTCTTTCTTATGTGAAAGAGCAATGATTTTTGAGTATGGGGATAAAATTTTAGCTGAAGATATGGAGAGAAAAATCTTGAGAAGAAAAAGGAATGGAGGAAAGGAAACCTAGAGAGAATTTTGGTTTTTAGAAGGAAAAGGGAAGATGATTGTCGAATTTTCTAGAGATTTTTTGTTTGTTTCTTCCTTATATAGGATAATAGAAATCTGCAAAAGTAGAGGCCATGATTCAATGTGTAACTATTTAATCCAATGGCCTCAAAATTTGCCACTTGTCACTCATCTAGGGCTTTAGGCTTATGCTACCATCATAAAATCACATACACATTATGGTCAAATTCCCGAATTTGACTTTCCTAGTGACCCGATTTCAGTTTTTCACTCTGAAATATGAATTTTTGATTCCAATATTGGGTTGCCTTGAAATTTTCCCCCGAGTGTCACTATATATTCAAGAACATGTAGTAAAAATTTCAGCTCATTCCTACATTGTTTCAATATACTTTTAGCTTCGGCAGCCTATGCGGCCAGTCCGAAACCCAAATTTTTAAAATTGTTAGAATTGATATTTTTCAGTTCACCGTGTGTCATTACACTATGAATAATTTATATATGAAATTTGAATTCAATCGGAGGTCTCTAAGGCCTCCAATTGCTTAGTCAAGGTTTTAGTTAAACCTACGCCGAACCGTAAAATTTTTCTTCTTTTACAGTTTTAAAGGTCTATTTAACCTCATTTATCACTCAAATTATACCACTGGACTCCATTTATCATGTACTTCCATATTTGACATTAATCTCACATTGCCTATTGGGTCACCCATCCTCGAGTTTCCCTAGCCCGAGCACGTTTAACCGTGCACTATTTCAAATTTTTCTATCATTATAAATTTTCATCACTACTAAACTTATCATAAAATTATTAATCATGTGTAATAATAAATTATGCACCACAAATGAAAATTTGGGGGCGTTACAGTACTCTCCCCTAAATAAAATTTCGTCCTCGAAATTTACCCGGACTGAAGAGAAGTGGATACTATCATCTCATCGTATCCTCCAGATCCCAGGTGGCTTCCTCAGCATTGTGGCATGTCCAAAGCACCTTTACCAATGAAATTTGTTTGTTTTGAAGTTTTCTGACCTTCCGTGCTAGGATTCTCGCAGGTTCTTCATCATAAGATAGGTCAGGTCTCAACTGAATATCTTAAGAAGTGATAACATGGGAAGGATCTGAACGATATCTTCTTAACATAGAAACATGAAACACATCATGGATCCTTTCTAGTTCCGACGGTAACTTCAATCAGTATGCCACTGGTCCTACTCGCTGGATTACTTCATAAGATCCAATGAATCTAGGACTAAGTTTACCTTTTTTGCCAAACCGGAGCACTTTTCGCCACGGGGAGACTTTCAAAAATAATTTATCTCCCACATTAAATTCTATATCCTTCCTTTTTAAATCTACATAAGATTTCTATCTGTTAGTGGCAGATTTTTTATTATCTCGGATCAGCTTCACTTTTTCTTCAATTTCTTTAATCAGGTCTGGTCCTACTAGTTTGCTTTCGCTTAATTTTATCCAGTATAGAGGGGTTCTGCATTTTCTCCCATATAATGCTTCATAAGGAGCCATTTTAATGCTAGAGTGATAACTGTTATTGTAAGCACACTCAGCCAATGGAAGATATATTTCCCAACTGCTTCCAAACTCTAGCACACAACACCGCAACATATCTTCCAATACCTGTATCACCCATTCAAATTGGCCATCTGTCTGAGGATGAAAATTTGTACTATAGTCCAAGCGGGTTCCCAATGCTTCTTGAAGTTTTTGCCAAAATCTGAAAGTGAATCATGGGTCTCAATCAGAAATTATAGACAACGGGACACCATGAAGCCGCACAATCTTGTTCATATAAATCTCTACAAATCTGGTTAAGGAAAATTCCGAACTCACTAGAAGGAAATGAGCCGATTTAGTCATTCTATCCACAATCACCCAAATAGAATCATGCTGTCGTCTGGTAAGGAGTAAGCCAGACACAAAGTCCATGGTGATTCGTTCCCATTTCCTCTTCGAAATCATGATAGGATGTAATAACCTTGAAGGCACCTGATGTTCGGCCTTAACTTGTTGACATATTAGCCATTTAGTCATAAAATCAGCTATTTCTTTCTTCATCCCTGGCCACCAGTAAGGTCTCTTTAATTCCTGGTACATTTTCTTCCTACCAGGATGCATAACATAAGGATTATTGTGGGCTTCTGTCAGAATGTTCTTCTTCAAATCTACATCACTCGGTACACATATCCTACCCTTGTAAGACAGGCAATTATCATGACCAAGCGAGAACTCAGTGCTTTTACTTGCTTGCACCTGTGGATGGGTGATAATGGATGCTAACCTATCATCTTGCCTTTGAGCAGCTTTGATTTGTTGAAGCCAATCTGGTTTTATCTGCATTTCTGCCACCAATACTCCATCTTGTGTTATATTTAACCCCACTTTCATTGCTCGCAAAGCCATCAAGTGCTTCGTGCTGAGTGCATCGGCTACCATATTTGCTTTACCAGGATGGTAGTTAATCAAACAGTCATAGTCCTTGATAAGTTCTAACCATCGCCTCTGTCATAGGTTGAGCTCTTTTTGTGTAGGCAAATACTTTAAGCTCTTGTGCTCTATGTAAATATAGCACTTCTCCCCATAAAGATAATGCCTCCATATTTTCAGAGCAAACACAATAGCTGCTAGCTCCAGATCATGTGTAGGGTAGTTCCTTTCATGTGGTTTTAGTTGTCTGGATGCATATGCCACCACTTTTCCTTCCTGCATTAGTACACACCCCAACCCATTACTGGAAGCATAACTATAAATAGTATAAGGTTTACCTGAAATAGGTTGAGTGAGAACAAGAGCCTCTGTCAACATATTCTTCATTTTCTCAAAGCTTTGCTGACATTTCTCTATCCACTCAAACCTAACATTCTTTTGTAGTAGCTTAGTAAGAGGGGAAGCTATCATAGAAAGCCCTTTAACAAACCGCCTGTAGTTACCAGCTAAACCAAGGAAGCTTCGAACTTTTGCAACATTTTTAGCCGGCTTCCAGTTAAAAACAGCTCTAATCTTTACAGGATCTACTTTAATGCCTTACGTGGATATCATATGGCCAAGGAAGGCAACTTCATCTAGCCAAAACTAACATTTACTAAATTTGGCATACAACTGTTTATCCCTTAATGTATGCAGGACGATTCTCAGGTGTTAGTCATGCTCCTCTCGTGTCTTGCAATAAATCAGGATATCATCAATGAATTCCACTACAAATTTATCCAAGTAGGGGTGGAAGATACGATTCATTAAATCCATAAATGCAGCCGATACATTAGTATGGCCAAAAGGCATCACCACAAACTCATAATGCCCATATCTCATACGAAAAGCTGTCTTTGGAATATCTATTTCTTTTACTCCCAATTGGTAATAGCCAGATCTCAAATCTATCTTGGAAAATGTGTTGGCACCCTTCAGTTGATCAAACAAGTCATTAATTCGAGGTAAGGGATATCTATTCTTGATAGTGACTTTGTTCAACTGTTTATAGTCAATACACAGTTGGAGAGATCCATCTTTCTTTTTCACAAATAATACTGGAGCTTCCCAGGGCGAAACACTCGGGTGAATGAAACCTTTCTCTAACAATTCCTGCAGCTGAATTTTTAACTCTTTCAACTCGGCTGGTGCCATGTGATAAGGGGCCATGGCAATGGGTGCTATGCCAGGCAACACGCCAATACCAAATTCAACTTCCCTTGGTGGGGGTAATCCTGGTAACTCATCGAAAAAAACATCAGGGAAGTCTTTAACTATAGGTACATCACTAACTTGTGGTTTCTGGACCTCAGTTTCAGTGACAAGAGCCAAATAGGCTGCACACCCTTTTTTGATACATTTGTATGGTGCAGTGGCTGAAACGACATTGGATAAGAAATTAGATCATTCTCCTATCACCACGATCTCATGTTCTTTAGAAGTTTTCAAAGTGATTCTTTTTAGGCAACAGTTAACAATCGCTTGGTGTTCATAAAGCCAATCCATCCTCAATATGACATCAAACTCATGGAATGGAAGTTCAATCAGATTCGTAGGAAAGGTGGCTTATTGTATCTGTATAGAACAATCCTTGTATACTTTGTTTACAACCACACTGTGACCTAAGGGGTTGCTCACTAGGATATCCTGACCTAACTGTGCTTGTTCTAACCCCTTTCCCTGTGCAACTCTAATGCTCAAATAGAAGTGTGTAGACCTAGGATCTATCAATGCACAAATAGCATCACCAAATAGGTAATACTTACTTATAATAACATCCGGAGCATTTGGATCCTCCTGAGCTCTAACGGCATAATTTTTTACTGCAGATGGTCTGTCTAAAACTGGAACACTGCCTCTGCCTGATGGGGTTCCACTAAGTTTGCCTCTACCTCTGCCCCGTGCTAACACAGTACCCTGTCTGCCAGTAAAAGTCTGTGTAGCTGGTGTAGTAGCTTGTGTCTGTGCTCTAGGACAAATTTTCACCAAATGCTCTTGGAATCCACATCTAAAATAGGCCTCTGTCACTCTCCAACAATCACCTAAATGTCGGCGCTTGCAACACTCACAGACTAGTATCTCCGATCTACTGGAGCCCTAGCTATAAAGGAGGGTGCTCGGGCTTGAGTCTGCTGGGTAGGTGTAGGAGTAGCAGAAGAATCCTGGGGGGGAGTTGCAGTGGAACAAGAACCCCTAGTCTTTTTACTAAACCTACTGCCCGATGCCCCTGAAGCTGGTCTTCTTTTCTGCTAAAATCTAGCCTTTCTACTCATTTCTTCCTGCTGAATAGTTTCCATTCTGATAGCGGCATCCACTAATTCTTTCCTATTGGTGTACTCTTTCAAAGCCAGGATCTTTCTCAAGTCATTATGGAGGCCTCTTTTAAACAGCTGGCACATTTTTGCTGGACAGAACATGTAGTCTTTCATGTAGTAATTGAGTCTCTCAAACTCTCTATCATACTCGTGTATCGATCTGCTACCCTAGCGCAGGCGCCAAAAAGCCTCCTCCATGGATCTCAAATATTCTCTGCCCACGTACTTATCTCTGAACTTATCATAAAAATAATCTCAAGTAACCTATTTTGGCGGGGTATGGTGTTTGACTATGTCCCACCAAATATATGTTGGTCCCTAGAATAGAGCCACTGCTCCCTCGAGTTTCTCCTCTGGTGGGCTATGTGTGATCTCAAATATTCTATCCATCTTCATCAACCACTATTTTGCTTGTGTGGCTGTAATCGACTCTCGGCCATAAAAATCCTCTCCACCTAGTCTCCTTAACTGTTCTAGAATAGGTCTCTTGGATTACTGAGGAGGTGCATGCTGCTAAGGCTGAAATCTTTGAAAGAACTCCGCCATCATCCGCATCACATCTGTCGGTGTAGGGGACGAAGGAGTCTGTGCCACCAGTGCAAGAGTAGGAGTGGGCTGAGAGGGCAATTGTGATCTGGTGCTCGGTGTAGACTCATATGTTTCTGGACTCGTAGAAGCCTCGCTCTCAGTATCACTCGCTAACTCAACAGTCCGCCGGGAGCCGAAAGCCATAATCAATACTGAAATGCACAAAGGACAAATAAGGTTCAAACTTCAACATTTATATCACAGTAATATGGCATGTATATAATTCACATATTCATTCATCATTTTTCAATTTAATTTGATACCCACTAACTCCGATCTTAGGACCGCCTAAACCATGCTCTGATACCATTAAATGTAACACCTTCTCAACTAAATTTAAGACCTACATTGTTCATTAATACCCTTATAGATAATAAGTTATTGTTTTGATTTTAACGGAAAATTTGCAATATAACGACTAAATTTTCCTTAATTCCCAAACCTATAAAAGTCAAATTGCACTCCCAATAATATCCTCCTACTCCCAGACTTCAATCAACAATTCACAGCACTTCTATAATCTCAGTTCATCATACATATTCATACACATCTAGTTCATACTATATTCATTTGCATCCATCAAACTCATACATTAAGTTAATATTACATGCCAATAATTCTCATTCTTATCATAATAATTTACATATAATTACAAGACAAAAGTCCAAAATCATGGTCTTCTATGTACATGCAATTTCTTCCTTCAATTCTCATCTTTTGGCACCTATCCTTGCGTGCAGTTATAAAACTACACGCTAAGCAAATCTAATTGCTTAGTGGTGGATACATTTACAAAGAATTTCAACTAATTTAATTTGATTATTTAATTCAATTTAATTTAATCACTATTATTTATTAAACTCTTATATCTTCATAAATTCATAATTTATTCATTTCATGTCTAATTACTTATTAAATAGTCTCAAAACTTTTCTTTCTTGTTTAGTTCCAATAATTTATCATTCAGAGTACAAATTTACCATTTTATCCCTACATTTGACTCTTCTTATTATGTTGACTGATTTTGACTTTTGATTTACTTTTTCATTCTTATTCATTTTACCCCGATTCCAACTCAATAAATTACTTCCGACACCAACTTAATTTTAATTTCGTAAATTACTATTTAGTCTCTGAAAATTTTCCTTAAGTATAAAATTGTTTGGTCCCTATACTCTTCCTTATTTACAAATTTTTCCCTTTTTATTCAAATGCATTTTTTATTCCTTTTAATTATGTTTTACCGGGAATTGACTATTTTGCCCTTTATTGGATGTAAAATTACACATTTACCCTTGTTAAACATATATACTTCATTTTTCATCTTATACCATTTTTGTTCATATTTTCAATATTTCTAAAGCTAAAATTTTTCTTTTTACACATTTTTATTCAAAATAACCATTTTGCCCCTAGTTATTAACAGCAGGAAAATCTATGAACTGGATAAGCGAATAAGCAAATCCAGTCACCGGGAGTGTCCATACTGCTTGGGAGTATGTGACTACTCCTCGAACTATCAATAATAAGCCAGCTAACAGCAGCAGAATAATTAATATTTTTTTGAGCAATAACATAGTATAATAATACAGAGACAGAACACCGCGAGGTAAGTGCCCATATGGCTAACCATACTATCTTAAAGTCCTGG
Source organism: Excoecaria agallocha (assembly GCA_037975025.1). NCBI lineage: Eukaryota > Viridiplantae > Streptophyta > Magnoliopsida > Malpighiales > Euphorbiaceae > Excoecaria > Excoecaria agallocha. The sequence goes on along the minus strand of CM075818.1, from coordinate 4,668,385 downwards.
TTTACCCATTAACACTAAGGGCATAACTTTTTATTTATTTTATGTCATTATTATATGATTTTTCATTATAACTATCTTATAGTAACCTACACAATTTTTTTTTCCAATCATTTAAACTTTTCAGCTGTACCTTTTTTCAAAGATATATAGAATATCATCAAGATATAGCCAAATCAACTATTTTACTCATATTAGCCATTCGGCCACAATGAAAATTTTCACATTCATAGCCTTTAATCATTTTTTATACTATATTTACTTTCTTATTTATTTAAATATCATTATAGCAAAATATACTTAATTTGCACCAGATTTCTCAAAGTATCAAAACTTCCATCATTATGTACTTATATACATATTCACATACCTTTATCATTTTTCATTTTCATCAAGTTCATTATTCTTTTCACATCTTATATTGTCCATGTATTACCAAATAAAACATATAATATTAAGTTACATAATAATTACCTAAAGAATATCATTCGGCCATCACTAGGGTTCCCACTTTTAAATTGTTTTCTTTAATAAAATAAGTTCTTACTTGTTTAAATCACCACAATATCAAGTTATTTCAAATTAATTCATCAATTAACCCTACTTTACATAGTTATATAATAGAAATTTCATGGAAAAATCATCAAAAAATTGAAATTAATTGTAAATTGTATCCACTAACCTTATTTTGGCTTCCTTATCACTTATTCCACCTTGTCTTTGCCTTTTCCTCCTTTACATTGGCCTTCCTCTTTTTGTTCTTCTTTTGGCCAAAAATACAAGGAAGAAATTTATCAATTTAACTCAACAATTAAAATAATTTAAACACACTACTATACTTCCCTCACCCTACTCTATATGCTGTTACAAAATCTCCCTCATATTCAAGCTCAAACTCATAAAACTATCAAAGTGTGCGTTAGAGATTTTACCTCAAGTATTATGTTTCTTGACCTTCCCTTGCTAAAAACTCTTTCCTATGTGAAAGAACAATGATTTCTGAGTATGGGGATAAAATTTCAGCTAAAGATATGGAGAGAAAAAGCTTGAGAAGAAAAAGGAATGGAGGAAAGGAAACCTAGAGAGAATTTTTGTTTTGAGAAGGAAAAGGGAAGATAATGGTTGAAGTTTCCAGAGATTTTTCATGTGTTTCTTCGTTATATAGGGTACTAAAATTTGTAAAAGGAGAGGCCAAGATTTAATGTGTAACTATTTAATCTAATGGCCTCAAAATTGGCCATTTGTCACTCATCTAGGGCTTTAGGCTTATGCCACCATCATGAGCTCACATACACATGATCCTTACACTAAAATATCATCTCATGTAAAATTTTATGGTCAAATTCCTGGATTTGACCCTCCTAATTACCAATTTTGGTTTTTCGCTCCGAAATATTAATTTTCGATCCCAATATCGAATTGCCATGAAATATTTCCCCAAGTGTTACTATATATTCAAGAACATATGGTACAAATTTTATCTCATTCAAATATTATTTCAATATACTTTTAGCTTTGGCAGCCTGTGCGGTCAGTCCGAATTGATATATTTCAGTTCCCCGTGTGTCAATACACTATGAATAACTTATATATGAAATTTGAATTCAATTGGAGCTCTCTAAGGCCTCCAATTGCTTAGTCAATATCTTAGTTAAACCTATGTTGAACCGTGAAATTTTTCTTCTTTTACAGTTTTAGAGGTCTATTTAACCTCATTTATCACTCAAATTATATCACTGGACTCCATTTAACACGTACTTCTATATTTGACATTAATCTCACCTTGCTCGTTGGGTCACCCATACTTGGATTTTCCTGGCCTGAGCATGTTTAACCGTGCACTCTTTCAAATTTTTCTATCATTATCAAATTTAATCACTAATAAACTTATCATAAAATAATTAATTATGCGTAATAATAAATTATGCACCATAAATGAAAATTTGCGGGCATTACGTCAGGTCCTGAGGAGGCCTTTGTCAGAGTTACCTGAGGAAGAAAATTGCTTGTCTAAAGATAATGAATCAGGATTATGGACTTTTGGTGGTATTAAAATTATTTTCTTGAAGCCTTTTAAAAATATTGTCGAGCTCGACCTATGCGATCAAGAGGCTTGAGCCAAGCAAGTGATGAATATACCCTTAGCAGGGAGTTTCAAATTTGAGTTAGGAGCATCTAGAGGCCCTGCACATGATGAACCTATGGCCTTCACACCTATATGATCGAAAATGTATTCATCAGTTGGTCTTAAAGTGAGAATTTTGCCTTTTTTGGAATGTACAGCCATGCACAAAGGTGTGTACAGCCGTGCACTCCAAAGAATCTTGCCTTTTCAGGCAAGTTGGCCACTTTTTGAAGTCTACAGCCGTGCATACCAATGGCACAGTCGTACACTTAAATGGTGGTGAACTTCCCTGTGAAGCAAGTGGCAAAGTGGAGCACCTTTTGGAGTGTACACTCATGCATTTTCTTTGTACACCCGTACACACCTAAGTGTACACTCATGCACTCACACTTATATAAAGTTTTGCCTGGATACTTGTAAAAGGGTTGGAAAAATTGATGAACTTTGGGCATTTAGCTTGTTTTTCTTTCAACTTTTTCTTAACTATTTCAATATCACAAGAAGTCTATGAATTCGACATTCGACAGTCTAATCGAGTAAGTACACTAAAGGTAATATAAAGGGCCTTTCTCGGTATTTTTGCATTATAATAATTTTAGTCATTCTTTTCATTTGTTAGTTTGATTATATATTAATTTCTGCTAGATTTCAGGTTGTGAAACGTTGTAAAAAGGGTATATCACTGTGTGATAGAAATTGTTAGGTCATCTCTTTTGATTTCTATTTTGTCCATTTTCTTCAGAACCCTTTCTTATCAAAATAAAACTCGGCTTAAAAAGCTTATCTTTGTATTTAACTTTTCCTTTTTGCTCTCTTTTGGATCTGTTGTTGATGAAGACTCTATCTTGAAAGGAAGGAAAACTCATCGCCATCAGGTTAATATGGCCATGTACTGTTGAAGCGCACTCGCGTGTCAAATGGTGCATGGCCCACAAAGTGTTTTCTTGCTTTTAGGGCAAATGAGTCAATCGCATGTCATTAAATGCACCCTCATGCATTTTTTGACATGCGTGTCAAATCCTTATTTTTTATCTTCTTCATGCCTCTTGATTCAAATTAATTTTATGAATGTTTTTTTGTATTTTCTATTATCATTATTATTTTGGTTGTCATTGTTATTATTCTTATTATTGCTTTGGAGGAATAAAGGTTTTTGCAAATATGGCCAAGAAAGCGCTCCAAGTAAGTCCATTGTCCTTTCTCTTTGCTGTAAAAATTTTTGATTGCAAGCAAAAAATGTCATCAAAATATTTATAGTAATTAATTAGGATATTTCATTAATAAAATTGGACCAATGTCCACATTTTGCCTAAGAAATTCACATGTAAAAAAAATAGCTTTTAATAACGTAAATAATTTTATATATAATTAAATAACACAGGACATTTCGTAATTAAAACTTGGATTGGCATGTCCTTGTCTTCAAGATCTCACAATGAAATGCTTCTTCAATAGTCCACATGTGAGGACCAAAGTCCTTATCTAAAAAGGTCACAATGAACTGCCCAATTTATGGATGTCTTTACCGTTTTATTCTATGTCATGACTTACCACTTTCTTACGTGATTGGGTGCGCCTTTAATTTCAATATTTGCTCTACTCTTGCATGAAAAGAAAGGGATAACATGGTTAATTTGAAAGCCGTTATGTCACATTTGTTAAAGGTGAAAATAAAAGTGGAATTTCAGACCCTCTTTGGGTTTTTGGCCTTACAAGGTCAAAACACCCCTTCTTTCCCGTTGTTCTATTGGTTGGTGACTCCTTATTACTCAGTCTTGTGGTGCCCAACTAGATGTCTTTCAATTATCAATTGTAAGCAATGAGATAGGGATGCCTTGACATGCTACGTCATGCTTTCGAGGTTTATGATTGTGGCAAGTTGAGTTGAGTCTCTTTCCTATCACAAAGCGACCGTCTGCCAAGACGGGAAGCTTTAACTTGGTTTTGATCCTAAAAGTGGGATTGAACTACTAAAGGTCAGAGGTTTCCTCACTCGAACTCAATGATCCCTTGGTTCTTGGGTTAGATCGGGTGTTGGTGACTTGAAAAAAAAAAGCCAAAAGCAATCGAACGAGGGGCGTGCGTCACAATATGGATCATCCCAAAGGTAAGGTTTGGCATCTGCTTGTAGCTTTTTCTTTTGTTGCTAAGTGAAATCTTTGGGAAGGTAACCTCCTTCGAGAAAATTAGCTATATTAGCATACCAAGGAGTTACAAAGTTAAAAGCATAAATTACACTAATATATTCATCAGGAAATAAATCAACAATTTCTCCTTTTTCAATATTGGCATGATCGAGTCTAAAAAGATGGTCCGCCATATAATTTTCAGCTCCTTTCTTTTCTTTGATCTCCACACCAAACTCTTGTAATAGCAATACCTAACGGATAAGTCTCGGTTTGGAATCCTTTTTGGCAAAGAGATATCGTAATGTCGTATGATCCGTCCATACTGTGAATTTGGAACCCAGGAGATAAGATCTAAATTTGTCAAAAGAAAATATAATAGCTAGCAACTCATTCTCTATGGTGGTATAATTGACTAGAGCTCCAGTGAGTGTGTGGCTTGCATAATAGATAGTATAAAAGATCTTTTCCCTCCTTTGCCCTAAAATTGCTCTCACAACGTAGTCACTAGAATCACACATAATCTCGAATGGTAGGCTCCAATCAGGTGTTGCAATGATCGGTGCTATGATTAGCTTTTGCTTCAACAAGTTAAAAGCCTACAAACACTCATCATCAACGTTAAATGCAATATCTTTCATCAATAAATTGGAAAGTGGATTAGCAATCATAGAAAAATCCTTAATAAAGCGACGATAAAAATCCGCATAACCAAGGAAACTTCTAATATCTTTAACACTTGTAGGAGGAGGTAATTTATCAATAACATCAATTTTAGCTTTATATACCTCAATTCCCTTTTCAGAGATTTTATGCCCTAGAGCTATTCCTTCTTTTACCATGAAATGATATTTTTTCCAATTCAGAATAAGATTATTTTCTTTACACCTTTCTAAAACCCATGGAAGATAATTTTAACATGATTCAAAATCACGACCATATAGTGTAAAATCATCCATAAAAACTTCTATGAATTTTTCAATAAAATCATGGAAAATGGCCATCATGCATCTTTGAAATGTAGCAAGGGCATTATATAGACCAAAAGGCATCCTCCTATGTGCAAATGCACCATAAGGGCATGTAAATGTGGTTTTTTCTTGGTCTTTCGGGGCTACTGGTATTCGCATATACCCCAAATACTCATCTAAAAAATAATAACATCTATTTCCCTCTAATCTCTCTAACATTTGGTCAGTGAATGGTAAAGGAAAATGATTTTTTCTAGTGGCAATATTCAATCTCCTATAATCTATACACACTCGCCATCCCGTCACAGTGTGTGTTGGGATAAGTTCATCCTTTTCATTAGTGATCACAATCATTTTTCCCTTTTTAGGTACACATTGAACTGGACTAACCCAATTACTATCAAATATATGATAGATAATACCTGCATTAGAAGTTTAAGTACCTTTTTTTTCACCACCTTTTACATAGCGGGATTAAGTCGCCTTTGGGGTTACACAACCGGTTTGAAATTTTCCTCCATTGGTATCCTATGTGTACAATAATTGGGGCTAATACCCTTTAGATCGGATGTCTCCAAACCAATGGCTCATTTATGCTTCTTAAGTACTTTAATGAGCATCTTCTCTTCCAAACCTGTCAACAAAGAAAAGATAATTACTAGTTTTGCATTTTCCTCTAAAAACACATATTTCAAATGAGAAGGAAGAGTTTTAAGTTCAGAATCTCCCTTAGGAGGAGATAATTCATCCTCCATATGTCCTTCTTCATTATGTTCTCTTTCTAATTCTTGAATAATCTATGTTTCTCTTATCTCCACTTAATCTTCACTCTTTAGATGTATAAGACATTCTTTTAGCTCATCATCCAAAATGATTTCCTCTTGCTTTGCTTCTATACATTCTTGAACTTCATCAACAAAACAAATTGACTCTTCAAAATTATAAGGTGGATGTTTTATTATTTTGTTTACATTGAATAACATTTCCTCTTTATTAAATCTAAAGGTGATTGCTTGCCCATAAACATCTATTAAAGCTTTTGTTGTATTTAAAAATGGTCTTCCAACTATTAAAGGAACTCTTCCATCTTCTTTCATATCTATGACCACAAAATCGACTGGAAATATAAAGTTTCCAACTTTGACCAAAAAATCTTCAATAATCCCTTTATGCCTCTTCAACTATCTATCCACCAATTGTAGCATCATTCGGATCTCCTTCATGTCTCCTAAATTCAATTTCCTACAAATAAAATAAGGCATTAAATTTATGCTAGCACCCAAAATTCAATTTTTAACAAAATTCCCTCCTAATTCCCATGGTAATGTGAAACTACCAGGATCTTTTAGTTTTTTAGGAATTTTTTTCATTAAGATTGCACTACAATTTTCAAATAATTGAATCGTTCCTATACCCTCCAACTTTTTCTTATTAGAACACAATTCTTTCATAAACTTAGCATATTTAGGCATGTGTAACAAAGCTTTGGTAAATGGTAAATTTACATGCAACTTTTTAAACATGTCTAAAAATCTAGTTAATTGCTTATTTTGCTTTTCTTTTCTAGCTAGAGATGGAAAAGGTAATTTAGACTTATCAAGCACATTAGATACCGCTTTTTCTTTACCCTTATTATTCTCAACAATAAGAGGCACTTCATCAACAATTTTTGAGTTAGAAATACTTACCTCCATTGTTTGTTCCACCACTTTAGAAGTATTCTTACCAATTTCAGTTTCTTGTACCTCTTTTTCACTCTTCAAAGTGATTACCTTAGCTTCCTTTTTCGGATTATGGTCTACATTAGATGGAAATGTTCCTTAAGCCCAATTGGTCAATGAGTTAGCAAGTTACCCTACTTGGCTTTCTAAATTCCTAATGGATGTATCTTGGTTCCTTATCCAAATGTCTTGAGATTTCTACCTAGCATCTTGACTAGATATAAAGCCAGTTTGAGTGGACATAAAGTTGGCAAATATTTCTTCTAAATTTGGTTTTTTTTTCTTGTGGGGGTAGGGGTTTTTGAAATTCGAGTGACTGATAAGGTAGTGATTGATGGTTAGAAGGTTAGTGTCGTGCTGGATTTTAGTATGGTGGATGGCTATTGGAATCTAATTTTTGATTGAAAGGAGGTCTAGGTTGAGAATTTGATGTAGATGCTTGATTACCTTCTCTCTATATAAAATTTGGATGGTTCCTCCATCCTGGGTTATAGGTATTGTTCTATGGGTTTAAGGCATTCACATCCTCTACTACTCCTCCCCTATTCTTCATAGCTCCTTGATTTCCTACATAAAAATCAGTTCCATTAGAAAAGCCAGAAATATTTTGAACTTTCAAACCATTCAATTCTTTAGTTCACAATTCTATTTTAGCATTTATCATGGCAAAATCATCTATGCTATGAACTCACTTTTTCTTTTGAGTGGCTCTTGAGCTAGCCCATTGTGCATCATTAGTTGTCATCTCATCAAGAAGTAAGAATGCTTCTTCAGGTATTTTGTTTATGAAACTACCATTTGATGCTGCATCTAACAAAGATCTTGTGACTTGATTCACACCTATATAAAAAATATGCATCAATTGATAAACAACAAATTCATGATGTGGAAAGCTTTTTAATAGTCTCCTAAGTCTTTCCTAAACCTTATGAAATGACTCATCATATAATTGCTGAAATTCGTTAATGTTTTTCCTAATGAGGGCAGTTTTGGTGGGTAGAAAGAATTTGTACAAAAACTTTTTTGCATTTGTTGCCATGATTGGATATATTGGTTTGGAAGCATTTGCAACCAATCCCTAGCTTTACCTATGAGGGTAAAAGAAAACAGTTTGAGTCTAATGGCATTAGTAGACACATTTGGTATTTAAACTGTGTCACTTATTTCTAAGAATATATATAAATGTTGTGTAGAATCCTCTATCTTTGAACCCAAAAATTAGTTTCTTTGCACCATAGTGATGGTGGCAGGTTTAATCTCAAATGGTTGTCTATGAGGGATCCTAATAGTCCTATGTTCTTTATTCCACCTAGGAATAGCATAATTCTTAATGGTTCTAAGTCTAAATTCATACCTTTGAGGTTGATAATTATTGCCTTGTTCATTCCTATATTGTGGATCTTCTACCCTAGTTGGTGGGTCTATTATAAGAGGTGGATCTCTGAGGATTCCCTGATCTTCTAGATTCTTGTTGGCTTTTAACTTTCTGATCCTATGAAATGTTATCTCAATTTTAGGGTTAATAGGCAATGTTGATCGATTCCTTATCATAAAATATTGACACCTACACAAATAACAAACATAATTAGAACAGAAATAGATAAGAGGAGATAAGAAACACACAAAATTCACTATAAAACTTAGAATAAATAACACATGCTAATGTATTCCTTAGAAACGGCACCAAAAACTTGATCGGTGTCTAGCAAGTGTACTAGATGCGCTAATAATATAGGAAAATAAAGATTAAGACCCCTAATATTGAACCCAAGGAAAACTTATGTGTGTATGGAAAGATTTTGAGTTTTAGAATGAAAATTATGTGTAGAGAGAGAGAAGAAATCCCAGAAGTTATGATGAAGGTTTAAAACCGAATCAAAACAAATTATAAATGACTTGAAATAAATAACAAGAGTAACTTAAAACAAGGTAACAATTAATATCTAAAAACAACTTTCACTAAGGGACTATCCACCTTAACCTTTTATTGCAATGACTTGAATTCCTAAAAACACAAATGGTTATGGAAAAATAGATGAATAAGACCTAATACCTTGAATCAAGAATATATTTTTAAATATTAAATTCCCTGTTAAGAACAATTTAACATTTAGCATAAAGATCTAGTTTAACTTCCTACACTTTCATTAAACTCTTTTCCAAGAAAAATCAATTTCAGTATATCCTCGGTTCCTCCTCGCTTGATATTAATCAATATTATCAAGAAATAATTATCTCAAAATAGAAAACAATCATGCATTGACTCAAAAGATTAATCCAAGAAAATACAAATCCCTAATTATGCTTAAATCAACTCTTAGTTATTTAGACCAACAAACCAAAAATTAATTCAAACAAAATCAAAGATAAGAATATGCTTAAAACCGAGAAATAATTAACTTGAGTTTATATTAAAGCTCAATTAAGTCATCACAACAAAAGATTAAAGATTCAAGTATCCTTAGCAAAAGTTAAGGAAAACTACTCACACTTCATAATTAAAAGCTTAAAATTGAATTTAAACGAAAATTATAAGGAACATAAACTAAACTCAAACTCTAGCTAAGTAAAAACAAAAACTAAAAAACCACCCCCTAACTTGTGATTTAACTCTTCCTTTTATAGGCAAAGAAGAAGCAGCAAAATAGAAAGTTTAATCCATCTTAACTTCTTAAACCGAGCATCAATAAATTTCCTGAAAAGAAGACTTCCTAAATTGATTTGAAGAACAACTTCCAATTTAAGTGAACTCTCTTAAACCAGTAAAATAGTACTTGAAACCATTGAATCACTTCCTCTAAAACTTCAACAAAAACTCATTCAAGAGAGTAGAAAAGCCTATTCCACCGAATAGCCAATAATTTCCCTTCAAAGAAGTCTATTCGGTAGAATCACATTTTGATTCCACCGAATGGTCTTTTTTTCTTTACTTTAAAAGGGCCATTTGGTAGAATCAAAATGTGATTCCACCAAATCGTCCTCTACTGGACTACAGACAATGCTTTTCTTATCACCTTTTGCTTTTTATTCTGCAAAATTACCCTTTTAGTCCTTCAACTTCTTCTTTTTCTTTCAATTTTACACCTAAAAACACAAATAAACACAATTAAGTCCTTACATCATAAGTTAAACAAATTAAACACTAGACTAACTAAAATACTATAAAACTAACACAATAAACCAACTAAAAATACATAAAAACATTATAAAATACACACTTATCAGATAGTAAAATGTCGTGCCACCTCTAGTGTTCATGATTGGGTCTAATATGCCCGAGTAGTATGTGATGAGAGACCTGTATAGGAATGAGTACGTGGCCGTTACTCATTCCACCCCCAAAGTAACAAAGCTAAGTGAGGAAAATTAGCTAATTTCTATGATTGGTTATTAGGATTCCTCCACTGAAAGCGAGGATGAAGGGGCTATAATGCCTATTAATATATGGATTTTTGCTAGTGAAAGTGAGGAAAAAGTGAGAGAAAAGAAGAAAGTGAAGACGATTATTAAAAGTGGAAGGGTAGCCCCAAAAATTGAAAAGTAACCAATTCCTATTGCAATACCCATAGAGAAGGAGAGATTTTTTTATGTATATGTAGTACCCATAGAGAAGGAGAGATGTTTTAATGTATATAAAATTATGACATATATCTATGTATTTCTTTTTTGCTTCATTTATGTTGTATTTATGTTTGATATACCTAAAATAGAATTATATTACAAGATTGACAACAAAATGCATGATTAAAGTAATAACATGGCAATTGAAAAAGATAAAATGACAAGACAAAAATGATAAGCAAATGACAAACTAATAATAAGTCAAATGTGGTTAACAATAAGATCATATCCAATGAACAAAGCAATAACATAAACACCTTTTCCATAGGTATTGAGAAACCTCCTCAAAAGGTATAAACCCACACTAAACTAGATTAGAAGGATAAAATATTTGTGAATAAGGAATAGGTAGGAATCTATAATGGCCCTTCTCACTTGGTCATGACTCCAAGACATCCACGAAACCACAAGAAGTCACCTGAATAGATTGAAATCAAAAGAGACACCCTTAAGGCTACAAAAAGTCACTTGAATAGGTTAAAATCAAAAGAGATGCACAACAAAGAGAAGTGTGAATATTTTTTGATTCTAGAAGGATTTAAGGGAAATGGTCAGAACTCCTCATTCCACTTGGATAGGGGAGTTATTGAATTGATCGAACACTTTACCAGTGGTTGATCCACATGGTTAAAGGTAAAGTAAGAAACTTCACCCATGGTTGGTCCATATGGCTGAAGACAAAGTAGAAGACTCCACTAGCAATTAATCCACATGGCTGAAGCCAAGATCATAGTATAAAACTAAAGCACATAGAAAGAAATATAGTCAAAGAGGTTGTTTTAACTTCCAATGATGAGGGAAAAAATTATGCTATAGTATCTTTAAGATAGACTTACTAGTCCAAAAGGTTATTTTAACTTCCAATGATAAAGAAAAGAATTATGTTGTAGTTTCTCTAAGATAGACGTACTAGTCCAGAAGGTTGTTTTAATTTCCAATAATAAGGAAAAGAATTATATTGTGGTGTCTCCAAGGTAGACTAGCACATATAGAGCAAGCTTATATAATAGATGGACATCTGTCATTAAAGGGACAGTTGTCTGTGGCCACTTCCCTCTAATCTAGGTCAAATTAGGGGGTTTTTTGTAATTTTTAAGGAATTATGTAAGGGATAACTGTCTGTGGTGGTATTTCTAGATTTTCTACGTTTTCCAATTTTAAAAAATCTAATATAGGAGAAAATTTGATTTGATTCTGGATTTAAGGGGATTTAATCCTTCCATATCTAGAGAATTAGAGTTTTAATGAACCTCTAACTCTCATCTAGGTATAAAAGGTTAAAAAATAGGGTTTTAAAGAGGATCTCATACTTTGAAAAAGGAACAGAGAGTATTCAAGAGAGAAATTAATTCTTTTATCTTGAAAACCAAAAGTTTGATACAGATTACTCATTAAAAAAGACACATAAAAATCTCTTTGTTTTTCTTGAATGCAAAAACCAAGGATTGAAGTAGAGACCGATGTTTTTAAACTTACAAAACAAAATATCTTGAGGGTAATATTCTAGTCCAAACTTTCTCTCTCTAAGGCATCATCACATTTTTGTAAACATGTTTATGATATTATAATGCATGCTTTTATGTTATCCTATTCAAATCTATTTAATTTTGATATGCCATGATGATCTAAAGTTGTTTTATATGTTAGAATAATATGTTAATTTTTTTTATCCAGGAATACATATTTTATTTCTTGTGTTAAAATTCTGCTCACATGTTATTTGTTGTTATTATTAAATTAAAAGTAGGATTTAGGGATTGTATTCAGATTTGGCATGAATCAGGACCATAAAATTCTATACTTAGGCCTTATTTGGATATTTCATATTTTTTTGTTTGGAAAATTTACTTGGGAGGAAAGCATCACAGAAGGCCGTTTGTCAATGTGATAGATGGGACATCGTAATGCCTTTTTCTCATCCCATCCCTCTCCTTTTTTTAGGCATCTGTCTTTGCCTTAGGGGCATCTATAGCCTTTTTTCTTTCCTTTTGGTGCGTTTTAATGCAATTTTGTTAGCATAGGTTATTTTGAATATTTAGATGTATTTTAGCCCTATTTTTATTGCTTATCTCATGATTTGCAACTTGTATTATTTAATTCTTGTATGATTTTTCATGATTATTGATAACTCCGATTTAGTATTTAATTGTAGTGTATTTTTTGTCTGTGTTTATGTCTCGTTTTGCATGTTTTTCTTGTTTTAGTTATTAAATTTCTATTTTTGTGCCAAATAGGATAATATTAAGATTTATAAAGCTTTGGTGTGTTTAATGGTGTAATTTTGACTTTTGTGCAGAAAATTTAACTTGCACAAAATAGAGACCAAAGTGTCTAAGCTATGTGCCTTGTAGAATCACCAATCCGCAACATTTTACTAAGGTACATGGCAGAGACCAAAGTGTCTCCACTGTGTGCCAAGTAGAATTCGAAGCTATTCAGTCCAAAAGGGTGTACACAGTTGAGACCAAAGTGTCTCAATCGTGTACCAATGCTACAATACTTTTTTAACATATTACACATGGCTGAGACAAAAAGTCTCGACTATGTGCCTTTGCAAATACTATAAAGCTGAGTTCTATTTGGTTTAAGGAGGAGTTTTTAAGTTCTTTCATTTTTTTTTTTAGTTTCAGTATGTAGTTCTTCATTTTATTTGCAAATTTCTAAGGTTTTATACTTAGTTTATACTTGTAAAAACTGGATTTTTACTAGAGTTTACACTTAAAACAAAAAATACCACAGTTATATCTTAGTTATAGAGTTATAGTTTAGTTTCAATTAAGTTCAGCTTGGAGAAAAAGAGAAGCAGCTTCAACTTTAGATCTACCATTCAAAATTGGTTTAAGAGTTTTTTTTCTTTTTTTTTGCTGTTGATATTATGTATAGTGAGTACCCTCCTTGTTATTTGGGATCTTTGAATTCCCATAGCCATGTAAGACTATGAACTCATTTGCTTAAATATATTTATAGATGTTTCTTTTGATCCCTTGTGCTCATCTAGATATAGATATTATTCAAGTATTTATGTTGTTAATCTTATTCAATTTAATAGATTTATGCTTGTTTAAAGTAGATATCATGTATGCTTTATTTTTACATGCATTTTCTATATATTTGATGGCAATTCCAGAATGGGAGTTTTTAGATTTAGAGTTAATATGTTGTAGAACCGAAATTAGTGAGGAAAATGAATGGGTATTAGGTTGGTTGGCTCTAGAATGGAAAACTAACTCATATTTAGGATTTATAGATTGGTGTTTAAGCTACCTATCGGATTGGCTCCGGAATGGGAAATCGGGTAGTTAGAATAGTTGGCTTTGGAATGGAAAACTTGGGTATAGTTGGGTCATCCACATCTAAAATATAAAATTTTATGTTAAAATAAATCTTATATTAGGTATGGGGAGGATTTGATTTCTAAGCAGCGTTTATAGTCATTATTATTATTACCAAGTCTTTCATACTTTGTTTTTACTGCACTTATTGATTTCACACTTTTTTTTGTTCATTGTTATTTTAGTTGTTTAAAATTGGTAGATATAACTCACACCATTATAAACCTGGGATATTCTTTAACACATAATTATAATCAATCAAGTAACCTTGCATAAGACCAATCCCTTGGGTACGATATTCTTTAGGGTCTTAAATATACTCCATTATATTAGTTGTCGATTTAGTGCACTTACTGAGCGAACTCGAACAACTATTTACATAATTAGTTTGTTTGACATTTGGTTTCTTTCATGTACTATTTAATTTACTTTATTTTTACTTTGTGAGTTAATTTTTATGCATTCTTGGAGTTCTTTTGGGAGGGTAACCTTGCCTTGGAGGTCGTCCTACAATTGGTTCATTTTTATCCCTTTATCCTTTCCATTGCATTTACTTTATTTATTGCTTTTAGTTATTTATTAATTTTGGTATTTTATTATTTACCTTTGGATTTACATTTTTTGAGGATATAATAATGTAGTAAAAAATGAATTTTTTAGCACGTTAACTTAATTAATTCGTTTAAAAATTTTGTATTTAACTAAATAATTTTTCCTAATAAAATTGACTAATATCCAATTTTAACCCAAAAATCACACCATAAAAAGATAGATTTATTTTCTATATAATGGGATCACTCATCCTGCTTTTTTAGTAAAATCAAACAAAGGCTCTCTATCCTTTTTTTTTGTAAAAATTATTTATAAGGGAAGCAATGTTCCCAAAATTTAATTAATTCCCCCTTTTATGTATGTTATTCCATTTTGTATGTTATTTTCCTGATATAATTTGCTTATGTAATAATTAAATAGTTTAATTTATTACTTTATTGACTGATTTATCTGACTAATTAGATGTTTATTTATTGCAATGTATAGTGTGAGAAGGGAGATAGTGGACTAACGGTAAAAAACCTAATTATAAGAAATACCTAATCGAGGTGCCGAGTAAGAGTGATATCCCGAACACTAATCTTTGTTTGGGTATTAAAAGGTTGAGATTCATTTTTCAACATTATGTTGGGTAGCAACTCCATGACATCTACCTTTTTAAGCCCATATTGGATGCCTTCATGGCTTGACCATTAACAATAAATTGGGCCTAAACCCTTTTGTATTGTGAAGTAGTCAATTTGTTAGTTTTATGAGCCTCTCCTGGTCTTGGACCCCAAAATGCGAGCCTTTGAGAACCCAAGTAGCTACGAGCAGATTTTGATGCGCGTCATAGCTAGAAGTGAAATAAAACCATTTAAACCCAAAACACCCTAACCTAATTTAGCTTACCTAAAAAACCCTAGGTAATCGAATTGGGCTAGTACTTTATTTAATTCAATTAAATGAATTTTTTATTTTATTTTAATTTTTGAAAAATAACAAATTATTGTAGGGTTTTCAAAACATATGTAATTAATTTTTCATGGAAAAAATAAAATCACAAAAATCGATTTAGGGCCTAAAATTTCTCTTAATGGTGTAAATTCCTTCAATGGCCTTGGGGGCCTCTTTTTGAAATTCTACTTGCATTTTCATGGCATATAACTCAAGATAAATTCATAAATTTATCAATATATGATATAATACATACTTTTAATAATTAAAAATATGAACTTTACAAGGCATATACAATTAAAAAACCAAAAATTACATCAATAACTCTAAAAGAAACAAAATTTAACAAATATTCAATTCTTTTGACATAGCCTAGGCTTTGATACCATTGTAGGTTTACACGCATCATGCATCACATGTAAAATGTGGAAACTTAATAACTTGTAAGCCTAAAAAACATGATCTAGTCAAAAGAATTGAATTTCCTAACTAAAGTTTAGAATTTTATCGCAGGTGTTTGTTATACAATTGTCAAAACTTCGCATTGGGTTCTTGTAAAACACTAGTGTCCTTACTTTAAGGCACCCCTGAGGTATCTTCACAAGGTTTAAGAACCATTTTAAAGGGAAAATGGCTGAAATTAGGTTAGAGACTAGTAAACCTAATTTAGCTAGAAAAAGAGAAAATAAATGAGAGAGAAAACTAGGTTTTTGAGTGAGTTAGAGTTCTTAGAGAACTAGGGTTTTGAGTGAGTTAGAGTTCTAATCTTATATGACTACCCTAATTTTACCTTTGAGGTTTATTTATTAAATTAGGGTTATGTTATAATGGTTGTACTATTTAATGGTGCTTGGACCAATTGGATGGGATTAAGTGACACTCACAAGCCTAATAGTATAATTCTATGCATAAGGCCTAATTAAACTAGGCCTATGCATTTAAATGCACTCCCCTATTCAAAATTTAATTACAATCTTATAATATATAAATGAAACCCCACATTAATTTTTAACTGCATCAAATGCAAAATGAGTTCTACAGAAAAGGTCTTTAGAACATATAAAGTTCTATGCACACTGAGCCTTTTCTGCCAATGAGACTTTTTCTCCTCTCCTCAAATCCTATATTTTCTCTCACCAACTTATCGAATAAGTTCTTATAAAATTCCATTTCATTTTTATACATTGCTTTTCACCTCAAACATTCATTCTTTTATGTTTATGACCACTTGGGTTCGTTGTGCATGTTGGTAATACAATATGTAACTAAGAGTTATAGTTGAACTAGGACTCTTATAATTTTAAATATTTTAAATCATTTTATCAAATTTCAATTGATATTCATCATACATTAATATATAAGTCATGAAAGGTTTTTAGTTAAGCATCATGACTACCCAAAGGACAAGAATTTCAATGGTTTCCACTTTTGCCCTTTCATATCAAGTTTCCATGCAATCATTGCTTTCATCATTCTTCCAGTCTCATTAATGAATTGAATATAGACATGTATCAATTCATTCATGAACTTGTTGTATTCTTATATTTTTATCTTTATTCCTAAAATGCTCTTGTAAATCTCATTTACCTTGCATTCCACTTTGGCCAAGGTTTTCTTATCAAAGATGTATAAAAAATACTTAAGATAAAACTCCCCACTATAACTGGGGTGGTGAATCCTCTATTGGTCACTTAACTACCTTTAAGTAGTTTATGTTATACCCATTCTCCAAGCTATATATACCACTTTGAAGAGTAAAAGCATAGGAGTCAAAGTATAATACTTGCTACTGGAGATATCTAAGTGATCTCAAGTCCAAAGATACTTACACAACTTATATGATAAGATACTTCATTGATATAGTATAAGTATCTCTGTGAAGTTTCTCATGATAGGTCTCTAATGTACTTGTTTTTCTAACAAGTATCCATATGTTAACGTTGATCATATCAATGATCACAACTAATAAGAACTATTGCTTAAACTATTCAAGAAGTATAACGTGTGCTAATGTATCCATATTAACAATGTCATGTCTTGTTAATACTATGACAAGGAGTAATTTAGGTATTAATATATTTGCATACAATAGGCATCTGATCATATCATGAAACTCTTTATGATTACCTTTGTATTGTGTTTATGTACCAAGGATTACATTCTATAGTTTAAGTCATATGCATGTAATTGTTATTACACAAAGGCACTGAAGAATGTATGGATGTTTTATTATTTATTCAAAGGGAATGTTTTATCCATGGATAAAAACCTATTATATATGGGCTCCAAGACACATCACTAACACTTACAAAGAGCAGAGCAAGAAAAAAAATATAAATTCAAACCTATTTTATTTGATGTTATTTATTATTTTTGATTCATTTGAATTTACCATATTTTTCATTGGTTTAAAATATAAATTTACCTTTAATGTTTGATAAAAAAACAGTACACCTAATATTGCTACAACAATTCTAGTATCTTATATTCTTCATAATTTTCATGGCAGAGAATGCTCTTACACTAATGCAAGTACAACACATATTATTGAAGTCAAAGTAAAGCTTATATACTAGTTGATATATAAATGCATTTTTGTCTTCACCATTTTTGTAGCAAAACCATTAATTCCAACCAAATTTACAAAGTCATAATTGGATCTCACATCAAGTGTGTGTGTGTAATTGATTATCAAAAGCAGTAAATTAGACTTATGAGAAATCTGTATAATAAAATTAAGCAAGATAAAGTAATTTTTCCTTACCATAAGCTAAGAAAAAATATGCTAGATTTAAGTAGGGAAAAAAACTACTTTTTATTGATTTTATTAAAATGACTATTTAGCTTTTGGAGTTTCAAATCCATCACAGCACAATCAATCCACCTTGTAATGATTCAAGTTTGCCATCCTTTCTATGTTGCATCAAGATGTCCTCAAACAATCAATCCACCTTATAATAATGCAAGTTTGTCATCCTTTTTATGTTGCATCAAGAAGTCTTCAAACAATATGCACATCAACCATATTAAAAATTTCTAAATTATATTTCTTAAAAAAACCTTATATTTCTATGTTGGAGGAAGTTATTGTGCCATTGATTGGTATTTTGGGGTAATCGATTAAGGTTGAAGGTTCGGTTAACTAACCCCTATAGCTCAGAGATGACCCAGTAGCAGGTCCTGCACAACATGTTTTATGGTGGTAAATATGCCATTATCTTATAATGTAATTTTTGCTCGACCTTCTTTGGCTGTGGTGGATGCTTACATTTTTATGCAGAAATTGATCTTTAAGATTCTCACTCCACAAGGAACAACAATACTTTGGGAAAACCAGACAATTGCTAGAGAAACATATGTCACTATGCTAAAAGAGGCAAATCAAGCACTACTAGTGGATACATTGGATGTTCCTATCGACTAAGCTCGAAAGGCAAAACTTGTGGATTCATTACAAGAAATGGAGCTATCATCAATAAAAGTTGTGAGAATAGCTTCGGGAAAAACTAGCTCGAACATCAAGTTATTATTGACAATTTTGTCATCTTATGTAGATGTGTTTTCCTGGCAACCTTTAGACATCACTGGTATTTTTCCTAAGGTTATATCCCACTCATTGAGCATTTAGCGAGGCTATAAGCCAGTCAAGTAAAAGAAACAAAACCATACACCCGAGTGACAGCTGGCAATAAATGAAAAAATTGACACTTTGTTGAAGAATGAGTTTCAATAAGTGTAAATTATACTATATTTTTAGGATGTTTTTATGTGTTTAATTGCATTAATTTAGTCTTAATTTAGTTGATTTTAGGTATAATTAGTTGATTTGTGTGTTTTTGGGTTTAATTATTAGTTTTAGTAATTTTCAAGGCCAAATTGAAGAGAAAATGGGTTAAAATGCAAAAAGGAGAAATTCAAAGGCAAATTAGTAATAATGGAGAAAGCTAGCTTTTAATTCATGAGAGACAGCCAAGAAGCACTCAGCTGAGTTATTTAACACTTGGCTGAGTGATTTCATCACTCGGCTGAGTGATTTAACATGCTTTTAAGTGATTTTGGCACTTACCCAAGGCAACTTCACGTGTTTTACAGGGTCAAAACACTCTCCCAAGTGAGAAAGTCACTCTTCTAAGCATTTAAGCACTCTTTCAAGTGACCAAGGCCACTCTCCTAAGTGTATGTCCTGTTAGTCGATACAAGACTTCCTATTTCACTAAAACACAAATTCCTTCAGTTTAGGAAGTCACAGGGCACGTAAAACTCTTCCTTTAGAAGCTATAAAGAGGGTTGAAGACACCAAGACTAGGGAGGCAATCCTAGATTACGAATTTTTATTAGTTTAGTTTTATATTAGCTTTAATTTAATTTTTGAAGATAAAGAAGCTTGGAGTTGGGAAGCTTTGATTGAGGTTCTATAGAATTGTCAAGGGAGTTTCTTGATTTTATAAGTTTGTATCATCTTTATTTGCTTTGTTTGGTTCCTAATATGAAGTGTGAGTACTTTTCTTAACTTTTGCTAAAGGATACTTGAATCCTTATACTTTTATTGTAATGACTTAATTGGAGCTTAAATTCAATACAAGTTGATTATTTCTTAGTTCTTGAGCAACTTCTTATCCTTGATTATTTTGAGATTGATTGTTAATTTATTTGATTAATAGTTAAGGATTGATTAATGTATGATCTGGACATGCATATTCTTAAATTAGTTCTTTAGTGTTGATGCATGATTATTTTCTAATTTATATATAATTATGCACTAATAAGAGTGGATTAATGCTTAGAAAAGGTGAACTAAGAATAGGTTGGATTTAAGTTTACTTGAAATAGGGTTTAATGAATATTTAGGAGTATAAAATCGGATTTTTAGGCTAAGTATTGAATTATTCCTAACAAGAAGGTTTAATGCTTAGAATGATATTCTCGACTAATATATCTAGCTTTCTTTATCTAGTTTTTCCATAATCACTTGTGTTCTTTTCAAATTAAGTCATTGCAATATTAGTTAAGGTGGATAGTCCTTTAGCAGAAGTTGTCTTTATTATTGACTTTTACCTACTTTTATTAATTGTTTTTTTAAGATTAGTGTTAATTGTTTAATTTTCATTTCTTAGTCTAATTCTCTTATCATTATCACAAAACTTGGGATTTCTTTTATTCTTTGCACACAGTGTTGACTCTAAAATCTGAAACAAGTTACATTTACACAATTTTCATTGGATACAATATTTGGGGTCTTAATTTATATTTTTCTATATTACTAGCTGATCTAGTACACTTGCTAGACACCGATCAAGTTTATCAGAGAAGCATTTTATCCAAACTGGTTATCCAATGTAGGGCTTATGAAGAAATTCAATGGAAAATAAAGAATGTGCATCAATTTTATTGATCTCAACAAAGCCTCTCCCAAAGATAGTCACCCATTATTGAACATTGATATTTTAATGGACTCCATGGCTTATTTTGAAGAGTACACCTTTTTAAATGCATCAGCAGGTTACCATCAAATCCCCATGAGTTTGGAGGATGAGGAAAAAATAACATTCATTACTCATAGAGCGACGTACTGCTATAACTTAATGCCGTTTGGTCTTAAAAATGCTGGTGCTACTTATTAGAGGTTGATGAATAAGTTATTTATTGATTAGATAGGTTAAAACATAGAAGTCTATATGGATGATATCATTGTCAAAACCTTGACAGACCTACCTAAAGAACTTAAAGAAACGTTCTCAACTCTCAGAAAGTTCGATCTCAAGTTAAATCTAAAGAAATACACTTTTGGAATTTGGTTTGGCAAATTCTTGGGTTTTGTAATCTCTAAAAAGGTACTCTGATCAAGATTAAAGCCATACTAATAAGGAGCCACCAAAGTCAATTAAAGAAGTATAGATGTTAAATGGAAAAATTACAGCTCTTGAAAGATTCATTTTTTTGTACGGCTAGACGGTGCCTCCCATTCTACAAAACACTTAAAGATCTAATGAATTTTGAGTGGACCTCAAATTGTCCTTTAGCCTTTAAAGCTCTGAAGCAATTCTTAAGTTCTCCTCCCCTACTTAGTCGACCACAGTCAAGAGAAACATTATGCATGTACTTGTCAGTTTCTGAGGGTGCCATCAGCTTGATTTTGGTTAGGGAGGAAAGTACTCAATAATTTTTGATCTATTACACCAATAAGGTTTTATGAGGAGCTGAATTGAGATATCAAATTTTAAAAGAGCTACCTTTGGCCTTATTCACTTCAACCATGAAATTACACCCTTATTTCTAGTCACATATAGTAATTGTTCAAACAAACACTTATCTTAATAAAGTGATGTAGAGATTAGAAGTTTTTGAAAGAATAACTAAATGGGTAGCTCGTCTAGGCAAGTTTGATGTTCAATATGAATCAAAGTTATCAATGAAGGCTCAAGTCTTAGCTAATTTTGTGGCTGAGCTACATGCCTTTCCCATTGAGCCAATTAAGATTTCTTGGAATTTGTATATAACTGAGAGATAAGAATGAGCTATGAAATAGAGCTTAGAGATCAAGAATGATTAAAATAAAGAGCTAAGGAAACAGTTCCATTAAAAATTGAAGAAGTTATTTATAAGAAAAGATAGTCAAATGCCAACTTCGGCTTATATATTTAAAATCAAAATCTAGCTGCTCTTCGTCAGGTTCGACCTCCTCCATCCATGGGAAAATTATCCTTCGTAGCTTGGACGAGTTTTTTTTCGTAGGAGAGGCACTTGTTAGCAGCTAGATCATTAATTTTATCTTTGAGCTTGTCTAGCTTCTTTTCCAGTTTAGCATAGTTTTCTCCATGTTAGCCTTTTTTACTTGGCTTTTTTCTAGTTCATCGTTAGAGGCTTGATGCTCTTCCTTTTCCTTGGCAACCAAAGCTTCTACCTTAGCAAGCTTTCGAGCAACTTCTTCAGCTACCTAGCAGTTGTGCTCTCCCATCTCTTCAACCTTAGCCTTAGCCTCGAAAGCTTTACTCTTTCAATCATTGGTTGCCTGCTCAGCCTCTTTCAACTTCCTCTTTAGCTCGACAGCATTCTTTTTCTCCTCTCTCAATAAACCCAGAAGTATGCTTATCTTGCCAATCATAACATTCGATAAAATCGAACTCTGTACAAAAGATATGTTAGCACACTTTACTTAGGGAAAAATAAGAGTAAAAAATAGTTCAAAAAATGATACATCAACTTGGTGCCTTCGCATGACTGCGGATAGGCGATCAACTTGTAAATTCATAAAGGGCACCAACTTGTTCGGTATGCAAGTAATTGGTGACGCATTAGATATTGTAATCGCATTTGAAAGTCTATTGCTCAAAGGGCCAATGATAGGTGGGTTTTGTGCTGAACTTTCAAAAATAGCTGCTGGAGTTTGTGCCGCACTTGCTTATTCGGGATTTTCTACAGCCTTGGCTCTTTTAGCTTTCAATTTTTTACTGAAGGATTGTTTTCCTACTCTCTTTATGACTGCAAAACAAGAATCCAATGAGAAAAATTAGATTATATTTTAACATAACAGAAAATGATGAACTCATTTCTTATTTCGATCTCTTTGAGGGGAGAAAGACTCTAGGAACTCATAGACATCTATCTTGTTTTGGATGAGCTCTCTCCACTAATTCAAGGTCTTTTCCTCTTCCTTGCTCAACAACAATAGGTTTTCATTCCTGTTAGCAAATCGCCCTTAGAAGTTCAGATGGGAAAGTCATGCTTGCTCTCCAAGATGAAAAAATGATCTTTCTAGGTCTTTAATGAGTTCGGCTTCCCTAAAAATATGTTATATTTTGCCTGAGCTTGGATATACTTATGGTCATCTGTCATTACTTGAAGTCCAACCACATGGGTGACTCTGAACAATCTGACTGTAAAATCAATACCTTATTTGGCAAACTAGATCTATAAGGTTGTTAGAGTAAAATAAGTATTAGGATAGAGCTAGCTAATGGTGAGGTCATAATACTTTAGGAATGACACCTCGAATTAGGTAAGAGAAATAGTAACTTCGACTTAGAAATCGGCCTCATAAAGAACTAAATTTTTCTTGTCATTTAAATTGGTATCTGCTCGGAGGTGAGGGCTCGAAACTAGCAAATCGTACTAGTTTGATATTCCTAATCTCGTCCTTAGATAATGGATTTCATCAGTTTGAAGGGATAAGCTAATCTTCAAAACTCATAGATTGGTTCTCAATTGCCTTCTTCTAGGTTTGGGTTTATTTTGGATCGAAGCTTGGGATACTGGAATTTCCAGAGGAGCACTCTTTAAAGATACACTATTGGGTCTATTTTAGATTGGAGTTTAAAACATTTGAAGTTCTACTGGCATGCTTTCTGAAGATGCACTATTGGTAGAAATGCTCGATGTACTTTTATCAAAGAGACCCTCACTAATCCTAATGTCGCTAGAGCCTACTAACCCACTTATTTTGGCTATAAATAAATAAGGAAATAGAAATATAGGAACAAGAGAAAGATATAAGTCACTAACATGTGAAGATTGAAGAACGAAAATAAGAAAGAAATGAATAACATAAAAACATAATGGAGTAGGAAGAAACAAAGCGAAGATGAAAAAAAGGGCAAGATCGCAAAACCTAAAAAGGTAAAAATGCAGAAATGAGAGAGGATTTTATAGAAAAATGGTGTTGTCTGATGGGTGACACGTGTTCGAATTGGATGAATTTGGTTTTATAGCCTGGAAATATTAATGCCATTGCCCATGAATCGAAGCGCATTAATCACAGTTGTCACTTGCAAAAAATGAGAAGATATTATTGCAACGATTATCGTTGTGGAGATCGAAGATATAACTCATTTAAAGTAGGTATCAAGCCTGCTGGTGTCCCCAAATAGTTAAAACGTCTCTATGATATAAATGTCTTGTACCTCGGGGGGGACTTATGATAACTAAACTGGGTAACCAGACTCCCTCAAGCAGCTCGGCACTGAAGTCATTCGGTTAGCTCAGATCTATTTAAGAAGTCATACTTGGACAAGGAATTATGGTCACCTAATGAGGAAAGAACACCTATTCTGGAAACCTAACTTAGTTTTCTGATCAGGTTGTACATCTTTCTCAATTGAATCCTATAGACACCAAGAATCCCTCCTACCTAGGAAACCAAATCCCAACCAAAATTTGACTCTTATCACTATAATTAGGCATGATATCAGGTACTTGTCTCTCTTAGTCAATTTTACTCTAAAACACATTCCTTAAAGCTTTTATTGACTTTACCGTCGGATATTCCTCTCGCAGAAACCTCGCCAAAATTCTTTATTTTTAGATACCTTGAAAGTCACGAAGAACATTGTTATTCAAATTGGACCTAAGTAACAGCTCAGTAAAACCGAATTGTTATCATGTCCCCATCAATCAATTTGCATCTTTTATAATTATTGCTTAGCTATTTCACCAAATTTATTGCATGCGTGATACCTTGATATTCATTGTAGTGCTTGTGGCAATTTATATGTAAGTCCTAATATATTTTCCATCAAATGAAGACATAATGCAATGTCAAAAAATTATAATGCATCTAACAAAGAGTATGCTTCAGCTCTTTGATCCAACTTTCCATTTTCCATGACAAATTCAAGTATAGTAACAACAAAAGAGAACATATGTATCAAATCAATTATGATAATCTGAATCCCATTTTGTATATCCAACCCGTTTAATATTAGGTTCTTGATTTTGTCTTTGTCCACTTTTAAATTTACAAAATTCAAAAATTTCCAAAAGTTTAATAGGCCGATACTCTACAAGCATATCATGTCACTTACAAGCGTCTTTAACTACGTTTACAATATTTCTAAGCAAAGTGAATTTTCAGCTATAGATAAAATGAAATTGGAGGAGTTTTGTCAAATAAAAGTCTTAGCTTTTTTCTTTTTACAACAAATTTTGGTAACGGATTGGGAAAATAAATAATGCAGATTACATAACTAAACTTGAATAGAAAATAACACGTTTCCTTTTAATTGTAATAGTAAATGCCAATAAGCTTAAAATAACTTGTGCTAGTCTCGTCATCAGTCTTGCGAGATGCCAAGTCCGACTCCTACTCAGATCCCTTACAGTCGACAGTGAAATTTTTATTTATCTTAAGTTTTCTAATCCTTCATATTTGCATATAGTTAGTTAGAAACTGATCCGGTTAAATGTAAGAATTAAAATCTAGAACTTGTTCTTCCTGGGATCTCTCAAACAACATTGACTTTTATTATTCCAATGCTACTTTTACTTCTTCGTACTCCTCACTTAGCTCACTCATTAAACAGAATTGACTAAGTAACCAAAGTTTTATCTACTGACTGTGACCCCTTAATACCTATTTTTTTTTAAAAAAACCCTAATTATGCTAATAGCTCATTTCTATCCTTTCTTGTGTTTTCTCTCATTTTCTTCCACTTTCTCTTCATTTTCCACATCTTTATCTTTCTTTCTCTCTCTTTCTTTCTTCGAAGCCACCATTGTCACTCATTCAATAGGTATATATTTTCTTCTTATTTTTCTTTGTTTGATGATTTATTTTTCTCTTTCTTTTTCTTTTCTTTCTGATTTTCCATGGTTTGTTCTTCTCCTTTCGTTCTCTATTTCTCTTATTCTCATCTATTTTTCTTTCATGTTATTTTCTCACTTTTTCTTCTTATCCTTCTCTCTTTTTTACTCACTTTTTCTTTTTCTTCATTTGTTGTTTGTTTGCTTTAATTTTTGTTTGTTTATTTTAATTTTTACTACTATCTACTATTTTTTTCTTTTCTTTTTCAATCTTCTTTGCTAACCTATTTATTATTTCTATGTTTTTTGTTGTGCTCTTATTTTGTCTTACTTTTATTGTAGTTAGATTTTTGCATACCTAAGCTGTCGAAGAAGTAAGTACCGATTTCTATTTTAATTTCCTATCATCTTATTTTTCTATGGTTTTAGTTGTTTATTTTATTATTCATTTGTCTTAAGGTGTGTTTTTTGTTTTTAATTTTTTTTGATTCATTTTTGTGTTCACTTAGTTTTTCTCTTTTTCAAAAAAAAAATCTTTTTCAAAAAATCTATCTCTTTCTTATTGGTTTGATTTTTTTTTGCTTTTTATGTCAAGTGTGTTTTCGATGTTATCTTTAAATGTGTTTTAGGAGTATGTTTGTGTTATTATCCTTACTCGTTAGTGGATAAATGTGGTTGAAAGGGAGTACTTCATAGGTATGACTTTAAAAACCCCTTTTTTCCTTTATTTGTTTTATATTTATGTTTTATTTTTGTTGATTATTGTTGAAATTTTGGGGAATTGTGATTTTTAAATCTTGTTAGTTTATGACTCATTGTGTTTCAGCCAAGTGTTTATGTTTTTTTTCTTTTCGTTTATTCTTAAGTCTCTACAAAAACATTGTTTCTTTATCTCTACTTTTGAAAAACAAACTGGGACATTCATGGGGATTGTAGTTTCTTAATAGCATTTTATTAGTAATTGAGACTTTGTAATCCTTTTGTTTTGTGCTAGACATGGTTAATTTAATGAAAAAACATGATTGGAATGAGCACGTATATGAGTTATTAGTGTTAATCATGTTTGTTTTGGGCAATATCACAATCTTGAATGGCTTGTTGGAAGTGTTGAAGTCTCATTTATTTACTCTTGACTTTTGGATTGCCCTTTTGGCTTGTGTATTCTTTGAGTTATGCCCTAATACTGGCAGTTAGTTTGAGCCTATTATGCCTTATTTAGCATTAAGACTCTAATGCCAATTCTTATCTTTATTTAGGCATGCCAACATTGTTTGGACCATTATTGCTGCTTCTATGCTCTGCATAAACTAAGATGCATATTGGTGTTAGAATCACTTGAATTGTCATACTTGTTTACGTGCACCTATTCCACTCTTTTTGGAAATTTTGCTCAATTGTTCATAGGTGCTTAAAAGTTAATGCTACATTGCCCATGCTATTGACCTCATACATGATTGATGAGTGAGTGCATGCTGACCAATCATGAAATTGCATGATATCATTGGTTTTCAACTTTAATTTTGAGTTTTACCTTGGCTACTTTCATTGTGCTGCATAGTCCTATCTATCCTTGTTTAGAAATCTGTTAATGGCTGTTAATCACTTACATAGAGCACCCACCCACACTTGAAGTAGTTTTGTTGATATCTTTCTATCACAATTTTGATCTATTGAGAATTCATTGCCTTGTGTTCCTTTATCAATCGCTTTTGCTCACTACGCTTTAATGCAATCATTCTTTTCTTAATTATTCTTTGAGCTTGAATGGATAGGTTAAACTTTTTAGCAGTCAGTTGTTTTAACATAGGTTAATCACTTTGGGTTGCCAACCTCAGTTAGGGTTAATAAGAATTTGAAGGCTCTTTGTTGTGCTTTTGTTGAAATTTTGAGGAAATCTAACTTTGGTTGTTTTAATTGTTGGCATTATTTTTAGTTGTTGCACCAAATACCTTAGGCAACTTATCTAATTGACTTTGATGTTTCAAATTTAGCCATGCATGAGTTTGTTTTATCTTTGCTAGTAAATTTTGTCAACATAGTGTCTGTATGCATCAAAATCTTTGTGCATTTTCATTGTCTTATATCAAGGTATATAGGCTAAAATGATTCAACCTGTGGACTACTAGTTTCCAAAGGATAACTTAGTTATCATGGTTGAGTGCCATGTACCTTGATGCAACTTACTTTTGTGGTATGCATCCACATTTGAATCCATATTTTTGTATTTACATGTCCAATCACAGTAGGAATGACCATGTTTTGCTGCTATCAACCCTTGCTCATTTCTATTTATCATTGTTCATTAAAGCATGTTTGTTTGAAGTAATGAGTCATATATAGGTTGGAACTTAATTGAACCCATGGTTATTGTAAGCTTATGTTTCATAAATGTTGGATGCACTATGATCCCTTGATTTCACACTGTTGTTACTAGTTATTCTCATTTTACTGTTCCTTGACTAGACTTGAGACTTTAATGGATGACCTATTCCTTTGTTTGATCTTGGTACTCAGAAGAAACTTGTAGTTCCCAAGGATTCAGTTGCATAGGAGCACCTATTCTTTTGTTTATGTGTTTTTTATATGTTATGGTGTTTCATCAAGCATAAGCTGAGCATGAGAATTGGAACTATTTAGACATTTAAATAATTCTTTGATAGCTTGCTTAAGATTTCACTAAGGTTTCCATTTTCCTTATGCCAAACCTTGTGAGCTTTCAGTACTGACTAATGTGAACTGTACAAATTGAGAGGCCTGTTTGTCTTTGGATCACTTGCTTTGTAGGCTTGTTTGCTTATAGTTGTCCCTTTTTATGGTTATGGTGCTTAAATATCCATTGTTGTTTGAGTCATGATGCTGAATTATCCCAATTTTTAAGCTAGAACTTAGTTTTTACTTAGAAGTATTGTTGATAGGGTATGAATTTTCCATTTAAGCTTTAGACTTCACACTTCCCATTTAAACTTATTCTTTATCTATAAACTTGACTATAGGTGGAGTTGTTGCTCAAGTGTTGTACTGTGTTTGGAGCTATTTAAATTGCCATTGTTAGCTTTATGAGATAGCATTGTGGGAATTTTTAAAACTTCATGATTATCTTTTTCACCCATGCTTCTAAGTTGTAAATTGTTTCTAGAGCAAATGTTTTTTCTTGATTATTATAGGCACATTGCAAATTGGTCCGATGTATGGATTTTTGTTCTTTAATTTACAATTTTATTTAGATTCCTCATTTTGAATGATATAGTGCTGCCTTAATTTATGTTCAATTTTTTGCTCGATTGTCAGTCCATGTTTTGTTGCTTATCTTCCAATCATTTTGAGACACATGTTTATGTTGCAACTATAAATACATCCCTTGTTTGCTATCTATATGATTCATATCATATCAAGCTCTAATTATCTAAATTTTGTCTAAGCACTATTATTTAGATCCCTCATTTTCAATGATGTAGTGCTGCCTCAATTTATGTTCAATTATTTGCTCGACTATCAATCCATGTTTTGTTGTTTAGCTTCTAATCATTTTGAGACACATGTTCATGTTGCAACTACAAATAAATCCCTTGTTTGCTGTCTATATTATTCATACCATGTCAAGCTCCAATTGTGTTAAATTTCATCTAAGCATTACTGTTCCAATTTTTTTAGATGTGATTATTATGCTTCTTTTGAAACATTGGGAAGGTTTAACTTTATTTGTTTTCATTATTGATAATGGCACCAAAATGATCTCACAGTTAAGGTTCTTCATCATCATAAGCTCAAGCCATTCAGCCTCTCTCTAGCTAACCTCTACCACCTAGTGACCAGGCTGAACCTAGCAAATCACCAGCTCAACCTTCAGCCCAGAGAAAGAAGAAGAGATCAAGAGAGCCTAAAATACCAAGTTGGGTGCCTAAAAATGCCCAAACTATCTATAAAATTCTGTTCAATTATGAGTACTTGCCTTTAGCTAACTTAGATTTGAGCCTGCAAGAAAAGTTAGGGATTAAAAAAGAGGTGGACAAACACATTGCATCAATTGGCTAGGAGAAAGTTTTTAAGTGCAGGGAGCTAGTTTATCCCAAGTTGACAAGAGATTTTATGGCTACTGTCAAGTGTCACTTTTGAGCATGAAGAATTTCCCAAAATGGTCACTTTTTGGTTAGAAGAAAAATATTATGAGAAGACCTTTGTGGAGTTTTCTGAGGCTTTAGGTTTTCCTAGTAATGGTCCCTTTGCATACTAATAACTCAATTTCAGTATTTAGTTTTAGTTTAATTTGAGTCTATTTTTCATTGATCTTTTAGCATCTTTTACTTTGTTTTTACTAGCATTTAATAATTTATCCGATTCTCAGTTAATTCTAGTTTTTTGTGATTTTTGAGAGTTTTTGACAGAATTTTGTGATTTTTAGGTACCTCACGATTACCAGGAATTTCCTAGTAACCGTGACCCATGTATTCTGTCAAAACGCACCATTTTGAAGCTTGTCACGGTCAGCATGGCAATTGTACTTGATAGGCTGGTAAACGTGACCTATGGAGTTTTTAATATAGAAGCAAGAAGAAAAGCATCTCACGGTTACTAAGGATTTCCTAGTAACTGTGAGGCAAGCAATTTTTCAGTCCAAAATGAAGATGAGAACTATCTCACGGGTACCAGGAATTTCATGGTAACCGTGACCAAATTTTGAATTTCAGCTCCGAGCAATCTCACGGTTACTAAGGATTTAGTAGTAACCATGACCCATTTTAATCAAAATAAGGTTTTTCATTAGAGGTCACGGTTACCACGGATTTGGTAGTAACCGTGACCCATGTTGACCTTTATAGGCAGAGTTTTCTGAAAAATCGGGGGAGAGAGAGTTTTTGGGTAATTTTTAGGTTTTAGGATTTCTTTCTTCTCTCTTTGAGCTTTTTGTTTATTTTACACATATAAATACATAGATATACTTGAAAATAGTGGGATTTACACAAAAACACTTAGATTAAACATAGATATATAGTTTACAAGTATAGATCTACATATTAAAAGCTCATTTTTCCTGTAAGCTTTGGAGAAAGAGATTGAAGAGCTTGGATTCAGCTGGGTTTTCTTCACCATGAATTTCAGGGGTTATTCTATCTTTTTCTCTTTTCATTTTATTATGGATTGTGAGTAGTCTTTTTTGTTGCTTGAGGATCTTTGAATCCCCTACTCATAATGTGAATCTTGAACTCAAATTGATTTTTACATGAATGGATGGTCTATTTCAAAAGTACTTATTTGTTTATCATTGATTTTTCAATCTATTAAGTTATTTTGTATCCATGGATGAATGGTGTGTATCATATGTCTTGATGGGTATTGAGCTTAATAAATTGGAGTTTATGAATGATTTTGCTCAGTTTTTCTATTATGAATATCGTTTATTTTGGATGGCTCCGAAATGGGACTCTAGATGTGTGGTATTTGTGATTTTAAAACAAGAGTAGGGAGTGAAATAGATGGGTTTTGGGTTGCTTGGCTCCGGAATGGGACGGTAGACCGAACTTAGGATTTTAGACTCGTGTTTAGGCTAGTTGTTGGGTTGGCTCCGGAATGGGACGTTTAGCAACTAGAATAGCTAGCTCCAAAATGGGACGCTTGGGTTAAGAAGGGTTATCCCAAGTTCATTCATGTATACTTTTATGTAAAAAGTTATTCAAATTTGGGTATAGGGTGGATAAGTGAACCCGAGCAACGCTTGATTTCTATAGATTTTTACATTTGCTAATTTTTCACAATTTAATACACTAAATTTAAATTTCTCTACATTACATACTTAAGCTTTAAAGTTACATTATATAAATCAAACAACTCATACACACAAACAATTGGGAATTCTTTAGCATACAATTAATCTTCATAGTCTTCACACACACATTTCCCTTGGGTTCGATATTGAGGGTCCTAACTATATCCCACTTTATTACTTGTCGATCTAGTGCACTTGCTAGCGTCGCAACATGTACCCTGACTATGATAAGAACATAGCATGGGAAGAGATCAAAGAACCCCGAGCTAAAGGTCCATACATTTCAGGAACGACCAAATCCCACCATTTGAGGGATCATACATTTAGAATTTTGCATAGATTTTTTTCTTTATCTCCTATATCTCATGTGCAGTCTGTAAGGTAGCTTAATCTACTGGAGGTGCTATTTTTAACATGCATGGCTAGAAACTTTCCTATCAATGGTGCATACCATTAATGGAACAAATTAGAAGAAGTACAACAACAACTCACCAAATTAAAAAAGACATCATTGGAAGGTTAGGTGACCATGATTGCTAGGGTCTTTGATCACCCATTGAATAAATATAATGCTCTCCTTATAGTAGCTTATATTGACTAGAAGCTGCTTAAAAATATGAAGGTACTTGTTAAGGATTCAGCTAGAGCATGGTATCAGACATACATACTGAGATGAGTATATAAGGAAAATGGCTAGGAGTTTGAGCAACCCTCCACCTGGCCCAGACTAAGGAGCTATCACACTTTCTTCTACCTAGTACACTACCATAATAGAGAGAATGGATACCTTAGCTGCGAATCAATAGGAGTTCAAGCAACAACAAGAGCAGATTATAACAACTCTAGCCACTTTAGTCTCCAAACTTAACACAGTTGCACCACCAACTTCTTCTCCATTTGAGGTTTGGTTGTAGGGAGTTTTCCTACTTCACTTTACATTTTTTGTGATGATTTTATAGTAGTTGCTAAAGACAAAAATTTTGAAGTGTGGGGTAGGGGATTATTTTTGAGAATTGAACATTGATTTTTGTGGATAGTAGTTATAAAATTATGAATTTTGTGAAGGAATTTTGTTTTGTGAAGAATTAATGCTAACCATTACTGAAGGTAACTTTTTGTGAAGACTTGTGAAAATTTTTGTGTAGATTTTTGGGAAGAAGAAGATTGGGTTTCAAAGGCTCAAAATTTGTGAAATCTTTGAACCACAAACTTCTTATTTTAGTTATTTTTTATTTTAAGTTTGGAAATTTTATTAGTTGTTTAAGTATATTTCTGTTTAGTAAACTTGTTGCATTTGGAATTTTCTTTAGTTTTAATTATGAAGTAGTTTATCTCAGTTCAAATTCATTTTCTGCTTTTTGTTTTACTTTATGTTTTATTTTAATAGTTTTATTTTGTTTTACGTTTATTTACCTTTAAGTCAAAATTTTGAATAATGTGTCTGTGTTGCTAAGTTGTTGTTGCGAATTACAATTGGCTGAGTTTGCCCAGTTGATCTTGATTAGATCAATTTGAACTCTAATTTTTGAACTATTTAGAAAGATTTAAGTAGCCAAGAAGTGATAGAAATGTTCAGTGAAAGTTTCCTTCTTTTAATTCGATCTCAATTAGTTATATATCATCCAATTTCTAATTCAATGAGTACATTAGGCTATTTTTGTGAAATTTATAAGAAAAATCAGTGAGTGAGAGCAATTGAGTGAAGGAATTTTGGAATAGCTAAAACCTTCCTCATCACCCTTTAAAATAAACATTCAACTCAGGCAGAATTAGGACATGACCTAGGTATCCTTTCTTTGGCAGTCACTTTGAAATGACTTTTTATCTACCTTGTGATTCATGATTACCATTGCTAACCCCCTTAAGTTTAATTGGTATGCTAAAAGTGTACTACTTAAAATTTACTTGATTACTCATAAATTTAATCATATAACTTAAATGCTATTTATCTTCCCTGTTTTAAAACTGGCCACTCTAGGTGGGCTAGTATTGTGCATTTTGGGTAATGAAATTGAGCTGTTCTTGATCAGTCAAGAGTGTTAAATTTGTAGGGGAAATGGGGTAGTGAGAGCTATGGTCTAATAATCCCAAGACATTGCTAATTTTAAAGCTTCAAAAGTTGCTGGTGCCCTTTTGTTTTATGTCAAAAAAAACCAAAAACATACAAAGGTTATGCGCATAAATTTTAATTATTACTATAATAAATAAGTGTAGGGTACCTAGCATTTAAGAAGAGGTATTAAATGTTGAGCTTGTCTAAGAGATAAAATTTAAGTTTATCCTTCCTCTACAATTGTGAGTCTAGCTGATGTCTTTTGAGGTTCAAATGTTAATTTTGCTAGTAAGAGTAGAAACTTAGAAAGAAAAGTTGTTGATGTTAAGAAAGTCAAGTGGTTGTTGTGGTAGTGTGGCTAATTCTAATTTGGTAACTTTATCCTTTCCTTGATGCCAATACCTTAGCCCCATTACAAACTTAATGTAAGACCTAGTGATCCTATTTTGCTCTAAGTTGTTTAGTGGAAATGACCCTTGTGGTTCAAGTGCTAAAGGAGAGGTTTATGGTTGGTTCTAGTTTCAAGTGCAAAACTATCATATTCTTTTTTCTGTTGGATTGCTAGAGTCACTGGTAGTTTTAGTTTTAAAAAATGATAAACTTGTTTTGGCCTAGTGCACACACACAAGAAATTGTTTGATATAGATTAGTTGAGTCTTTTTTATTAAATTTTTCGTTTGGAGTGTCTTCTGTTGAGAGTTATTCAGGCTTCTCTAAGATTTCTTATTTTGAATTGGAGTTTGAGTTTTCAAGATTGTGGATGAATCATTTACTTGAGGGTAAGCAAAGTCTAAGTGTGGGGTATTTTGATAACTCTAATTCAGTGTCTGTTTTTAGTCCTTTTCAGTCTAATTTCACTGTCTTTTTAGTGTCTTTGGCTTTGCTTTTGCTTTAGTTTAATAAATTCTATCTAAATTCAATTAATCCTAGCTTTTATGAGTTTTAGAGAGGTTTTGATGGAATTTTGTACTTAATTGTAATTTTTATAGGTACCTCACGGTTAGCAAGTTTACTTGCTGACCATGACCTATGCTTTCTATTAAAATGCACCGTTTCAAAAAGTTTCATGGTCAGTAGTGTATTTGTTCATTTATGGGTGTTTACTATAACCTAGGAAGCTCCTTAATATAAAATCGAGAAAAGAAGGACCTCACAGTTAATAGATTTTTTCTATTTACTGTGAGGTAGTCAAGCTATCAATCCATAATGCAAAAGAAAGCTATGTCATGGTTAATAAATTTTTGGTATTGATCGTGACCCCGATCCAGAAGCAAGTTAAGGGTTACCTCATCATCAGCAGGTTTTACCTACTGACCATGACCCATAGTAGTTAAAAAGAGAATTTTTAATAGGTCACGGTTAGCATAAATTTCTTATTGATCGTAACCCTTTTTGGCCTTTATATAGCAGATTTTTCTATAGAATTGGGAGTTCTTTTTTTTTCAGATCTAAAGCTTTCTTTCTTCTTTCTTTCATTCTTTACTTCATTTTTATACATAGATACATGGATTATATTTAAGAATAGGTACATTTACCACAAAATACTTAGATTAAACACCATACTTAGCTTATATTTTCAATTTTTTCACATCTTAGAGCTTATTTACATTGAAGATTTGGAGAAGAAGGTTGATGAAGCTTGGAATTTAGCTGGGTTTTCTTCCTCTATAAAATTTTTGGATTTATTCTTTCCCTCTCTCTCCCTTATTATTTTGTAATGGATAGTGAATAGT
Organism: Excoecaria agallocha; assembly: GCA_037975025.1. Classification (NCBI taxonomy): domain Eukaryota; kingdom Viridiplantae; phylum Streptophyta; class Magnoliopsida; order Malpighiales; family Euphorbiaceae; genus Excoecaria; species Excoecaria agallocha. The sequence continues at coordinate 4,632,942 of CM075818.1, read as the reverse complement.
CTCTAGTCGTTTGGGGGATTGTTGAATCCCCTACCCTAAATGTGAATATTGAACATGTTTTGAGTTTATATATATATATATATGAATGGTTTATTTCACTGTTGCTCTATTGATAGTTCATTAGTTTTCATTATCTTGAATTAATCTCTAACTTTTGATGAATGGGTTTGTCATATATCATTGTTGGATGTTATGTTTGGATGGTTGAATGCTATGAATGTATATTTCTCTTTTTCTTTTATCATGAATGCTGTAAATTTTAGATTGCTTTGGAATTGGACTCTTAATATGTAAGATTTTGTGATTTTAGGACTAGAGTATGGAGTGAAATAGATGAGTTTTAGGTTGTTTGGCTCCAGAATGGGAAAGTAAACCAAAGTTAGGATATTAGATCTGTGCTTAGGCTAATTGTCGAGCTTGCTCTGGAATAGGAAGCCTTGCAATTAGAGTAGCTTGCTTTGGAATGGGACACTTGGGCTAAGATGGTTATCCTAAATTCGTTTATATATATCTCTAGGTTAAATTAATTCACATTGGGTATGAAGAGGATGAGTGAACCCAAGCAACCCATTTATCTTATCGAATTTTCTACTTGTTAATTTTGTACTTGTTTATTCCATAGAGAAAAAAATATTGCAATTTTATTTTCATTGTTAAATTTTCTACAAACCATTTAGTTGATAGCTTACACACACACACACACAATTTTTGGAATTCTTTAGCATATAATTGATTTTCACTACTTGCATCCTCAATCCCTTGGGTACGATATTTGAGGGTCCTAACTATACCCCCACTTTATTACTTGATGATTCAGTACACTTGTTGAACATGCATCACTAGCCAAAGGTAAAAATAAGAGTGAGGTCCCAAAATTTCTCTAGTTTTGTTCTCATAAGATTCAAACTCACTTTCTCTATACCCAAATGTGAATTAAATTAATCATTAAATTATATAGATAAATTCGGGATAACCCTCTATACCCAAACGTCCCATTCCAAAACAAGCTATTCTAATCACAAAATGTCCCATAACAAAACAAGTCCTATAATTAGCCTATGCATGGGTCTAACATCCTAGGTTCGGTTTGTTTTCCCATTCTAAAGCCAAACAACCCAAAACTTATTCATTTTACTCCAAACTCTAGTTCTAAAACCATTAAAATCTACAATTTATGAAGTCTTATTTCGAAGCAATCTCAAAATTACAGTAATCATGATAAGAGATAAGAGTAAAAACATCCATGGAATTTAAGCATTCAAGTAAAGCTTCCACACAAGGTAATATGGTAAAATCATTCATCCAAATCTGGAAAATTACTCAAAATAACAAAACCCATGAAATTTCAATGAAGCAACAATAAAATAAACCTTTCATCAATAAATAAATTGAAAAATGTTCAATATTTACATTGGGGATAGGGGATTCAAAGATCCCCCAAAAACTAGCTAACTACTCACTACCCATTGCAAGATAAGAAAAGAAAAAGGATAGAAAAAAACCCAAAAATTCGTGTGAGGATGAACACCCAGCCAGAACCCAAGCTTCTTCAGTTTTCTTATCCAAATCTCCAATGAAAATAAGCTCCAAATGAAAGAAACTAAGTATCTAATCTATGTATTTGTGTTTAATATATGTATTTTTGTGTAAATCTAACCTATTTGCAAGTATAAAGCTATATACCATGTAAAAGAAATGAAGAAATGAAAGAACAAAAGAAAATGAAGAAACCCTAGATCTAAAATTTTCAAGACATATGCCAAACAGAAAATTTTGGTTTATATAGGCCCGATAGGGTCATGGTCAACAATAAATTTTTGCTGACCATGACATGTTGAAAATCTACCTCTGGACTGAGATGTGTAGACCTCATAACATCATTTTTTCTATTGATTGTGATATGTTGTTCCTTTTACATTCTAGATTAAAGTTTGCATACCTCATGATCGGTACAAAATTACTGCTGATCGTGAGGCCTTCTGTTCTCGATTGTGGATTGAAAAAATGACTAAGTCACAGTAAGCACAAAACCTATGTTGATCATGAAATAATTAAAATAGTGTATTTTGACATGAAGTATTAGGTCACGATCAGCATTGAAAACCTACTGATCGTGAGGTACTTGCAAAATCTGCATTTAAGCACAAAAACCCATCAAAAGTTTTCCTAAGCACATAAAAGATAAGATTTACTAAATTTGGATAGAAATTATTGAATTCAAGCAAAACAAAGAAAAATACACTAAAATTGACTGAAAACTAGACACTGGATTAGAGTTATCAAATTTCAAAAATAGTGCAAAATTTTTATGGACTCGATCAAGACCGATTGGTCTCATCCGTGTCCCTTTAATATCTGAGTTCCAGAATAGGTCACTTGGCTCAGACCAAATGGTCTCTATTATGTACAACACTTTAGTCCCGAGAAAAAAGGTATCACTCGACTAAAATAATTGGTCTCAACCGTGTGTAACATATCCAGTAGGGGTCATTTGGCTAAGACCATTTGGTCTCAACCGTATGCAATTGAGAATGAAATGTAAATTTTAGGGCACTCAATCGAGACCATTGATCTCAACCAAGTGCTTCAAAAATTGTTTTGGTACAGAAGGGGTCACTTGACTAAGAGCATTTGGTGTTAGCTATATGCTATCGTGGTTTTTAAAAATAAAGTGGTGGACTCGGTCGATACCATATGGTCTTAGCCGAGTCCTATTATTTTTCAAAACTATGTTTTTCAATTTTGTGCCTGACTTGGCCGAGACCAATTGGTCTCAGCCATGTGTTTAGGGCACTCTATCGTGTCCACTTATAAATAAACCCAAAAATAATGTCTCTTCACATTCTTTTTCATTTCCCTTAAAAAATCCTTAAGGAATATAGTATTCTCTCATATTTTATACTCTTTTTGTGTATTTCTCTCTTTGTTGAAGCATTAACCAAGTAATATCCAAAGTGTTTTTCTTTAACCTTTATCTCTTTAATTAAGTTTTTGGCTTTTCTTGAGTATGCTTTATTTAAAAATCCGTTTTTTGATGAGCACTTTGAATTTTTATATGCATGATATGTGTTTTAAGTGTTTAAATATCCACTACAAGTGTAAAGTTAGGTTTAGATTACAATTTGTCCTAATTTACTTCTTTTTCTTGAAGGTATGTTTTATAAATTGCTCTTTTGACTATTTGTGTAACCAAATGGTTTTTGCTTCATTTAAATTAGTGCATTGTAGTGTGAGTCTTGTTCCTGCATGCCATGTGCTCATTAAATTGCTCAAAAAAAGTAAAAATTGCTAATTCATCTAACTTTTTCTCTTTAAGATGCATGATTTTTCTTTAGAGCAAATGTGTTATGCCAAGTGCAATGTGATACTTTTGTGTACTGCTATCATGTGTGGTTATTGACTCTTATTATCATGTGTGGTTATTTACTTTTGTGCATTGCTATCATGTGTGGTTATATGCTAGGTATATTACCAAGTTTTGTGCTGAACTCTTGTTAAGGTTATTATTTATTTTTTTATTGTTACTTCTTATGATTCTGTATTCTTTATGTCTTTGCTTATTATTGTTTTGTTCACGTATTGGCATGTATGTAATTAATTTGATTAGATAGGATTCTTTTTAGTCATTATTGTAAAAGGCATCAAAACCTTTTCCTTATGTTAGGCATTGTGATTCTCATAGCTAAACTTGTGCTTGCATACTTGTAAATTGTTGCTCGAAGCACAAATAATCATTTGTGATGCATTTCTCAATTTGTCATCTCTTGTGCTACATTTTTGTGCTTTATTGGTTCAATTCCTACTTTTGCATTGTATGTATAAGCTTAATGTATGAAAATTTAATAGGGAATGGCTTATTTTTACAGTGGAACCTAAGCACAATAGGACGGAGGCTAGATCTTCATCCTTAGCCCCCCAAGAACATGGAAAACCAGAGATTCTAGGATGGGCTCCCCATCAGTTCAATAAGGAATGGGTTTTATTTAATCGACAAGACTACCTGGCCTTTCCCTACATTGACATAGACTTGATGTAAAAGCTTCGCATAAAACATGAGATTGATCGCTTGATCGATGGTGCTTGTTAAAGAACATTCATAAAACGAAGGGAGTAAGTCTACCAACATTTTGTTGCGAGATTTCTTAGGCATTGTTAGAATTCAAGTGGGGAAGGATCGTTATACTAATAGAGGCAATGTTAGCTTTTGGCTAAGCAACTCCTCACACCAAATAAGCTTCAATGACTTCTCAACTATGTTAGGTTTTAATCCATATGATGCAAGCGGACTTGATGATTTAAATAGGAAAGAGATTTGAAATGGAATCTATGATGAGGAAAAGCCCACCGTATATGATGCCAGCAATACTAAAGCCCATCACTTGAAGAATTGCCCATTAAGAGTCAAGCACAGGTATTTGGCATTGGCAGTTTTTAACCATCATGGAGGCTTGGGCAATGTCAATGCCAATGAGGCCACCATCCTCTATATGGTGGAACATGGAATTTGCCTCAATGGAGCAATCTTCATTTCAGCCAAAATTGATTATTTGCAAAATTACAAGAAAAGGGACTCAAAACTTGCTTTTGGAAACATTGTGACAGCCTTGGCTAGATTTGTCAACTACACCAACCTAAGAAAAACTATTGGCAATCCAATTGTCATCAATAGGAAAATGATGAAGATTATGTTAGTCATCATAGATTACCAACGGCTTCCAAGGCAAAGGTACATAGTGGTGTCCACTAGGGTGCAATACAAAAAGGCTATAAAGAAGGGAACCACGGAGCTTCAGTGAGTGAAGGGAAGCACTATCACTCTTTCCAATAAGTAATACATTGCTATCACATCCCACCTAGATACTATGACTACGCAGATGGATGACATTGTCACTACCTTAGGGACATTGCAATCGCGCTTTGATGCCTAATTTCCTCCTCCACCTCTACCACTTGCTTAGGAATGATTGATTTTTCAAAGATTTTCCTCAACCCACAGTATTTTGTGATTATTTTGTTTATATTTTGCTTAGGGTAGCAAATATTTAAGTGTGGGGTCACTACAAGAAAAATACAATTCAGCAACGAAAAAGAGCAACGGAAAATACCAATTTTCCATTGCTAAAAACAAATAGCAATGAAAATTAGCAAAGGAAAATTCCATTGCTAATCCGGCGGTTGCTATTTCTAGCAATGGAATTTTAATTCCGTTATTAAATTCAACCAACTCATTTTCGGTTAATTGGTAAATTTTAGCAACAGAAAATGCAATTCCATTGCTAAATTCAGCAACGGAATTGCATTTTCCATTGCTAAAATTAGCAATGAAAATAGCAATTTCGTTACTAAAATAATTTCGTTGCTAATTTTATCAACGGAATTGATAAAATTAGCAATATAATTGATATTTGCGTTGCTAATTTTAGCAACGGAATTGCTATTTCCATTGCTAATTTTAGGAAAGGAAATATTATATTTTTCGTAGCTAATTTTAGCAATCAAAATTCATACATAAATTCCCATCGATAATTGTCATTAATAAATCTAACCATTGAAATCATCAAAATTTTGAGGATCTGAATTAAATTTTAATTTCAATCTAAATTGATTAGTCATTTAAAAAATATAATGCAATTAACTTAATTATAACATAGTATAATCCATAGTATGAATAAGAAATCCATAAAAAATTAACATAAACTCAGTATCGATACCTAAATAATATAGTAGAATCTATAAAAACCAATATATAGAAATACAACTCAAAATCAGTACCAATACGTAAATATTACAAATATAAACTATATAGTTGGTGAAGGCGGACGATCTGGCTGTTGAGAGGTGTCCTTATTTTTCAACTCTTTCACCTCATTCTTCTGTTGGATTACAGTATCGAGCAACATACTGACATTATTCTCAAGCTGAATGACTCTCTCAGAAGGTTCAGAATGCCTACTACAAGCAGTAATGGTTGATGCAGAGGAATGTTAATGGGATGTATTTGCAATTGATCCTAAGCCAAAAATCCTTCCTCGGTTATTCTTACCACCAACTACATCAAGAAATATCCGACTCTCATCCACATTTTCAAAGATTTGTCGCTGTTAAGTGAGAGTATCTTGTAATTGCTCTTATAATTACAATAGTTACAATGAATTAACTATATTTCAGTAAATAATTAATATACAAATATAAATTTAACGTATATTGAGTTGTCTACAATGGGCATTAATAAATGTCTAACTATCATGCTTTTTTGTATGGGTGTACATAAAAACTTCAGGATATGTTGGCCTCTTACCCAAGGACTTTTCCTACAAACATTATCATTATCCAACAGTCATCAAACATTATCATTATCAAACATCATCATTATCCAACATTATCATTGTCAAACATTATGAAACATTATCATTGTCCAACATTATCAAACATTATCATTGCCTCCTGTGACATAGAAACTTACATATATTAAATCATTATTATCCAACAGTATCAAACCATGATGTTTTACCCCCCTTGGGAAGATGAAATGCATCAGAATTATTGCCATAGTAAGGGAAAGCCAATTTCCCTACTGTGCTCCATCCAGACAACATAATGCAGGAAAACCATGATTGTCCAAACTTCTAGGCATAACTAAAAATACCGAAGAAATGTAAATTGAAAATTACTAATTATTAAAGTTAGGTATTAGTTATGGGCACCGTAAGAATATATTTATAAACAAATATAAGGTGAATTAAGTTCCATTATTGATGACATTACACATACACACACACACAAATAATAAGCAAGCAACAAAAGGTACTTATATCATTCAATATGAGACCAGATTTCACAAATTATCTTACAATATAGTTTGTCAAACAAAAGACAAATATCAACATTTTTTATCTAGTCACCCCAAGAAAGGCGTTCACATAGTGGACTTCAAAAGAGACTAGTACTCAATGAACATGATGCATTGTGGCCACAGCTAAAAACATAAAAAAAAATGAATGTACAAATCATTGCATGAATGAGCATTCAGTATAGTAACGACTACAAATATTCAAATTACTAATGCACTTTAAGATAACCACATTCACATGGTAGACTTTGAAAGAGGTAAATAAAATCATTTAAGTACGATCAAAGTAATAAATAAATATTAAAAATAAACCTTTAAATGCTCAACAACTTTCCTAAGGCTATCCTCATATTCATTTACAGAAATATGTTGCCTATTACTGGTTCTCCCTTTTAAAGCTACATCATTCGCTCCAAAGAATACTATGACAACTAATAAAGGTTTTATGATCTCTAACCCACCGTAATTCAAAAAAACCAACTAAGAATTTCGTAAATAACATTAATTTAAATTGGATTATAAAGAAACAACAAAAAATTAAAAAAAACTCACAAGAGGAAAAACATGATGTAATAAAAATAGAGCCCACCTCAAAATAGTGGTGCTCGCGCATAATTTTCAGGATCCTAACTTACTGCTTGGACATTTTTCATATTTAATGGTTTATTTAAAAAAATTAAAATTAACCAATTTTCAATTCAACATTTAAGACATCTCAAAAAAGACATTTATCAAACAGGTTGTATGCTAAAACAAAATACTTGTGAGACCTAAATGAACTTTCACTAATCCATTTAAGACAATAATGATCAGTGAAATACAATTAAATTTCGATTAATACGGCAGCTACTTTCACTCATAAATTAAATTGTTCAGAATAGAAATAGGCATAGGAATATTAAGAAGTGAAAAAATAAAAGTAATCAAGGTAAGCACCTGCCAAGGGATACATCATAAGTTGGCTTCCTATCATTTTCTCTTCTAAGATAAACAAATTAATAATTGTATGAATAATCAACTAACTCCACTTATCAGGTTGATTTTCCAATTTTCCTTCTTTTTGCTTCATGATTCTATGAATAATCAACTAACTCCAGTTCATTCATTATCCTTTTATTGCAAAAATTAATAAAAATAGTACAGCAATGCAAATCCCAATAACCACAAACACATATACATATAGCAATCCAAATCTCATTTACCACAAACACATATACAAAGTATTATGCATATGTAATTTCCTAAACACAAAGAAGAAAGAGTCCCAAGCTGACGTTTGACATAAGTATACATATTTATATATGGTCTATTATTTCAGCAGTAATAATTAATTATTTAAGCTTTTTATTTAGAATAAAAATGTAAAATAAAAAATAAAGAAAATTAAAGTTGGATATTAATTATTTACAGATGTTATTTTCCTTTTCATCATTAAATAAAACATTATATGAATTGACTATAAAAATTACCCCATATTTCTCCTAACCAAGTAGGAGAAGGGTGCTAAGATAAGTAATTCAAGTATTAGTAAGTAAGATGCATATATATCTATATATATATATATATATATATATATATATATATATATATATATATCAGTAATTTTTTTTTGATAAGCTGCAAATTTATTGATAGAAGAGAAGTTAACAGCCACGGAGTACCAACCAAAGAGCCTAACTACAACAGGACACCACCCAGAAAAAAGAGAACAAAGCAACCCCAAAATAAAAGTTCCGCTAAGCCTAAAAAATAGAAACAAGGCTGTCAATCAAAATAAATGGACTTAAGCCCCTAACATCAAAATGATGCAAAACTGCAGTGAGTCAATTGATAGTAAGATCTTTCCCCATTGATGACAGCAGGAATTCAGCCTTAGAATTGCTGCATGCAAGTTAAGAATCATAGACTTGTCCTAAATTCATAAGTAACTGGATTCAAACCATATCCGACTTTTCTTGCCACATTATCCCAAAATGCTAAATAATTTTGAGTTAGCTAGAAAGAACCATTTCGCTCAAATTAAGCTTTTAAAGCTTGCACATTCCATTAGATGCTCAACTCTTAACTTCTTATAGCAACATCAAAAAAGCCAAATCACATAAATATGCAAGAGAAGCTAAACATCAAGATAAGTTTCCTACTTTTTTTAAAAAAATATATATATATCAAAATTTATGAGTAATTTGATATTATTATCCATAACTTGTATCCATCATAAGATATATATATAAGTGAAGAACATAAAAGTATTAGCTAATCCGCCAAAAATGAACCTCAATAGAGTTAAAGGAATAAAAAATTTGAAAATGCAGTAATCAGATATTGAAGCAAAGACTTGGACAAACTAGGAGCTTACAACAAATAATTTCAAAATCTCAGAATGTAAAATGCTGCTTTATTCCAAGTAAAAGACTATAAAAATTAAAACCAAAATTGTAGCATGCAAATAAGTCTTCTTTTCTTAGAAAAATCTCCTAAAAGAACAGGATGAAACTCCTAAGCAAAAATTGGGACCGCTAGAACATATTGCTTAATATTAATACGATTCAATGCATTATGGAAAACTTGGTACTTTGTCCTTGAATTCAAACCATAATTTGATGATTTTTGCATCCAGGCTAGGGAAAAGAACAATGCAGGAGATTAGTGAGAATAACTAATGAAGCATATAGCATAACATTATAAAAAGGCTATTCTGAAACCTAAAGGATTAAATAATGAAGCTTTCCATAAAACAACAACTTAAAGTCCAATTGGCCCAGGCAAAATTTGTTCTTTTAATTGTTTTCCCTCATTTCCATATTAGTCATGCAATTAGATTTTAGCTAGATGCCTCTAAACCAATAAATTGTATTGATAGCAAACACATACTATAACGTGGTCATTCAAAGTTCTTTTAACACCAATAAATAATACCAATATACTGTAATTTATACTGACCTTCTCACATGCAATAAAAGAACCAGATTGGCACCTGCAATCCTCTGTTGTTAGAGCTGAACAATACTCCTTCTGCTGAGAACCACCTTTTGTTTTGAACTGAAACAAATCATTAAAAATTGTCATTTAGCGATCTGGTTACTAGTAGTTTAAAGAGGGGAAGAAATGCTATTAACGTGCCGATTCAGCCACAGATCTCTTATTCGCATTTCTATATTAAAAAAAAAAAGACAAAATGAAAAAGCAAACACATCCTGCATATACTACAGGGAAACAAAACATAGTTCAAATCTTAAATTTATGATTTCCAAGCTTTTAATTTTAATGGTAGCTTATGTTTCTAATTATATATTATTCTCATATACAAACTTACAACAGAAAATAATTGATGAATAGCTTCTTGAATTAAATAGGATAGTAAAACATAACCGACTAAAAGGAAAAGGTTTCTATCATTTAAGTAATTTCAATAGTCCATACGTCAATTAATAATATGAAACTTATGACTATACAGATTTGAAAAACTGAAAAATAATGGGGTTAAATTCACTCACAAATGTGGCTATACAGAGATGAATCTAAGCTCCTGTAATGGTACTAGAGAACAGGAAAAGCCATCCCCCGCAACAATAAAAAAACTCAAATATAACCAATGACTAAAAAAAACCAGCAAGGACAAAATCTTGACGGTCTAGAAAGCAAAAGGTAACAGAGCAATTAACAAAGAAAAGTTACACAAAATCAATAACTTATTTTTAGGCATAATCTACTTTTAACTCAAATATTTTTCAAAGTGCTATTAAATCTTATTTAGTTATTTCAAATCAATTTAACTCATAAACAGAGAAAACCCAAAGATCTATCTGCCTAAAGGTATTGTCTCCAAATTACCAACTCTAAAACCTGTCATTACACATGTAGCAACATTCAAAATCCATAGCATGCTGAGTAGTAAAGAACAGCAGAACCAATAGAACCTCTATTCAAAAAGAATTTACCATTAAAACTTCAGGCATCTACCATTAACAGAACCAAAATCCAGGCCACCCAAATCTACAAACTAAGCATTCAAAGATCAATCTTTTAAGCACAGTAAACGACAACAAATAAGATCTAGGATTTCATTACAAGGAGTCACGAGTGACATAACAAACTTTATTCAACGGCTTTATTTTTTTGTGGCTTTTTGCATTTTCTTGAGAGCCAAACAAACAAAAAGTAGCATTTTTATCACAAAAAAGTGATGTGGGGTAATTATTCACAAAATGAAAAACCTCAAGAGCACTAGATTTCGTACATAGAATCTTATGAAGAGATGATGCCAATATCACCAATGCTAACAGCAAAAGAATATATTAAAGGAAGCCATATTTGATTAGTATAACCCTGAATAAAGAAGGGGAAAGGCAACCATTATCCACTGTGATGCTACCTACGATATATGCTTTGCAGCTACAACCCTAGGTTTAACAACCTCACAGTTTGTAATGACAAAGGTATTTAGTATCAGTCTGGATATAAGAGAAAAGCTAAGTAAATAAGGCCAGTAAGTGAAGCTTCCAAACAATGCATAACAAACTACAATATCATGCATCAAAATGGTAGCAACACAATGAAATTAGCAAGTTTAATCTAAGTCCTTGTCTGCGATTTTCGTAAAAAATGCTTGAAGTACAAAGTAAATAATTACTCCTATAATCACTATTTAGGTTACAATTGTTTCACAAAATTAAGAGGAAATAAAAAATAAGTACTAAATTATGATTCCTTCGTATTTATTAACTCATTGCCTTTGCCATGCATCTCAAGGACTGCAATAGAAGATCTAAGAACTAACTTGGTCTAATCATTGTATAAAAAGTCATGATTCCTTTATTTTAATTAACTCATTGCCTTTTCCATGTATCTCAAGGAGTAAAACAAGGGATTTAAGAACTAATTTGTTTTGATCATGATAACTATAAATTCAACCTTTAGAGCTGACACCATTTTCAATGACTTCAAACTCTTTAACTTCACTATTTTTCAAAAAGAAACTAACCTCAAATTACAAAAAAAAAATCATAAAAATCAAATATTGGTAGCATTTAATCCTTTTCTAATATAGGTCCTAGAATCATAAAAGGCAAAAACTATATGTTCCAAAATAGAAAGATAAAATTTCTTAGTAAGTAATGCAAAAATCAAGTCCAGCTTCAAAAGTGGTTCATATTGCCTGCTTTAGCTATGGTCCCCATCTATAAGTTAAAATTTTTAATTAAGCTTCCACACCTTCAACAAATCAATAAATAATTAAGCTTTAAATTTTCAAAAAAAAAAAGAATAAATCTTCAAGATCGATCCTTACCTTTAAAATGACAAGGCTTTATATTAGATATTTTTGTTCCCTTCTCTATTCTCTTATATCTAAATAAGAAATTCAAAGAATAATCTTATTTCTATTTACATTCATTAACCATATTCAGTCCAAGCGGTATTTCTCTTTTGCCATTCTTATGTATGCATTAAAGGAAAAATCTATCTAGGTAGAACTAGATGCTTGTGCACAAATACTTACATGTATTACCTGTAATCCACAAGACAAGAAGAACAAGGGTCTGGATAAAAATCTAAAAGATGAATACCATTGATAGCTGATGATCCCACTTGTCGAGTTCTTGATAAATCATGAAAACATAAGCCCATGAAATCATCTACAAAGCTATTAAAAACCACAATCACAAAACCCATATGCCTATCTAATATCATGCAAACTAAGCATATCTTTCACTAAAAAAGAGTGAAAAAAAAAAGAAATCAAATGGAATGTGAAAGATTTTTTATTTAGAAGAATAAAGTTAAACATAGATAAACTTTAGCTAGTGAATAAAGCTAAACACTAAAAGCAATTGTGTAACATTTTCAATAACTAATGGCAAATTCATGATATAAAATAGCATTGACACATGATAATGAAAGCCGTGAATACCTGTGCTCATTAAGCCCATGAATGACAATTAAGATGCCCCTAAAATCTCAAAGCAATTCCCTTTAAGTCTCAGTACAAAAATTAATGAAGCAATAACAAAGAGGCATGGCATTTGAATGAAAAGAAAAAATAAAGAAATTAACACACAAAAACAAAAGGAGACGCCACAATGCATCATTCTATTCTCCAAATTTAACTTAAACCTAGGTGAGCCAAATATTATTAGAGATTGGGACAGTTTTGCATTATAAAAAACTAACAAGATGTAAATAAGCTAATTATGTGTTTGAAATAAGTCCTAAATGAATTAATCATTCACTTAATCTTTTTCCCCTTTGATGATGTAGTGATTGTAGATACTAGGTACCGATAATTTAGTGCTACTTGATGCCTTGAATCATATAAAATGGTAGAGTTTCAACTTCCCAACTGATATAATGGTATGGGGATGGAGACCGCTTAACTTCCTTTCCAACTAGCTCGACTACTTTTTACTATTTTGAAATTCAAATGGATAGGTTTTATATAAACATGACATAAATATGTAGGAAAAAAATATTGCATAAACAAAATTGTAAAGTAAGACATGTTTGGCTAGCACCTTTGATAAGTATGAAGGTAGTGGCATAAATGGCTAAAAATTATTATTAATTATACATGATCTAATTAGCTTTGTCGTTTTCATTAATGTTTCCAGCTCTCCATTTTCTATTAATCTTCAATTAAAAATAAAAAAGACATGAAATAATCAAAATTATGCTTGCAATGGCCTCTTGCAATTCAGTTGGACATTCCCTATTATATAAAAAGAGAAGTTAAAGAAGTTGTATGAAATGGCAGAGTTGAATTTCATAAAAATTCCTCCCAGCTGAACCATATTGTCTATGACGTTGCCTAATTCACCATCCATAGCTCTAAGGGCAATAAGAACAACCTCTCTCTTAAGGTATTGAAGTAGAAATTAAAAACCAAAATATATACATATTGGGAAGAGTAAATAAATGTTATATGCTTAGGGAAAAAATAATTTTCTACAAATTCTACACACACATAAACATTATTAATCTTATTAAAAAAATGCTATTTTTGTAACATTTTCACGCAAATATTAGATAACACATCTGAGAATAAGCCTAACACTAAGAGAATAAAAAATATATATCCTACAATATATAAAATGAATTTGCCTAACTAAGAGACGAATTTTAGTTTATGCAATGCAAAAGGAAAACATAAACAAAATTTAGCCTTAAAACCATTTTGATATATGAAGTTCGAATCATCAAATGATAAAACAATGCTTCTAATTTAATTAAATCGAACTTCTAATCTTCACAATTGTACGTCAATTGGAGTCAAGAAATTGTTGCTCAGAAGTAGTAGAAAAGTTTATATGTACTTATGAAAAGGTTTTTCCCTTATCCACCAAGTAGATAAATAGTTTCTCTTTAAATTTAGGGATATGGAAAGCTCACTAGCGTCCAACACTAATTTTACAAATTTTCATCTATAGAATTTACAAAGAGACAGAGAAATGATTACATACATTGACCATACCTAATTCAATTTGCCATTCATTTATTCATAGCAACGCTACATTTTTATTTTCAAAAGACAGCATCTTTTTCTATGAATAAATGCCAAGCTCTCAAAAATAGTTTGGTCGTTCTAATATATGAATGCCGCCAATAAACTACACTAAGCTACTAAGTACAAGAAAGGTAAAGATCAACCTGCCAAAAAGACCAAGTGCACCGAATTGAATGAAACAAAACATTAATATGTTCCTGAAGAAGGATATCCATGAGTGAAGTGTAACTATTAGCTTTTAACATTAAACCATCATCAGTTTTGGTTTCTAAATGAGAGTCTAAGGATGGTGAATATCTTACTACAGCAAGGCCTCTGAATGCAAGAATAAAGCAAACAGTTGCAAGCTAAAAAAATTAAGCAGATATGCTTAGGGGATAAAGAATGAGGACCCTCACATGGCCTTATAAAAATAGCCAAGATCATACACACACAAACACAAACATGCACAACATGTATAAATAGACCATTACTAAAAAGGAAAATTCATTTCACTTAGAAATATGAAAATTTATCAAAAAGAAAACAAGGAAAAAAGAAAATCGGGACCTGTATTTGGCAACGCCTTTCAAAATAGGGATTGGTGTTTCTCTCTTTGACATTATATAATTGAAAATAAAAACAATAATTGAAAGTAGCTATATCAAAATAAAAAACTTAGGGTTTTCAAATCAATCAAAAGAGGTCTACAGACTTGATATATTATTACAATGTAGCAAAAAAATAGTTGATTGCTAGCTCCACAAAATTACAAACGATTTTCAAGAATCAATATTCCAAGAGGGGAAAAATAGAAAGAGAAGGAGAGATTCCAAAAAAAACTGACAACTTGTTCACAGTGGCAAGGATCGACGTCCATGATTGACTGAGAGTGGAACCTAATTGTAGTTAAGAGCAGAGAAAGGAAAACAATAAATTGGATCTTGGATTTTAATGGAAATGTTATCCTTCTCTTCCACCATTTTTTGTGACAACCTACTCAATTTTGGTGTTTTAGAATGAGAGAGAATGATGAATTATTTTAGGATAAGAAAAATGGAACTGCAATAAGGTGACAAGGGGGCGGCAAAGGTAGCGGGGTGGATGGCTAGGGTTTTCTTATGATTATTAGAATGGAAGGTAAAGAAATATGAGGGGGAAAGAGAGAGTGAGGTTGGGAAATAATAGCAAACTAGAGGGAGTATTGGGAATAATGGCTCCTTATAATGAAGTTTGGTAATTTTATTTATCTAGAAAATTTTGCTAGAGAAAATATCCAAGCTAACTTAGTGTGGATAATAGTTGTAGCAATTTTTGTGAGGATATATTTTTCTCACTAATGGGTATATAGTTGTATACACCAATTTGTATTGTTATTTTTGTAAGCATATGAACTCATGCTAATTTAGCAAGAACATACTTCCTTGCTAATGGTCACATAGTTATGTACACCAACCTACATTGCTATAAGTGAGGGTTATAGTTCTCACTAAATTAAAGATAAATTGAGTATTAGCGAGTGAAAAACTCATTGGCAAGAAATTCAATCCAAGCTAAATTAGTGAGGCTTATGTCCTCGCTATTTAGTTCACACCTCACATCTACTATGAATTGACTATTATAGTGAGAGAATAACCCTCGCCAAATTTGTGAGGACTAAAGTCCAAGCTAAATTAGCGAGGGTTATGTCCTCATTGATTAGTTCAGACCTCACATCTACTATTAATTGACTATCAATAAGGGAATAAGCCTTGCTAAATTTACGAGGACTATTATCTAAGCTAAATTAGCGAGGGTTATGTCCTCGCTAATTAGTCCACACCTCACATCCATTATGGTTTGAGTATTAGTGAGGGAATAATCCCGCTACATTGGCGAAGACTAAAGTCCAAGCTTAATTAGTATGGGTTATGTCCTCGCTAATTAGTTCACACCTCACATCCACCATGAATTGACTATTAATTAGGGGGAAAAACCCTAGCCAAATTTGTGAGGACTGAAGCCTAAGCTAAATTAGCGAGGGTTATGTCCTCACTAACTAGTGCATACCTCACAACACTATGAATTTAGTATTAATGAGGGAATAACCCTAACTAAATTGG
Organism: Excoecaria agallocha; assembly: GCA_037975025.1. Taxonomy (NCBI): domain Eukaryota; kingdom Viridiplantae; phylum Streptophyta; class Magnoliopsida; order Malpighiales; family Euphorbiaceae; genus Excoecaria; species Excoecaria agallocha. Next base: position 4,616,513 of record CM075818.1, on the reverse strand, counting down.
CAAGAACTACTGTCCAAGCTAAATTAGCGAGGGTTTATTCTCGCTATGTCATCACTATGATTTGCGCCAAAATTTTGGCACCTAAAATTAGAGACAACAAGATTTAGTTGTCATAATATTTATTTTTCCAGCAACCCCTACCAATATTTGTGACAAAAATCATTTTTTGTCACAATGTTGTCACTATTTGATGCATTTAGCCATAAATTTCATTGCCTTGCTAATTTTTATCGCTATTTTGTATTTATTTTTGTAGTGCGAATAGAAGTAGTGTCGTAGTTTCTTCGATTCGCAAATGACTGCTAGAAAAATCTTTTCAACTTCTGTATACTCTATCTTATAAGGAATGAACTTCTTGCTAAAGTAGTACACCATATACTCAACCCCAAAATTATCCTCCTAAGCCATCATTGCCCTTACCGAGCTATCCTTTATAGCCAAATATAAAATCGGAGGCTTAAAGTTAGCAACAGAATTTGATTTTGATTGCTAATTTTGACCAATTCACCAAATGTTGGTGGTTAAATTTAGCAACGGAATTTAAATTTTCATTGCTAAATTTAACAATAGAAATTAAATTTTGTTGCTAAATTTAGCAACAGAAATTAAATTCCGTTGCTAAAAATACAAACTACCGAATTAGCAACCGAAATTTTAAGATTTAAGATTTACAAACTCATGTATTTAAATATAGCATTAATAAATGAATGATGTCTTTTATTAAGAATATAAATTTATACATATGAAAAACATCCCTATTTCATGGGCTCTAGGGCATACTCTCTAACAATTTATACCTAGGGTTAACTAAAATAGCAACGAAAATCTAATTCCGTTGGAAATTTGCAACCGAATAAATTTCCTTTCCTATTTTTGGAAAATTATTCATAGGGCTAAGTAAAATAGCAACGGAAAATTATTTTTTTGTTATTTTAGTAACGGAATTTAATTTTCGTTTCTATTTTTGGACCCAAAATTTTTTCAATTCTTTGTGACAAAATTACCAATGAAATATGAATTCGGTTACTAAATAGCAATGGAATTTGAATTCTGTTGCTAAATAGCAACAGAATATAGTTTCTAGCAACGGAATTTAATTTTCATTGCTATTTTTTGATCCAAAATTTTTTCACCTCTTTGGGATAAATATACCAACAGAAAATTTATTCGTCGCTATTTTAGCAACGGAATTGGATTTTTGTTGCTAAGTAGCAATGGAATTTGATTTTCATTTCTAAATAGTAAAGAAATATTTTTAGCAAAGAATTTCATTTTTCGTTGCTAAATTTCATTCCAAAATTTTTCCGCCATCTAATGCCGCCTTTTTTAGCAACGATCATAGATTTTCGTTGCTATTTTTCGTGGCCATATTGTAGCGCTAAAATTTTCCTCTTTTTTTAGCAACGAAATACCTCCATTTTAAATTCCATTGCTAAACATTAAAAAATTCAACCAAATTTAGCAATGAAATTTAATTTCCATTGCTAATTAGCAACAGAAAACAAATTTCATTGCTAAATTAGTAACGGAATAAATTTCATTGCTATTTGTAGATTTTCTTATAGTGTTACATGCCAAACAAGTTTCTAATATCATTTTAAATATTTATATAACAATACAATTCCAATTCACCTTATAATACCTAAGTTACATTTAAGTCCATTATTATGTTCAATTATGAATTATCATGTAAATTTATTATTTTCCATTAAAATCAATTTTATTATGTTCTCCATAATACCTAATTCGTTAGTACCCAATTCATCCTACCCTAACTCTCTTAGTTCCAATTTTTTTTTATTCATCAATTCATACTCAAATCATCTTAATTCATCATTTTATCATGTTAGTTTGAATTATTTCTCATTTCTACTTAAGTTCACCTAGTTACATAATGTAAATTTTAGATAAATTTCAACAAAGTAAATGAAATTAAGTGTAAATTATATCCACTAACCTTATTTTGGATTGAAAGTGACCTAATATTCCTTATCCTCTCCTTCTTTCTCTCTGCCTTTGTCTTTCCCATGGATTTCCTCTTTAGGCCAAATTTTAAAGGGAGAAATTAGTGAGTTTTAACCATGAATTTAAATGAACAAAAACAACTAAACAACTCTAATAATCATGCTCTACAATCCTATAAATAAATTCCTAACTAATTCTAACAAAAATTCAAATACTTACCTTATTAGGTTAATCTTCTCTCTCTAAAAATTCTCCAACTCCAAACCTCCTTTTGCTTCAATTTAATTTATAAGATGTAGAGGATGATTTTTGGAGTATATGGGTAAAATTAGAGGTTAAGATATGGTGGGAGGAAGAAGAAATGAAGAAAAATGGTGGAAATGGCAAAGGAAAGGTAGGTTTGTATTCTTCAAAGAAAAAGGGAGAAATTTATAGAATTTTGGGTAGAATTGTAGATGATTCTAGATCTCTCTAATTCTTCTTTAAGTCCACCAAATCTAGGGCCAACATTCATCCATTTACTATTTGATCTAATGGCTTATTTTTTAAGCCACTTGTCACCATTTCATTGGTCCCCACCCATATTTTGGCTATGTTGCTACATATAGGTGATTATGGCTCATTATTAATGACATTTATGCCCTTATATATTTAAAATATGGCAATAAAGCCTATTAATTAATTTAATCTCAATTTTTGACCATTTTTTTTAAAAAAAGATGTTCTGCTTCTCAGAATTTTCTGAAATTTTCCCTACATGCACTAGCATATGCAGAAGGCTATGTATAAAATTTTAGCTCATTCCAATATCATTTCAGTATGCTTCCAACTTCGAAGGTAAATTTAGTTGGTCTGAAGCTCGAAATTTTGAAATTATCAAAAAATTTATTTTTGACTTCCAATAGCTTATTTATACTATTTCTAATGGGTCCATATGATCAGAATAATTTTTGAAGCTCTGTAGAATATTTTTGAGCTTGATCAAACTTCTAGTCAATCCTTTTACAGTAACCGAGAAAATTCTTCTCTACTTGATTTGAAGACCTATATAAGCTCAATTTCTTCTCAAATTGTACCACCAGACTCAATTTAACTCATATTATCTCAAATAATACTTAACTACACTTCCTTAATAGTCACCCATCCTCAGATTTCTCTAGGGTGAGCACGTTTAACATTTAATCTTCTATAATTTGTTCTATGTTATACTAGTGCAATCACTCTGATAATTGTGCTAGGGTTACTGTGCATACTCTACAATGTACTGTGCATATTAGATAAAATTTTAGGGTGTTACATTTCTCCCCCACTAAATAAAAAATTTCGTCCTCAAAATTTACCTAAATTGAAAAGTTGAGGGTATTGTTGTCTCATTGCTTCCTCTAGCTCCCCAAGTTGCTTCTTCAATATTGTGGCATGTCCAGAGTAATTTGACAAGTGGAATTTGCTTGCTCCTTGATTTTTGAGTTTCTCTGGTAAGAATTCTTATGGGTTCCTCATCATATCACAAGTCGGGCCGCAATTAGACTTCCTTTAGCATGATAATATGTGAGGGATTGGATTGGTACCTCTTCAACATAGATACATGGAATAAATCATAAATATTTTCTAACTCTGGTGGCAGCTTCAATCTATAAGCTACTAGTCCAACCCGTTGTATCACTTCGTATGGCTAATAAATTTGGGGCTAAGTTTGCCTTTTTTTCCAAATCTCATGATTTTCCTCCATGAAGAAACCTTAAAGAATACTTTCTCACCCACATTGAACTCTATATCTTTCCTTCTTAGGTCTATATAGGATTTTTATTGGTCTACAGCTACTTTCAAATTATCTCTGATCAATTTCACCTTTTTTCTCAATTTTTTTGATCAAGTATGGTCCCATTAGTTTACTTTCACTTAGCTCAGTCCAACACAAGGGTGTTCTGTATTTTCTTCCATATAATGGTTCGAATAGCGCCATCTTAATGCTGGCCTAATAGCTATTATTATATGTGAATTTCACCAGTGGAAGATATTTCTCCCAATTAGTGCCAAACTTGAGTATGCAACACCTCAACATATCTTCCAATATCTGTATCACTCGCTCAAATTGTCCATCTATTTATGGGTGAAAGTTAGTACCGTAATCCAAGCGAGTTCTCAATGCTTCTTGAAGCTTTTGCCAAAATCTAGATGCAAACCAAAGGTTTCTGTTTGAAATTATAGAGATAGGAACACCATGTAGCCATACTATCTCATTAATATAGATTTTCGCCAGTCTAGCAAATGAGAAATCAGTTCTCACTGGTATAAAGTGTGTAGACTTTGTTAATCTATTAACTATCACCCATATGGAGTCGTGTTACCTTTTGGTGAGTGGCAATCTCGATACAAAATCTATGGTGACATGTTCCCATTTTCATTCTGGTATGGTGATAGGTTGCAATAAGCCCGAGGGAACCGGTGTTCAACTTTTACTTATTGGCATATCAGACATTTAGTCATAAAATCTACAATCTCTCTTTTCATCCCTGGCCACTAATAGGTTTCTTTCAAATCTTGAAACATCTTATTACTACCTGGATACATTGTGTACTTGCTACTGTGGGCTTCTTTCAGAATGTTCTTCTCAAATTCTGCATTATCTGGTACACAAATAATCCCTTTGTAATATAAGCAATCATCATGACCAAGAGAGAATTCATTGTCCTTTCCTGCTTGTACTTGAGAAATAATGCAGGCTATTCGATCATCTTGCCTTTGGGTGGTTTTTACCTGCTGTAGCTAGTTAGGTTTTACCTGGATTTCATGTTAGAGAGTGTGTCCTAGAGCCCATGTAATAGGGATGTTTTTCATATGTATGAATTTATATTCTTAATAAAAGGCATAATTCATTTGTTAATGCTATGTTTAAATACATAAGTTTGTAAATCTTAAATTAATAAATGAAGTCCTAGATATTATAAACACAGTGCAAAGGCAATCATGAAAGTGTTCATGATATGAGATGTCTATTGCATGCAAATGTGTTAATATCAAAATATCCCTAGTCATAGAATTAACAAGATAAGGATATTGTTAATTCGGACAGACTAGCACATGTTATGCTTCTTGAATGGTTCAAGCAATGGTTTTCATAACTGTGATTATGAAAGATAATCAAAGCTAACATGTGGATGCTTGTTAGAAGAACAAGTTCATTAGAGACCTGCATAGAGAATCCTCACATGGATATTAAATCTATATCAGTGAGGAATCTCTTCATCGCGGTTGTGCAAGTATCCTTAGACTTGAGATCACCAAAGTTATCTTAAGTAGCAAGTGGTATACTTTCACTCCATAACTGATTACTTCCAACTGGGAGTGAACATAGTTAAGAGATTGGGTATATCATGACCTACTTGAAGATAGTTGAGTGATTGACAAAGGATTCACCATCCTAGATTTAATAAGGGAAGTTATCTCGCATGATTGTATAATTGCCTTGTTCAGAGAATCTCTGGCCAGAGTAATATGCCAAGATGGATAGAGATCCATAAAGAGAATTTTGGGAACAATCGTTAAATTAATAGAACATACATAATTAGTTTATATGAGTTGACAAAAATCCATACTCAGAATCTAATTAAGATAAGAGTGGTGAAAGGAGTAATTGCACGGTAACTGTATCTATAGAAGGGTATAGTCAAACCACTTGACTTTCCTGACATTTGGGTAGTCATGATGCCTAGCTAGACGCCAATCATAACTTGTATAATGATTTATCAAGAATATCAATAGAGATTGATAAAATGATTTAAAGGATTTTAAGTCATGTGAGTTTTGAATAGAATTCACAATTACATATTATACTGCCAACATGGACAAGAACCCAATAGGTCACACACATATAGAGAAAAGGATAAAATGGTAAAATGACAAGGATAATAATATTTGATATTATTATGAGGGTAGAGAAGTGAATAAGATAATAATTAATTAAAGAGTTTAATTAATTATGATCAAGTAAAATTATTCGCAGAACTTTTGAGAAATGTTCTGTAAGTTGGACCTAATTGAAATAATGTATTTTATGATTAATTATTATTGTCTTATAAGTGTTATAGGAATACTATAAGTGTTATAGGACTAATAGAATAATTAATAGGTCCATTGGAGGAGTTATAAAGGGGCCAGAGGAATGGAGCTAGTGTGGAAGCCCTTCTGTAGAGGGCCACATGCCAACTCCAATACAGAAGGCCTTAATGGCCTATTTCATGAACCAAATTAATTTATATATGTTACATAAGTATTATGAAACTTACATATTTAATTTGGTTTGATTTGGAATCCATTTGGGTATTTAAATCCAATTAGTTGCACAAAGGGCCTAGTTTGTGGGTTTTGTGCATAGTCTTTTATGAAAAGGTTTAAATTGGATTTAATTAAACCCAAATGATTATAATTAATTCCAGAGGCCCAATTAATAATTCTCCAACAATTTTAAAGAGCCCAATCTCATTAAGGAGTTGGAATTTTAACCTAACTATAAAAGGCCAACTAATGAGGAATTTGGGTTAAGTGATTAAACACATAAGAAAGTCTTATTCTTCTATTCTCTCTCTCCCTTTTTTGCCACTCCCTTGCTATCTCTAGGGTTTTTTCAGCCACTCCTTGTTCTACACCAATTTGTTGGTTCAATTTATCATTTTCTAGTGTGGATTACTCATTGGAGGTGTTCGATTTTGGACACTATGATTTGCGACAACCCGGTGAGAAGTAAAATCAACTGTTCACCAAAAATCAAAGGTGATTTTTCTTATTCTCATCATATAGATATCTTGTGTATTCATGGAAAGATCGGATCTAATGGTTAAAAATTTTAAAATTCCGCTTATGTATGCGATGCATGTAACCGTTTAACTCTAACATTTCAGCTATAAGTGCTCCATCTTAAGCTACATTTAACTTGACATTCATTACTCTCAATCTTTCTAAGTGTTCCTGCTAAGTGCATCAGCTACCATATTAGCTTTACCAGGGTGGTAGTCAATTAAGCAATCATAATCCTTGATAGGCTCCAACCAACGTCTCTACCTTAAGTTGATTTTCTTTTGAGTGGGCAAATATTTCAAGCTCTTGTGATAGATGTAGATTTAGCATTTCTGACCATATAGATAATGCCTCTAAATTTTTAGTGCGAACACAAAAATTGCTAGCTCAAAATCAAGGGTTAGATAGTTTCTTTCATTAGTTTTGAGCTGCCTGAAAGCATACGCTACCACCTTGCCTTCTTTCATAAGCACACATCCTAACCCATTTCTGGAAGCATCAATGTGAATAAGATAAGGTTTACCTGAAATGGGTTGGGTAAGCATTGGTGTTTCAGTCAACATGGTTTGTAGCTTTTCAAAACTCTTTTGACATCGATCAGTCCACTCGAACTTGGCATTCTTTTGTAGTAGCTTGGTGAGTGAAGCAGCTATCATGGAAAATCATTTAACAAATCATCTATAATAACCGACTAATCCAGGAAACTTCTCATCTCAGCAACATTTTTAAGTGGTTTCCAGTTTAGGATAGCTTCGACCTTTTATGGATCAACTTTAATTCCTTCTGCTAACACCACATGGCTAAGGAAGGTAACTTCATTTAGCTAGAATTCACACTTGCTAAACTTTGCATATAGCTTCTTATCTCACAGAGTTTGTAGAATAATTCCCAAATGCTTGTCATGCTCTTCTTGAGTTTTTCAATACACTAGTATATCATCGATGAATACCACCACAAACTGGTCTAAGCACAGGTGAAAGATACGACTCATCAAATCTATGAAGGCTACTAGTGTAAGGCCAAATGGCATAACCAAAAACTCATAGTGTCCATATCAGGTATGGAAAGCAGTCTTTGGCATATATGCTTCCCTAACCTGAAGTTGATGATAGCCAGATTTCAAATCAATTTTTGAGAATATAGCTGCACTTTTTAGTTGATTGAACAAATCATCAATTCAAGGCAAAGGATATTTGTTCTTTATGGTAACTTTGTTTACTTGCTTGTAATCAATATACAACCAAAGTGAACCATCATTCTTTTTCACAAACAATACAGGTGCTCCTCATGGTGATACACTTAGGCGAATGAACCCTTTGTTAAGTAATTCTTACAACTAGATCTTCAACTCCATCAACTCTGTGGGTACCATGTGATAACGAGTTATAGAAATAGGAGCAGTGCCAACATCACATCAATGGTGAACTCAACCTCCATTTCTAGTGGCAACCCTGGTAAATTATTAGGGAAGACATCGGGGAAGTCTCAAACAGTGGAAACATCACTGATTTTTGGCTTTTCTTCTTTAACTTCTATCACATAAGCTAAATAAGCCTCACATCCTTTCCTAATGCACCTATTTGCTGCAGTAGCCAATATGACATTTGATAAGAAATCTGATCTTTCACCCACAACTATAATTTCTTACCCTTTAGGAGTTTTCAATGTGATTCTCTTCAACCGGCAATCAACTATTACTTGGTGTTTATAAAGCCAGCCATCCTCGAAATAACATCGAACTCATGGAAAAGAAGTTCTACCATACTTGCAATGAAGGTGGTTTGTTGTATTTAGATGGGGTAATCTCTGTAAATTGTGTTCGCTACTACCTTATACCCCAAGGGATTGCTCACTATAATATCCTCATCTAATTGTAACTTAACTAATCCCTTCCCATATGCAACCTTGGTGCTCCAGTATGAATGTGTGGACCCAAGATCTATTAAATCATGAACTAGAGTGTCAAATAAGAAAAATTTACCTACAATAATGTCTTGTGCATCCTGGTCTTCCCTAGCTCTTACTACATATGCTTGAGTAGCTAGTCATCTACCTGAAGTAGAAGGCACCTGTACACTAGCTCTGTTAGATGCAACTCCATTGGGTTTTCCTCTGCCACGGCCTCTGGGTACTGCAATGGTAGGCTTGTTAGCAAAGGTGGCTTATGGAGTGGCTTGTGCACGTGGCAAATCCCTCTGCGTGTGTTCATTTGACCTGTATCTTAAGCAGGCTCCAGTTAGTCTCCAGGATTCACTTGGATGGTGGTATCCCCAATGCTCACACTCTAGATTATCAAATTTACTAGGGCCTATGAGGTGCTGGCAATAGAGGCTGTAGGTGGAACAACTCATGCTGTAGACTTTTGAGGGAGCTGTAGAAGCCTTAGGTTTCTTACTAGATTTACTGGACGTCCCTATGAAAGGTCTTCGTCTTTGTTGAAATCTAGCCTTTTTACTTGCTTCTTTAGCTTCAATTGCTTTAATTTTTGTGGTTGCTTTGACTAAAGCCCTCCTATTTGTGTACTCGTGAGCTGCTAATGCCTTCCTAATTTTAGTATGAAGTCCTCTCTCAAATAACTAGCACATTTTTTCAGGTGGTATGCGATATTCTGTCATGTAGGCACTTAATTTTTAAAACCCCTATTATATTCCTGGATTGCACAAGTACCCTAGCATAATCGCCAAAATGCTTCCTCTATAGCCCACTGATGCTTTTTTCCAACATCTTTTGAGTCTTTCTTGTTTCACTGCTCAAAATGCCAAGGACTAGAGTTTCAACATCTTTAAGGCCTAAAGAGGAAACTTCTCAAGATGAATATTACACTTCCATATACAAGGCCCCATTTCCCATTTCTTATCATAAGGAAGGTGCTAAATTTGTTTTTCTTAAGCCTAAAGGAATTGTGCCTTGTAACTATCTTTCTACTAGCATCTTGAGAGATTTAGGTATGCTTGAAACTCTCAGTAATCTTTTGAGTTCTTGTGGTCTCACTAGATTTCTTTCTTTGCATGAGCCTACATATATTAAACTAGTTTTAGAGTTTTATACTACATTAAAAGTGAATGAAAATGACTTTAGAGTGCTGGGATTTCGTTTGTTTAGGAATGAGCATAAGCTTACTCATTTATGCATAGAGTGTTTGGTTTTAAGAGAGATGATTTGTGTGATCCTCCTAAGAACTTTGATGTTAATGCTTTTTCGACTTTCTTAATCGATTTAAGTACCCCATTCCAGCCTAAAAAGCATAAAGTTATGTTTATTACGGACTTAAAATTTTGGCTTTTGCATAAGGTCCTTGCTTGTGTGATTTTTAACAAATATAAATTTGATAAGGTCACTTATCAAGAGTTGTTCCTTATGTGGTGCATTCATAATAATAAACAAGTTTGTCAGACTTATTAGATTTTTAATCAAATGTTTGCATGCACCTCTAGGAAAGATAGTCCTATCACTTATAGTCATGTGGTGACCATCTATGACACCCCTATTAAGGCCCTAGGAGAATGCATACACATTTCAACGATGATATTATTGATATATGTTGGGTTAGTCAATGAATTATAGGTTGAGGACATAGATGTAATTATTTAAAAAGGTGAAAGGTAAAATGGTCATTTTAAAATTAAGTTATGTATATGATTAATTTTGAGAAAATGTAAGTTAAGGGACCCAATTAAAAAATAAAAGAGAGAGTTTAGGGGAAGAAACATAAAATATAAGGAAATAAGGGAGTTAAATGTAACTTTTGCAAAGTCAACAAGTGATCCATTAAGAGATGGACACCTAGCCTTCTAGAATTGTCTTGAAAAAGAAAGAAAACCTAAGATTTTAAGAGTGATGGTCGGCCATTTCAAGGGACTTAAAGGAAACTATTTTTCTCCCAAACCTAGCCATTATAACCCCTAAATAATCCCCAAAGTGCAACCCTGGCTTTTGAAAGGAGAGAGAATTTAGTGGTTAGTTTTCTTAAGGTAAGGATCCTCTCTTCTCTTCTTATTTTGATTCTCATAATTAGATATTAATTTGAGGGATTAGATAAATCTTTAAGCATAACAATTTGTAATTTATTATGAAGGAGAGAGAAGCAAAAGCAAAGGCAAGGAGTAAGAGGTGGAAAGCTGAAAGAAAGTGTTATCAAGAGGTATGGGAACTTTTTACCATTCTTTATGGATGTTTACCTTATTATAGTGATTATAAGTGTTAAATTGGGTGTTTTAATAGAGGGATACATGAATATAAGGGTTAATCTATCATAGGAATCGAAATAAGAACATATTTCTTCTAGTTAGCAAAATTTGTCCTTAGGTTCACTGGCCCTATTTAGACTATTTTTCCTATATCTAAAGTTTAAGAGCTCCAAATTGATTCATTCTAGTTGTAATAGAAAATATATTTATAAATATAAATTTCTTAAGAAGAGAGCAATGTTTGGTTCATCCCCTAAAATAGTCAAAATTTAGCTTGAACTCTGACTTGGTCTGCTACCTTACCATTGGGAGTAGTCCCTATTGTTTAGAGAATATCTTGAGTTTTATAAGGCCAAATGAAGTTATTTTTATTGATTTGGAAACTAAAAAAATATAGGAGAATAACTTTATAAAAGAACACTTGGCTTAGAAACATTGTTTGCTACGTCTAAAATGAGGTACAAAGTGATATAGTAAAACTATTAGCTAGAATCGTGAGGAGAATGGAGCACTCGACTGAGACCAATTTGTCTCAGCCATGTGGACCCTTTTGTACCCTTGTACATGGCCGAGACCAATGTTTCTCAGCCATGTGCCACCCCTGTTACATCTCATACATGACTTTTAGGCCTAAAAAGTCATCGAAGTTTACTCGAACATTTCCGAACACTTTTGGGACAAATTAAACACACAAATAGGAATATACCAAGCCATGAAACACACATAATATATGATTTGGAGATTGAGAAATAAATGAAAGTGAACCTAAAATATAAAGAAACATAAGTATAAGAGTAATTTAGGCCATTACTTAGATCACATCTAAATTTTATATGGGAAACCAATGGAATTAAAGTATGAGAATACAAATGAAGAATTGTATGTTAGAATATGTGCAAAGATATAGATAGATGTATATATATAAATATAGAAAGACATAATGAGTTATGAAACATGTGAAATGGATAATATAACCTTGAGATAGAGCTATAAGGAAATTGGAGCACATAATCCAATTAAGGCTACTACCTAGCTCACATATCAATTCTATGTGTGTAAACTAATATGACTAAAATATATATAAATATTGATAAGGGCGTATGCATATATATATACACTTAGAATTACATATATAAGCATACACACGAATATATATGAAGGTTTATATTTTCAGGAATATGTATTTATGTTCCAACCACATTATTGTAGTCATATATGAATATTGATATGTGTATATATATGTGTGCATTTTGTGATGTATTAGACATAACGTAATAGGCTCAGATATAAGCATGAATAGTATATGTACAGGATAAATCATACAGAGATATATGCATTTATGAATATACATAATAGTTTCCATATGGGTCTTTATTAAAATATTACATAATTATAGAAATGATTGTGTATGATTAAAGATGTTATAACTAGGACATGTAAACTTATATAAGTATGTATAAGTCTATGATTATGTATTGATGTTCAAAGTTATGTTACCATGTTTATAAAGGATATTGGTATATGCACATATGTATATAAAACCAACTAGATTATATGAACTATAAATGATTTACAAAATTGTTAAATCTCATTATTAATGTTATACATGAATAAAAGATGTAATTAATATATAACAATGTACAAAAATGTATAAACATGTATATGATTCCATGCTCATAGATATGTTTTTGCAATTGAATTAAAGGCATAAAAGATAGGAAAGAGAAAAGAAATGATAATTAAAGTAAAGAGTTACAGTTGCCCGCGTGTGTGTCTAGATTATGGATAAATAGGCATGCCTATAAGGGTATTTTGCAGCTACTACAGTACAAATTTGGTCCTATTAGGTCTACAATACAGATTTGGCCCTATTGGGTATACTGTATAAATTTGGCCCATTTGGGTCTACAGTACAGATTTGATCTCGATTGGATCATAAACAGCCCTATTTGGGTTGTAGTTGACCCCATTTAAGTCAACTTGATCGGTCAGACAATATAGTTTCGTACCTTCGAGTGCTACAGTTATAATTTAACCTATTATCCACACTCTTAGAGAAAAGTGCAGGCTTATTGCGAGGTACAAATAAAAGTAATATGAAAAGTAATTTAATAAAAATGACATGACTTACCATAATTTGATCCACATATTATTTTATTTAACCTATGTATAGCATGTGGAGAACATGAAATTATATGTAGTTGTGTTTAAACATGAGGTATATAATACTATAGTAACTCTTGCATATAATAATAATGGTTGTAATTGACTAATGTTGCTTCACTTAAGACTATTATATTTACATGCACTGGTGAGAACACATAATTTAATTATTGATTGTCATTGTTTTCTTTATAACCCTGTAACTTTTATAATAAAGTCTTGTAATGTTAATATCCAAATTTTATATTATGCCTCAAGCTTGTTTTTGACTAATATTATGCTTATGTGTGGGAGTTATCAGTGACTGCGGTAAGAGGTTATTTTCAAAATATTTTTCTTTGTTCCCTACTAAGCTAGTAAGCTTAGCACGGGTATTTATCTATATAGGTACTTGAAGCTAGAATTCTTTCGAGAGGGATAAGATATACTACAGCAAGGCCAACACTAGAGATAGGAAGAGTTACAATATGTACATAGTTATATTTTATTTTGTCTTTGTAATTATATATTGTATCAAGCAGAATATGGTATAAGAACAGGATAAGAGCCAGTGTTGAGTAATCTAAAGTTTTATTTGTAAATTTCTTATGTTTTAAGGAAGGTTATGCAAGATAGTATGTATGATGACAGGTATCAGTAGAGATTACAGTAGTCTTTACACCATCATTGCTAAAGCATTACATTATGATTTGACTAAAGAAACTCATTTGCTTGAGTGTACATTTTTCACTACATAAAATTTGATTAAAGGAGAAGTGGTTGATGGCTTTATAAGGTTCATTCTTGCATGTTATCGCTCTTACTAGAAGGGATTGGAATAAACACCACCATCACCTTAAGAGAGGGAGGAAAAAGAGGAGGAGGAAAGTGAAAAGGAGGCAGGGCATGACTTTGGTGTGCTTCAAGAAAAAGAAACTCATGATGTATTAGCCATCATTCTAGCCCATTCATATGAGGGTACACATAGGCCATCTTTTGGTCTTTCTCATGGCCAATCTCATGGTGCCTCAAGTGGATCTTTAAGGATGAGGGAGCAAGTATTGGAAGGCCACCAAGCAATGCAAAGGCAATTAAGATTTATGGAGACTATGCAAAGAAACCTTGCAAGAAGGCAAAAAAAGATGGAGTACAAAGTGGACACTTTTATAGCTCAAACGGGTTGTGTTGTTGGTTTTCCACCACTTTTACCATCGGATGACTAAGGGAAGCATTTCTTTTCCTTCACCCTTTTTTTTTGTTTTAGGTTCACATTGGGGACAATGTGCAGCTTAAGTATAGGGGAGGCACATGTGTTTATGTTTTTATTTAGGTGTTTGTTTTATGTATGTGTTTTTGTTTTATGTTATATATGCTATGCTAAGTTGATGCATGCTTATGCATTTGTCTTCTTTATTTTTATTTTCAAGTTTTTTCTAAGTTTCTCTTTGCATGATTAAGTGCAATTTTAATGTCATGTCAATAGCTTACTTTTTATGTTCAATTGGTAGAATCCTAAAGTTTCATGTAGTATAGTTTTAAAGTTTTTCATACTATCTTTTGTTGTTATTTTCAAAGTCTTAGGATGCTTAGTCACTTTTCTAGCTATACTTGAAAATTATGATGGCATGATTCAAGTTTGGTGTTTAAGAGCTTTTATAGTCTTAGGGAAACTATAGCTATAATACTCATTGCTCACTCTTCAATAATGGATGAGGACCTATATGAAAAATAAAAAAGGAAAATAAAAGAAAAAAAATCAAAATCTTCTTATGGGATGGAGCATAAAATGCATATATTAAGATTGCTCAAATAAATAAAGTGGGATAAAGCATAAAATGCATCCATAAAATTTGATAAGATATTAGAAAAAGTATAAATGTCTAAAAATGCCATGAGAATGGTGAGTTAATTTCCCAATGGTTGTAGTTGTTCTTGAATTTCTAAGTTTGAAGATTGCCCATCTTAGTTGAATAGTTTGGTTAGATTATTGACTCTATGCTCTTGATTTTGATTGTAATAACTTGAGATAGTAGGTTAAGTTTATTATCTATGCTATGCAACTTGTTTACTCTATCATTGTTGAGCATTAGGAACTAGTTATTTGGCTATTTTATTCTAAGCAATTTCTCATGCTCAAGATTATTCTTAAGGAAACTCTTTTCTAACTTGCAAGGCAAATTATTTTTGTTAGTTCTCTCACTTAGATTCTTGTATTCTTACTTGAGGGCAAGCAAGGTTTAAGAGTGGGGGAATTTGATGTCATGCAATTTACTATAGTTATTTTATGTGTTTTTGCATTATTTCTTAAGTTTAATTTATGTATTTTGTTATGTTTTAGGTTACTTTTTATGTTTTCTTTGTTTTATAGGATAAAAGTACCTAATTGGATGAAATGAAGTATAAATGAGGGGAATTTTGTTGAAGTATAAGAATAAGAGAATTTTTAGAAGTTTAAGAGCTTATGTTGACTCATAACAGGGTGTGCTGACTCATCATAGGGACTTAGCATGCCAACTCATGCCATAATGAATCGACTCATGAATTAGTTGAGGGTGTGCCGACTTATTCCAGTGGTGATGACTCATTATAGAGAGTGGCTATGCCGACTTGTCTAACTTGGCATAGGTGTGTTGACTCATCACAAAGGCCAATAAATGCAACCTTTCATACACCTCTTCAGAGTTGCAACCTCTTTTTAAAAGACACCAATTGGGACACCTTTGGGCCTATAAATTCATGAAGTTAACCATATTTTAGGGAGAGTTACATATAGTTACATATAGAAAAACTACTTTTTTAATTCCAAATCAATTAGAAAGATTATGAGGAAAAAGAATACGCTAAGGAAGAAGATGTTAGAGAGTATACCCTAGAGCCCATGTAATAGGGATGTTTTTCATATCTATGAATTTAGATTCTTAAAAAAAAAGCATCATTCATTTATTAATGCTATGTTTAAATACATGAGTTTGTAAATCTTAAATTAATAAATGAAGTCCTAGATATTATAAACACAGTTCAAAGGCATTCATGAAAGTGTTCATGATATGAGATGTCTATTGCATGCAAATGTGTTAATATCTGAATATCCCTAGTCATAGAATTAACAAGATAAGGATATTGTTAATTCGGACAAACTAGCACATGTTATGCTTCTTGAATGGTTCAAGCAGTGGTTTTCATAACTGTGATTATGGAAGATAATCAAAGCTAACATGTGGATGCTTGTTAGAAGAACAAGTTCATTAGAGACCTGCATAGAGAATCCTCACATGGATATTAAATCTATGTCAGTGAGGAATCACTTTATAGCGGTTGTACAAGTATCCTTAGACTTGAGATCACTAAAGTTATCTTAAGTAGCAAGTGGTATACTTTGACTCCATAACTGATTACTTCCAACTGGGAGTGAACATAGTTAGGAGATTGGGTATATCATGACCTACTTGAAGATAATTGAGTGATTGACAAAAGATTCACCATCCCAGATTTAATAAGGTAAGTTATCTCGCATGATTGTATAATTGCCTTGTTCAGAGAATCACTCCCAGAGTAATATGCCAAGATGGCTAGAGATCCATAAAGGGCATTTTGGGAACAATGGTTAAATTAATAGAACATACATAATTAGTTTATATGAGTTGACAAAAATCCATACTCAAAATCTAATTGAGATAAGAGTGGTAAAAGGAGTAATTGCACGGTAACTATTTCTATGGAAGGGTATAGTCAAACCACTTGACTTTCCTAACATTTGGGTAGTCATGATGCCTAGCTAGAGGCCAATCATGACTTGTATAACGATGTATCAAGAATATCAATAGGTATTGATAAAATGATTTAAAGGAGTTTAAGTCATGTGAGTTTTGAATAGAATTCACAATTACATATTATACTGCCAATATGGACAGGAACCCAATAAGTCACACACATATAAAGAAAAGGATAAAATGGTAAAATGACAAAGATAATAATATTTGATATTATTATGAGGGTAGAGAAGTGAATAAGATAATAATTAATTAATGAGTTTAATTAATTATGATCAAGTAAAATTATCCACGAAACTTTTGAGAAATGTTCTGTAAGTTGGACCTAATTGAAATAATGTATTTCATCATTAATTATTATTGTCTTATAAGTGTTATAGGACTACTATAAGTGTTATAGGACTAATATAATAATTAATAAGTCCATTGGAAGAGTTATAAAGGGGCCAGACGAATGGAGCTGGTGTGAAAGCCCTTCTGTAGAGGGCCACACGCCAACTCCAATACAGAAGGCCTTAATGGCCTATTTCATAAACCAAATTAATTTATATATGTTACATAAGTGTTATGAAATTTACATATTAAATTTGGTTTGATTTGGAATCCATTTGGGTATTTAAATCCAATTAGTTGCACAAAGGGCCTAGTTTGTGGGTTTTGTGCATAGTCTTTTATGAAAAGGTTTAAATTGGATTTAACTAAATCCAAATGATTATAATTAATTTCAGAGGCCCAATTAATAATTCTCCAGCAATTTTAAAGAGCCTAATCTCATTAAGGAGTTGGAATTTTAACCTAACTATAAAAGGCCAACTAATGAGGAATTAGGATTAAGTGATTAAACACATAAGAAAGTCTTATTCTTCTATTCTCTCTCTCCTTTTTGCGCCACTCCCTTGCTAGCTCTAGGGTTTTTTCAGCCACTCCTTGTTCTACATCAATTTTTTGGTTCAATTTATCATTTTCTAGTGTGGATTACTCATTAGAGGTGTTCGATTTTGGACACTGTGGTTTGCGACAACCCGATGCGAAGTAGAATAAATTGTTCAACAAAAATCAAAGGTGATTTTTCTTATTCTCATCATATAGATATCTTGCGTATTCATGGCAAGATCAGATCTAATGGTTAAAATTTTAAAAATTTCGCTTATGTATGGGATGCATGTAACCATTTAACTCTAACATGGTATCAGAGCCTCAGTTTTGCCATGGATATACAATTCTATATTTTTCTGTGAAATAAGTTTTTTTTTTATTTTGAGTTATCTAATTCATGAACTTTAAAATATCAGATTTAATTGTTCATAAATGAGAAATATTGATTTCTAGTTGTATGTGTGATCAAATAAATTTGATGGAAACAAAAATGAAATTTTTGAAGAAAAGAAACTAGGATTTTGCGTTAAACCCATTAGGTTTTTGCGTGAAACCCATGTAGAATTAGGGGCTGTTCTAATTTAATTTCTTATGGATCCATTAAAACATCATTTAGATGATATTTTATGTGTTTAATATATGATATTAAGCCGTAGGATTGAACGAAATTAAAATCGAACAAGTTTTGCATGAAAACTAGTTTAGTTGAAAAGTTGATAAATTGGTGTTCTTCGTGTGTTCTTGATATGTTCTTGATGTGTTCTTGGTTAGAAGGATTTTTAATCTTCTAAATCTGATATATATGATATATTAAAGTATTTTTAATTAATTGAATTAATTAAAATGGGCCTTAAATTAATTTGATTAATTTTAATTCATTAAAACCACTTAATGGGCATAATTATGTTTACGGACTTGGTTTTAAATTAGTGAATGACTTGGTGGGCACAAGGAACTGATTTAAATTAAATATTATAAACATTAATTAAGTTTATTAATGGGTTTTAAGGGCTGGAGTGGGCTTGCCTTATTCCAAAAGGCCTAAATGGTCCAATAGACACAAAAATAGTTTGTGTGTGAACACATTTAGGGTTTATTTTGGTGGGTTTCGGCCTACCCTTGATCTTAAGCCCAAAATTAATTTGAGGTCTTTTGGAAGACCTGCAAAGAGAATCCTCATATGTATATTAAATCTATGTTAGGAGATTGGGAACAATGGTTAAATTAATAGAACATACATAATTAGTTTATAGGAGTTGACAAAAATCCATACTCAGAATCTAATTGAGATAAGAGTGGTGAAAGAAGTAATTGCACGGTAACTGTTTCTATGGAAGGGTATAGTCAAACCACTTGACTTTTCTGACATTTGGATAGTCATGATGCCTAGCTAGAGGCCAATCATGACTTGTATAATGATGTATCAAGAATATCAATAGGGATTGATAAAATGATTTAAAGAAGTTTAAGTCATGTGAGTTTTGAATAGAATTCACAATTACATATTATACTGCCAACATGAACAGGAACCCAATAGGTCACACACATATAGAGAAAAGGATAAAATGGTAAAATGACAAGAATAATAATATTTGATATTATTATGAGGGTAGAGAAGTAAATAAGATAATAATTAATTAAAAAGTTTAATTAATTATGATCAAGTAAAATTATCCACAGAACTTTTGAGAAATGTTCTGTAAGTTGGACCTAATTGAAATAATGTATTTCATGATTAATTATTATTGTCTTATAAGTGTTATATGACTACTATAAGTGTTATAGGACTAATATAATAATTAATAGGTCCATTGGAGGAGTTATAAAGGGGCCAGAGGAATGGAGCTGGTGTGGAAGCCCTTCTGTAGAGGGCCACACGTCAACTCCAATACAGAAGGCCTTAATGGCCTATTTCATGAACCAAATTAATTTATATATGTTACATAAGTGTTATGGAACTTACATATTTAATTTGGTTTGATTTGGAATTCATTTGGGTATTTAAATCCAATTAATTGCACAAATGGCCTAGTTTGTGGGTTTTGTGCATAGTCTTTTATAAAAAGGTTTAAATTGGATTTAATTAATCCCAAATGATTATAATTAATTCCAGAGGCCCAATTAATAATTCTCTAGCAATTTTAAAGAGCCCAATCTCATTAAGGAGTTGGAATTTTAACCTAACTATAAAAGGCCAACTAATAAGGAATTAGTGTTAAGTGATTAAACACATAAGAAAGTCTTATTCTTCTATTCTCTCTCTCCCTTTTACGCCACTCCCTTGCTAGCTCTAGGGTTTTTTTGGCCACTCCTTGTTCTAAACCAATTTGTTGGTTCAATTTATCATTCTCTAGTGTGGATTAGTCATTGGAGGTGTTCGATTTTGGACACTGTGGTTTGCGACAACCCGGTGCGAAGTAAAATCAACTGTTCAACAAAAATCAAATGTGATTTTTCTTATTCTCATCATATAGATATCTTTTGTATTCATGGCAAGATCAGATCTAATGGTTAAAAATTTTAAAATTCCGCTTATGTATGCGATGCATGTAACCATTTAACTCTAATAGAAGAGAGATAAAAAAAGGTCAATCAACACTCAAGTACTTCTCTGAATGAGCATTAAGGAGTTTTTTATCCTTCTTTAGATTTTACTTTATATTAGTTTCTTTTCCTTGTGTATTTTCTTTTCCCAATATGTATTTAAGATAACTTTATTTTGTTAGAATTGCAAGTGCGCATTGATCTTTATTAATATAATTATTTTGTTTTAAGTATGCATAATTTAAGTTTTATTGGGTTTTTAATTTATTATGTATGCTTGATCACAATATGTAATATGTTAACAAATTTGTTTACAATAAGAGTTGGGGACATTTTGGTTAAAAGGTAATTAAACTTAGTTAAAGTATAAATCATTTAAGAGACAAAGGTTTCACTTTGATGGGCTTAAGAATAAGCAAAGATCTTCATGGTTTTCATCTATCTCCATGATGACATGAGAGTGCTCATGTACTATAAATGAAAATGCCCTTATTTGACAATGAGAATTGCATCTAAAGATAGTAGGCTTTATTCTCCATTCATTGCATGCTTATCTGGTTATTTGCATCTTTATAAGATCAATTGATGTTTTGTAATTCTAGTGCTTATATTGATTGTTTAAAATTATAATTTAGATTAGATAATTAGTTTAGTTTAGTAAGAATTTAATCTAACCAACTATATTTTGTTTATCATTACCTATCCATCTTAGTATTCAATCAGTTAATATAAGACAATACTTATACTGAAATTGATTTCCAAAGTTCGACACCCTTCTCACCCCTACCTAAGTCCTTGAGACTGGGATATTAAGAAAATATACCGCAACATTAAGTCAGTGACAAATGATCAAACGTGCATTAACAAGAAGGGTTAGGGATCAAACGAGAATTTTAATTTAAAAAGGGAACCAAGGATGAAAAAGACATAAACATGTGGGAATAAGGATTTAATGGTAATTGGAAAAGTTAAAGAGGAAATTGTAGCATAAACTTTAATATTAAGTAATGAAGAATAAAAGGGAAAGAATGCATAAGAAAATGAAAAAAAAATCATAAAGAAATCTAGACATTGAATAAGATAATCATAAGTCCAACAAAATTGATGGAAAATATTACTATTTTATGAATAGCGTCTTAGAGGCAGATGCCTAAATTATGAAAAATGCATATAGGGCATAGGCAAGAGTAAAACATATTAAGGAACACTAGGTCGTAGACTAGGTGAGAAAAACAAGCAGTAAATTAAAAACTCAAATATGAAGAAAAAACATAAGCTTAATTGTGGATTAAACATAGAGTATGCAACTAAATGACTAAAATGTAGTAAATATTGAAACAATTAGAAATCAAAAAGGAAATTCAAAAGAGCATGTATGTGTAAAACAAATGAACAACTTATGACAGAAAACATAAACAAGAAAGATAAGAACAGGAAGTAAAAGAAGCCAACTCAAGTAAATTAGAATATTTAATGATATTTAAATGAGAGAATTAAAGAAAATATTTTTTTTTACTTGTATATATACTTGTACCATGAAATTTAATAGTTGGGTATCCACCATTGATCATTATGTGCTCACGCGTAGCTTGTTGATGCGTACAGGTTTTAAAAGATTTAGGTATGTACTCGAAGAGACAGGCATTAGATACGGATAGAGTTGTACACCAAGAGTTACACAATAATGTTCTCACCAATTTAGCTACATCAATGTTCTCGTTAATTAGCAACAATAATGTTCTCACAAATATAGCTATATCAATCAAGCTAATATTCAACCGTATGTGTATTTTACTAAATTAGCAATAACATTGTTGTCACCAATTAGCTACAACACTGCTCTTGCTAATTAGCCACAGCAATATTCTTGCCAATTTAGCTACATCAATATTCACGCTAGTTAGTGACAACAATATTCTTGCCAATATAGCTATATCAATGGAGCTAATATTTAATCGTATGTATATTTCACTAAATTAGTGACAATATTGTTGTCTCCAATTAGCTAAAACACTGTTCTCGCTAATTAGTGACAATAATGTTCTCGCCAATTTAGCTACATCAATGTTCACACTAATTAGCAATAATAATATTCTTGCCAATATAGCTATATCAATGGAGCTAATATTCAACTGTATGTATATTTTACTAAATTAACGATAACATTATTGTCACCAATTAGCTACAACACTGTTCTCACTAATTAGCGACAAAAAAATGTTCACGCCAATTTAGTTATATGAATGGAGTATATATTTTGCTAAACTAGCGACCACATTGTTCTCGCAAATTTAACTACATCAATGTTTTGCTAATTAGCAACAACAATGTTCACACCAAATATGCTTTTGTCCTCACAATTATGTTTGCCAAAATTTTAGCACCTAATATTAGAAAATATAGGAATTTGTTCTTGTTAACTTGTCACAATATTTGTTTTCCCACTCACTCTTTCAATATTGTGACGAAATTGATTTTCTATCACAATGTTGTCGCTTATATGGTGCATTTAGCAATGGAATTCATTGTTCTTGCTAATTTTCGTCATTATTCTACATTTTTTTGTAGTGTTTACAGTATATGGATGTTACAGTTCACGCATATTAGACATGTCAGCATAATTTTTGCCACATAAGTATTTAGTGACATTAGAGGTATATAAAATATGATGAATTAGCTAGTATAGGTGTTAAAGTAGAAATTAATTAAGTTTATAAGGGCAGGATGACAAACTCGTGCAAATAGAGGTGGGTACTTATATATTAAGCCCTCAATATTTCAAAATAAAAGTACAAAAAAATTAGGCTAAATACATAAATTTACGCTCCAACTTAATACCATTTTTCATTTAGACACCTTAATTGTGTAAATTACCAAATAAACACGTTAATAAGAAATCGATGTATATTTGAACCATTATTGCTGACATGGAACAAAAAGCGTAATTCACCCCAAAAATAATGCGTGAAAGACTTACTTATACATAGAACTCTTCTCACTCTCTCTCTCTCTCTCTCTCTCTCTCTCTCTTTGCTAGATTTTAATAACCAAACCCTAACCCCTCAACTGAATTGATGATGCCCACCACAGTCGTCACCCAATCTTGCCCCTCTTTTCCTCTCTCTCCCTTTCTCTACTTTGCCGCTGTAGGTGACAAAAATGCACACCATAGAAAGCTTTTGAAGGAATTCAACAAAAGGCTATGTGAATAGTAAAAACATTTGAAGTTTGCATCCCCATTCAATGGCGAGTGGTGTGGCAAGTAAATCACCAAAAGTTCTCTTGATGCCTTCTTCCCTCCACTTTCAACCTCCAGATGAAGCTTGTCTAAGATGTTCTCACTACCAACTCTTCTGGCAGCATTTAGTCCTCTTTCTCTTTGGTCACTATTTATTTTCATCGTTTTTCAGGTCTCAATTTCTCCTCTGGTTCTCTATCTTCTTGAATTATAGATGAATGAGTTTTCTTAAGCAAATGTATACTAACCATGCCTGAATTATTTAAACCAATTTTTGTGCATACAGATGTAGTTTTGATGGAGATTTTCTTAAAAAAAAAAATAAAATATGGCTGAAATTGATTTAAATTTTCGTATATTCTTAAGTAGAGAAAAGTGATGATGACATGGGGTTCTCTTTGTTTGATTAGTTTCCTGAATTTTGATTTCTTGATTTGTTTGCTCAATTTCTTGCTGTTTTTCCAAACTTAGTGATTTGGGTTTAGATTATATTAATTGATTTTGATATTGATTGGTATTTTTTCAATTTTTTTACTGTATAGTTGACACATGGCACATTCCAATTGGATCTATGGCCACATCAACGCGTTTGAAATACGCACCTCTTTGGTTCTATATTCTTGCATCAATAATGGTTTGAAAATATATAAATGCTTTAGTTTAAGTTTTTATTTGGTCATTATATTAGTTTAGGTATCTAAGCGAAAAGCGTTGCTAAGTTGGAGTGTCAATTTATGTATTTGGCCAAAAAATTAATAACAAAAATCCAAAAGGTTGATGGGCTTATAGGTGCTTTTTCTCTTTTCTTAAAAATAAAATGAATTTCAGATTTAAAGAATTGATTTGGTTAAAAAAAATACAGGTTCTAGAAACATCAACAGCCAAATATCAGCATCTTTCAGTGTAGATGGGAAATACGTAATGTGTGCAAGTGAAGATTCTCACGTATATATATGGAAGCGTGAAGAGAGAGGAGGGAATGGGAAGAACAAAAGCACAATAATAAACACAAAAGGACACGAGCGCTTTCAATGTAGATATGTATCAATGGCAATCTTATGGCCAGGTACTATAAAGGATGATCCTCCTCTAACTATGAACTTAGAAAGGGACAACTCTTCCAAAAGATCAAACAACTCACAAACATACTACAATTCTTGTTGCAATTTACCAACAAAAGAAGATGCTTTTGTTTACAGTAGGAAAAGTAATTTTCATTCATCAGAGAATGATAATTCCCCAGTTAAAGAAGATAACAATCCTTCAGCTACTAACAGTACGAGACACTGGATTGAATAAATTAAGCCCATTTAGCCAAGATGGACATAGATGCAGCTCCAAGAAGAAGAAACATATTAACCCCAAATTGAAGTTTGCCATTGGATTGTACTTTAGGGTTCATAAAATCAGCTGCAAGGAGATCTACCAGTGCCATGTATATTAAAATTCCAGCGGATGCTGCATTAAATACCCCTTGAACAATTAGGGCTGTTGCACTGTTCTCTTTATACACATTGGATATTCCAATGCCAATCCCAATACCCGCTGGAGTTGTTAGAGAGAAGAATAATGTCATTATCACTATGGCTCTCTCTCTAAATTTTGCCTGCCAATATCAATTTTAAATTAATCAGTCAATGCTTCTTTTATTAATGCAAACTCTGTAAAACTTATGTTAAATTATCATGAATATGTAAAATAACTATTACCCTACGTATATAGTAATTTATCAATTACTAGTATTGGACTATATATTTTGAATCCGAAATATAAATATTTCATTTTTCCCATAAGTAGAAGCTTGTTAATTTATGTAAATTAAGAAAGTTAGTTTAATTTAAAAATAAAATTTTGCCACGATTTGTGTGGCCATTTAACACTCTTCAAAATTTAATAAGTTTATTGTTGATTATAAAACAATTGAATTAAGGCAAGTTAAAATAATTTATATATTAACTATAATCTAAAAAGGGAAAGAGGACTGTATTGTAAAAAAAAAAATTAAAATGTAAAGTAAGTCTATATTTATGAGATTGATGGAGTATCGATTAAAAATAACTACACTATTTATGAACAAATTCCAATAGAATCGATTCAATGTAGCTTGTTTTTAGGAATAATTATTTCTTTTGACCCAGAATTAGGTTCAAAAATTGGTAATTACGGATAATTTAAAGAGATAAAAAAATTTAATAATTTTTTAATTCGAAATAAAAAAAAAACTACAAGAGAATAAATCAAATTTTAATTTATGCAAATTGTTAATTTGTTATCACCAAGTATATGTCCACCTCTTAAGAAAAATCATCGCATGGATTGTGGCAAAATGTCTCGTACATGTAGACAAAAGAGCATTCTTTTCGATAGAAATTTCCTGTAGAGAGACTTAGTTAGTTTAATTTAAAAATAAAATTTTTCCAATGCTTTATTTAATATATTATCAATTAATTTGTAGTTTTTCTTTAATATATATTATATAAATCAAGATAATTGTTTCTTTTATTCAGAAAATTATCGGAATAAAAAGAAAAGATGACATTATGTGTGACATAGATTTAAGATATTTTAATAAATAAAAATAGAAAATATAAAAAATTTAAAGAAAAAAGGTTAATGACTAGATTTACGTGGACATACTTATAAAATGTCCATATCGCCATTTAACTTCTTCACACATGCAATACGTAAACAAATTGTTAATTTGTTATCGCCAAGTATATGTCCACCTCTTAAGAAAAATCATCGCATGGATTGTGGCAAAATGTCTCGTGCATGGAGACAAAAAGAGCGTTCTTTTTTGACAGAAATTTCCCATAGAGAGAGAGTATTAAAATATTACCTGAGCAATGCATCCACCAAGTCCCATGCCTTCAAAGAATTGATGAAAGGTTAAGGCAGCAAGTAATGGTCTTATTGTCCTTGGACTTTGAGACGTTCCTAAAGAAATTCCTATTATCACTGAATGAACAACAATCCCCAATTCCAAAACCTACACATTCCCACATTAAAAAAAAAAAAAATTAAAAATTAAAATCAATAAAAGTCATCAAAAAAATTTTTCTGTAAAATTATTCACGTAATTAAAAAAAATGAAAATAATCACCTGAGAGATGACTCGGTGGCGAAGGAGCTCTGATGGATCAGAATTGTCTAGCATCATAGCGCCATGGGAATGGCCATGTGTGTGAGCATGAACTGGACCATCATCATCGCCATGGGAATGGCCATGTGTATGAGCATGAACATGAACATGAACATGACCATCATTATCCTTGACCTCCTCTTCCCTTCCAATCATAGCACTTGGTTTTTTGTTTCTTTTGGTATAGTAAGAGGTAGCGAAAACATCGATCATCAACGTTCCAATCGAAGAAAGCATCGCCACGAACCCAGTGAAAGGGAACTGCCCCCCATGGATGCTCCTTCAAGCAAGGAGATGTCAAACTTTCAAAGGCATCTGGTAACACATGGATATAAGCTGTCGACAGAATTACACCTGCCGCAAATGCCTTGATCAAGAAGAACACGTTCTTTGTGGGTTTTAAAGCATCGAAAAAGTTCCCAATAATCGGAATCCAAACTCCGATTCCACCCGCAACCAGAATAGAAGCTATTGCTCCAATTTTGTACTTGAGAGCCTCGGATTTGTGGCTATCTTCTTCTTCTTCAGCGTCGCGTGTACATTCTCCGATAACAATTGCGGGCAGGAGAAGAAGGAAGAGGATGAACAATGAAATCTTGACCATGATTGTATATGAATTCTGTTTAATTATTTTGTATATGAAGTCTGTTTAATTATTTTGTGATTTTGCTAACTGTTTCTAAACATCAGTATATAAGTGGAGTTACAGAGTTTTCAAAAGTCTTTTCTAACTGAATTAAAAATCTCCCTTATTTCCAATTCAAATTTGGAATGCCGTCCTCTTTTTTTTTTTTTTTAAAGGAAGCAAATCTGCTTGTTTTTCAAACTGAATTAAAAGTCACACTCATTCCAATTCCAAATTGGAATGTCGTCCGGCGGAAGCATATCTGCTTATTTATAGGCTTAACTCTATTGGCAGAATTAAGAGAATTTTAAGCAACTAATAAAATCTATTTATTACGAAACAATGAATTTACTACTCCCTCCGTTTTTTTTTATCAGTCACTTTTGAGTAAAATCCAAATTCTATTTATCTGTCATTTTTAGACTTTCAATGTAATTTAATTTTCTTTTTCAATTTATTTTTCTTTCCCAATAAAGTTAGAACCAATCAGATTTGATAATTTAATCTTAATCACGTAATTTAATACTAACTTTAAGTCTATTTATTATTTCTTAATCCTAGTGAAAGTAATAAAAGTGACTGATAAAAAAAAACGGAGGGAGTATTATTCAATGTTATTTTGTTTAAAGCATTATCTAATGTTATTAAAACACATTCATTATCAAACATTAATTATCATATATTATTTTTAAGTCATTCGACATGTATAACAAAAATTTTAGATAAATACACTAAAAGGTTGAAAATCTTTAAAAAATCATAAATATAAACTATAATTTTTATTTTATTCATATAACATTCACTAACATTGTTCAGTTTTTTTTTTTTTTGCATTTATATTTTAATTTTATTTTTTTTTCAGAGAAAAACAATGTTGTAGAGATATTTTGGACAAATTTTGATTTTTCTAGTTCAAACTGATTTTTTTGTTCAATCCGGTCTTCTTTTCAGTCCATTTCGATTTCTATCGGTTCGGCTTTTTGCCAATAAATCTTCTCATTTCCATTTGCCGTATCAGAAGCAGAGTTCAAAGAAAGGACTTTAAGTGCCTATATGTTTCCTCTTGAGTATATATATCCTTTTTGTATGTAGATGAATATATAAAGATCGTGATTACTAATTAATAAAGAAAACGAATTCTCTATTTTTTTTTTTTTTGATAATTCCATTTTAAGTAGATTAGGGTGGGAGTCAAATTTTAGTAAATTAAAAAAAATAATCACAATATGAATTATGAATAATTTCAGGAAAAAATAAAGCATTTCTTTTAATTACTCAATGCATGTAATGATATATTGATCAAGGAAGAATTTAGGTGGGAGGCAATAGCCTTCAACACTGTATTAGTCTATATGATTTATTCATGTGTTATATGGAATGCAATAAAATTTAACAAATTTGATTCATTTGAAATTAAATTTTAGATCGGTTCATGATATTGATCATAAATATTTGAGGTTTTCAAAGTAAACTTTATGTTAAAACCATGCTGGATAAGTGGGGATTTGTGAGAAGAATAACTAATAATCTGATTTCATGCAAATTTTGATCATATGGAAAATACTTATCTAAACCAGTTTTATAAATAAATTACGGACTGAACTGATAGAAAAAATGACAAATATGATAAAGAAGTTAATATTGCAGTGGATGAGTAATTACTAATCCTATGTCTTAAGAATCTTTCTGGGAGTCAATTTCACTCATGGTCGCTAGACTTACGTCTAATCGTCCAAAAGTAACTGACATATTTTTCGTGACTTAAATGTCATTGAACTTATTATATTTTTGCAGAAAAGTCATCTTAACCGATTTTCGGAGATAATTCTTATCAGAATACTAACAAGGCATGCCACGCCATATGCCTGAACACACATGACAATACACGTCAGCAGCTGCATCACTGAAAGAGGTCATATCACATGACACGTCAGCATACCGCATTATATTTTTGGACACACGTGGTCTCTTTTGGTGACGTAGCTACTGACATGTCATGCCATTTGTATCCAGACATATAACGTAATGTGCCACATCAGTATTCTGGCAAGAGTAATTGCCAAAAATCAGTCAAAATGATTTTTCTGTAAAAAAATAATAAGTTCAGTGATATTTAAATAATAAAAAATAAGTCAATTACTTTTAGGCAATTAGGTATAAATCTAGTGACTATAGATGAATTTGACCTGTCTTTCTGGTATAGGCAAGTTTTATATATCAATCGAATGATAAATTGAACATATGTCATTTATGCAAAATTTAGTTGAAAAATAAGTGGACGGTGGTTAACATATAATATATTATTAATTTGATCTATACAAACTGCCTAAACTAAATTTATGCAAGAATTTTTCATGTCTTAATATATCATTAAATTAGTGTATAAAAAATTTATGAACCGTATTTTAACAAGAATTTTCCATTCGAATATAGTGAGGGAAAAATCGTTAACATATTTGTAAAATGAAATTATACATAATAAAAGGAAAACAAAACAAATAGCGAGCATCAGCATTTGGAATCTATCAAATACGTGACGAAAATTAACAATCTTCTTTTCATTCCTCAATTTTTGGGTTTCTTGATCTATATATATCTTAAATACAAATTGGAATAACCATCAATAATTCCTATCTCCACAATAATTGTTTATCAAATCAAATCAAATCGCATGCATGGCACGACTAATTGATTAATTAGAACGTGAATGGAATTTACTACTGTAAGATTCAGCCATATATATGATTTTTTTGAGTACACATTTTTATGACATATATACAATGAAATGCATTACTAATTTTTTTTTTTTTTGATAAGCTAAGATCATTAATACTAATCATATGGTAATGTAGCATACAAAATTATGAATCTCTATGGCCATTAACGGACCCAGAGAGATTTAAAACAAAGCCCCGCAAAGAGCAAAATGACCTCTGAATTTTGGAAAACATAAAAAAACTAAACAAACATGTAGACCAGCAAAACAGAGTACTGGACAAAATGTTTACTGCTTCCCAGATGAAACACAACAGACTATGGAGTAAACCTCATCAATATCAAAAATAATCGCTTTTCCAGATAGGCTGAGAACAACAGGTGAGCAACAAAGTGGGACTGGAACATATTAGATATCACACTGGGTGCAACTGCAGGTACAGCATACATCAACCCCAAACTGGCAGAACTAAGAGGTAAAGGCCGATCAGAATTGCAAATAGGCTAAAAATTAGATATATCCTTAAACAGATAAAGCCGATAGAGCTTATGTTAACCAAGCCACAAAATCTATATTTCTACAAGTCCTCTGTTTAGCTAGGCTATCAGCAATGCCATTACATTCCCTGCGCTTAATTATGATAAAAGGAAACTTTGTGGAGTTGCTTCAAAAAACAATCAATTTTGTTGAAGATTTTAGCAAACCTCCAAGGCCTATTTGTGCCATTTGAAATCAGCCAAGAGACAACATTCAAATAATCAATTTCAAAATAGACTTTGCAATTCATACTCTTTAAGAAATCAAGAGTAAAAAAATAAAGCTCTTTCAACCGCACGTAATTCGGCTTGATTAGCTTCCATGATCCCAATATTGCACGAGAACAAACAGAAAAATTTGCCTTTAAATTTCCTGAGAACTGCCCCCACGCCCAAAGGACCAAGTTTATCCAAAGAGGAGCCATTTGTGTTCCACTTAAGGACAGAAACAGGTGGGGGAATCCAGTGAAGTTGTGGTCTGGCGGTGGTGATAGGACGAAGAGAGTTAATGCCAGGTTAAAATCAAATTATCGATATTCATATTATTTGGATAGTCATAATATCTTGCTAAAAGCCGCTTATGACTTATGGGTCCGTGATGAGATAGGGGTCCACTGTCAATATAATATGAACCTATTAGATCGTACACATAGAATGTGATAAATAGATTAAAGGTTAATTCAGGCATTTCGAATTATTTTGTAATAAATTAAAATTTGAAATAATAATAATAATAATAATAATAATAATAATATTTAAGATTAATATTATTATTCTTATTTTAAATAAGAAATAAAGTATTTTTTATTTTAATAAGAAAAGTAGGCCCGAAGTTTTTTCTTTCTAAATTAGGGTTAGGTTTACTATATATATATATATATATAGTGACATATATATGAAACCTTAACTAAGCAAAAAAATGGTGAGTTGTAGCCATCATTTAAGAGAGAAAGAAAAGAAAATTCTTTTTCTTCTGTAATCTCAAAAAGAGAGAAAATAAAACCCTGGTCACCAAGGAAGGAAGGTAGCACCTCAGACGATTCTCTTTATTTCATTCACTTGTGGATACCGGTAGAGGATATCGTTTCGCGTGAGGTCGCACCTACAATTTGATTTATCTGTGCTTTGAGAGGTTGATAATCGTTATACTTCTCTTTCTATTGAATCAATTGGATCGTTTGGATCCATGGTGGGTTTCTATTTTTTCGCTGTGATTTTTATTTACTATTTTGAAACCCAACATATTTGCACCTCACAATTGTTTGCCACACGAAGTCATTCAAGGGATCTAACCTCCAAAGCCATTTGAATAGAAAGCAAGAATTTCTTGTGCTAAAAGCACCCACACCCAACCCTCCAAGTTTTCGGTCTTTTTCAATGATGCTCCAGCTAACCTTGCAAAGCTTCTTTTTATTAGATGAATCCCCCCCCCCCCCCCCCCCAAAATATTTTCTCATGATACTCTTGATAGATATAAGAACTCCATAAGGCATTTTAAAGAGGGACGTATAATATTGAGGTAGGCTAGAAAGGGTAGACTTCATGAGCATCAGCCAGCCCGCTAGTGATAAGAATTTTCCCTTCCAACCTGCAAACTTTTAAGAGAACCTGTCCAAAACCGGTTTCCCCATTTCCCTTTTATGAGGATTATCTCCAATTGGCAAAAGAGTATAAGTCATGTTGGGACACATTCAAGGAGCTTTTATGAAAATTAATATGGAGCCCAGATATAGATACAGAGAGCCTAAGAACTGTCTTGGCATTCAAAATCATCTGCAAATCATCTTTGATGAAGATGCTCTAGATCTTTGATAAAAATGCATTGCTAATTAAATTCTCTAGAGGTAGTTCAGGATTCATTTTAGAAATTTAGTATCTATATCACATATAAAAAGTATGTTTTTAGGCTAGAATACACTTATATCTTCATCTAATTTTCAAAAATGACCTTAATAATAGAAAGAGATAAATTCAAAAATATTGTTGTAAAATCCATGTGAATGTGACAATTAGGAATGTTTTACTTGGTTTATATATATATATATATACAGTGCGGCTGAAGGGGTGCGATGAATAGAATATAGCCAGAGTTATTTGGGCGTACAAAGTAACAGTCCTCCATATCATAACTTGCCTTGCAATGCACGTGTCCATCATCATTATATATGCACATGCGGTACAGCTTTATTCTTTTCTTTTTATTCTTTTTGTAATTTCCTTTGCCAACATATATGTATTTGTTTTCTGAAGTTGAAAGAAAAGACAGCATTACAAAGCATGTTTATTGTTTGGGTATTTTGCAGTTATATTCATCTTATAATAATTATATTTGACATGTATATGTATAACATATAAATCTCCCTTTGCATATGGCAGACAAGTGGGTTGGTTTCGTACTATAAATTGATAATTTAATTCTTATGGACAGCCTAATTATATGCCTAATGACGAGTAATGTGCACATAGATGTGGTGTAATCAACTTAGAATTTATTTTACATTTTGCAAATATATGAATGATTGGATATTTTAAATAATATTTGTTTTAGACTATTAGCTTATTACAAATTGCCTCAGAATATATCTTGCTAGCTTTTAGGTATGTTTGTAGTCAAACAGGAGTGAAAAAAAAAATCAAAAATATAGTTACCTATAAAATTGGTTCGAAACTGAACTTATATATATATATATATATATATATATATATATATATATATATATATATATATATATATATATATATATATACCTTAATTTTTTATGTTTTTTTATAAATTTTATATAATACTTTAAACTAAATTTATATTATGTTATTTTTATTAATTATAGTGTAATATTTATATATAGTATCCAATTAACTTTTATATATGTTATTTTTTTTTATCATATATTGGTGTTCATATTTTACTTAATAGCATTTAATTACATTTTCTTATATTTTAGAGTTTATATTATAACATTTAATATTATCTAAAATTTAATTTGACTTAAAATCAAACATATTAATTTTCAATAAATATAAAATTTATTTTATAATATTAGCTATTAATTTATAAAATATAAATTTTGGCTGGTAAATTATATTTGTTTCGTAGTTTTTATATTAAAGTACTTTACACATTTGAAATTGAATTGAAATTTATCTTATTTTTTTTATATAATTTTATATTATAAATTTTAATGGTTAACCAAAAAATATTGGTTACCCAAGCCGAAATACCGAAATCGATAAATTGATTAATTGAATATAATGAATTGATTAATTGTTAGTAATTTTAAAATACCGATACTAATAAATTGATTAATTTTTTTGCTTATATACGAATTAATCGGTCCATGCTCACCCCTTAAATATTTCAGAAAATTGGTTACCAAGTTAATGTTCATCTTTTTCAAAATAAGTTGACGCCACAATGTACATAGCTAGTGGAGGACTAAAAATTTACAAGTTTTTTTTTTTTTCTACAATCTCCTCAAACTTTTTAAACCCATCAAATCAACTAATCTAAAACCAGATATTATTATATCCATAATTAAGAACGGTTTATCAAATTTGTATGTTCATGCATAAAATAAAGATTAAATCTGAAATTTCGTTAAAAAAAATTGAGTTTTTTATCACTTAAACAAACAACTATTTTTTTTTCACCCATTTAAAAATAAAAATTTACAATGAAATGAAAAAAATAGAAAAATAATTCATTCTTTAAATTTTGACTCTGGTCATTTAAAAATCTAACCCTAGATGTCAATGATATTTTTTTTTTCTTGCAATAGAGTATTATTCTACTTAATTCGCAACTCTTCTGAGCCGAAATCTAATTCCATGAAAAATTCATGCATTAAATTATCATTATATATGTATATGATATATGGCAGTATCTTATTTGATGAATTAAATTTTTCATCCACTGAATACAAGTGAAACCAATTTATCTGCTAATTAAAACAACTACTTACATTTTGTATTATTTCCTAGAGAAAGCCCGTTGTTTGTAGTATTATTCAATTAGAATCTAATTATTATTAGTAATATTATTCCGTTCGAATCGGATTAGTCTAATACAGAGACAAAAAAATTTTAATATTAATTTTTATTATTTACAAAACTCAATCTGAAACTTTATTAAAGAGAACGGAAATAAAAAATCATTTGAACCAATTAATATTAATTTACAAAATCTTTTTTTATTAGCTGATTACGTGCAAATTAATTATCCGTGCCAAATTTAAAATATTCTTGAGTCAATGTATAATTCCAAAATTATTATATTATATTATATTATATTATATTATATTATATTATATTATATTATATTATATTATATTATATTATATTATATTATATTATATTATATTATATTATATTATATTATATTATATTATATTATATTATATTATATAGCAACTCAAAGTAATCTTATATTAAACAAGCGTATGCATCCATTAGCTAAATAATGACTAATACTAAAATACAAATTTCGTGCTCTAAATCTTGAAAAAAAAAAAAACCCTTCTTCCTCTCCACTTATGATCAATATTAAAATAGTATAAACCAATAATTCTCCACTATCTAGGGTTAGTGGGATTCATGGCAGAGGTCGGCAATCGACACCTTCACTCGCAATAATATCGTGGCCTCCAACATTGGAGACTGCATTACTCAATGCAGCCTTTTCAGCCACAAACTAAACAATGTTCATATCGCATTTTTCTTTTTCTTTGCCCACTATTCTCAATTCGATATGACTTTTTTAAATTTATAGAATCAAATAATTTGAAATTAAAAGCTATATATTCATAAAAAAAAAAAAAACTATTCTCAACCGCATCCTATGTATATGACAATAATTAAATTTGAAACTTTATTTAAAAGACAATAATTAAATTTGAAATTTTATTTAAAAGAATCTGTATTCTTACCACTTGAACTGACTTTTTTTTAATAATAAACCAAACAGTGCACGTGTGCATCCACTAATTCCTGCTACAGTATGCACGCCTACATACTTTAATTTTACCAAAAAATCACTTTCTACAAGTATAAATAGGGATCAAAATTTCACTACCCATCTCACCAAAAACCTAAAATATTTTAACAATATTTAGTAGTCGAAGAGCTTGAACACAGTTTAATTGACTTCAAGAATGGCAAATTTCAAGGTTTTGGGCATTCTTGGATTGCTAATTTCAGCATTTGCAGTGAGCGAAAGTAGGGTTGCAAGGAAGGACCTAGGGTTGGACCTTGGTGGAGTTGGGGTTGGATTAGGGGTTGGAGTAGGGGTTGGACTTGGTGGTAGTGGCTCTGGTTCTGGTGCTGGAGCGGGTTCTGGGTCTGGATCCGGGTCAAGGTCTAGTTCTAGTTCTAGTTCAAGCTCTAGTTCTTCCTCTTCTTCAAGATCTAATGGTGGTTCAGGAGCAGGTTCAGAAGCTGGCTCATCTGCAGGATCTTATGCTGGTTCCAGAGCTGGCTCAAGATCAAATGGCCATGGAAAATAAGCTATCTCTTTTTTTTTTTCTGTTATTAAATCAAGAAAATAAAAAATAAAGATGCACCTCTAGATGCTAATAAATGTAATGTAATGCACGCTTTTGTATCCTATCTATTGTTGAAGTCCTCTTAATTTTCATAGTGTTCAATGATTTCTCTTTTGGTGTATATAATGATATAATTTGAAAATTCTACATATAAATTGATAAAATTAACTTTTTAGTTCTCTTTAAATTTTGGAACACACATTGAGGTTGTTTAGAGCTGTTTTGTCTTACGCTGCATTTTAAATTAGAAAATAACTTAGAATCAATTCTTTAAATAATTGAAAGGAAGGATAATTGATTTGTCAATTATAAATCCCCTCAATTTTTATTTCTCTATAATTTTAAGTATAGACTTTGTAAATTTTTCACTTTGTGTCCGCCCAATAAATGAAAAAACTAGTATTTCATAATTTAATTTTTATATAAATAAAATTTCAATATTTAAACTAAATGAAAAACGTAAATCAA
The DNA here is from genome assembly GCA_037975025.1 of Excoecaria agallocha. Lineage (NCBI taxonomy): Eukaryota > Viridiplantae > Streptophyta > Magnoliopsida > Malpighiales > Euphorbiaceae > Excoecaria > Excoecaria agallocha. Next base: position 4,579,973 of record CM075818.1, on the reverse strand, counting down.
ATTTATTAAATTATTAAATAAACATAAATTTATTAACATCATATTTTTTCTTTAACAAAGCCATCTGTGCATAGTGTGGGATGCACTAATAGGTTAGAATAAAATGATAATTTTATCCGGTTACTAAATAGGCTTAAGAAGTACCTGCTCTTATAGACGGCGCATCTCCACACTAGAGCAAATAGTTGGAGGTATAAAATCTTGTACTGTCTATTAAATCATGATGTATACGTTAATTAATTGATATAAATAGTGAATTCATATAAATACTCAACCATATTTATTATTTAAGAAAAAAAGAAAATTTAATTCAACGTACTGGATATGAATTGTTTGTTTTGAAAGTAGCATTCAAGCCTAATTGCATCGAAGATTCGGTATCCATTGACCTCATATGTTCATTAAAATTTACATGAAATAGAGGTTCTATTATAATGAAATACCGAGTTAATAGAGAAAATAACTTACTTTTTAATTTCAATAGCTCCATCAGTGATGATTTCTTCTTCCGCTTCTCCCAGAATCAAGTATTTCAAAGACAACAACTTTTATCTCTTTATACAACGATAAATCATGGCATATGCTTGCCTCATCGCTCCATTACTACAAACAATTTGTGGCTCTTTAGTTCTCTCATGCAAAGATACTTCCCTTCCTAATGCATGAACTTCTCTTCTGAGATTCTTAGTCCAATGCAACAATACATATATTTCTAGAATCTCGAAAATATTTTTGGCAACAATTGCCTTCAACGATGATTAAACTAGGTTCACAATGCTCTTGTCCATGTGTACGCATTTCATATACATACAATCCGTTCAAACTATCTTTTTTTCACTGACATACGGTTGTCTGAAAAAATACTCCTTTTCAACCAAAAAGGTTGTAAATGTTGTTTGTGTGGATTCTTGATATATAGTTTAATATCAGACTCTCCTTAATAATACAAGAAGGAAGTCCATGAGCACAATAAAAATCTTGATTTCCTTTTCTGCGCACGCCACCTTATCACCATTTTCTCGAAACCCTCAGCAAATTTATTCCAAGCCATTCAAAACATGATTTGCACTTTCACTTCGAGATGATGACTTAATCTCACATTCAAATCTGTCTTTGTCAAATGGAATGCTCCATTTATTGTTATCAGATATCACGAAGACTTTTTAACTACTTATGTTCTTGAAGATTATGAATACCAAGCATATATTTCTTTCCAAAGTTTCTCAAACTCTTCCTAATCTTGACATTCTGATAAACATTTCTAAAAAAAACTTCAGGAAGCGTCGGTCTGTTTAGCATATGTTTACTAAACACATCAAATCTTTCTACTTTTTCCTTTTCAATTTTGTGCTATTGGACATATCAGATTGGTCTATTGTGATGGTATTAAATCTTAATTTTCTACTATTAACATAATTCAAATCTGTCGTTTTCTTCTTAATAGAATTCTGTTTTGATTGTTTTTTAACCTATTCCATTCTATTTTGTTCTGTTATTAAATACTAAAAACATATAATATATATATATATATATATATATATATATATATATATATATATATATATATATATATATATATATATATATACAGAAAAAATGACAAAAAGAGAAAAGAAAAAGTCATCTTGCTTCAAATGCAGCTGGGATTTTTGTCAATGCCATTCTCATTGGCATCATAAGAAATGGGTCAAGACAAATGATTATAACAACTCGCCGAAAAATGATAGAATATAATATGTTCCACAAAAAAAAAAATAGTTCTTTTGTTCTACACTATTATATTTGGGGTTTTTTTTTTTTGAAAATGGGGTTTATTTTGAAAAATATTAGAAAATAGGGGCTATAATAAACTTAATTAGAAAATAGGATTACTGAAAACTGACATATGTGGGTGTCGGTATCTGACATTGTAGGATCCGTATTTTTGACCAATTGAGATGATGAAAACCGGTAATAATACATATCGGTATGCAGCAGGTGGGACCCATGCCCTGCCAAAAATCAGTGTATTTAAGCGCCATTATTTAAACGCCTAGGACTGATAGAAACCAACACTATTGGTTGCCAGTTTTTAATAGTAATCTAGCCCTTGTTGACGCTCCTATATTGCTAAGCTCTGGAATTTTTTCCTTTCCATTTCCAAACTCATTCCTTCGTATTACCTTTCAAACTCTTTCAATTTTCTAATTCTAATTTTCAAAATTTTTCTCTCATCTACCAAATCATCCTGTCATTTGTAATATACTCATAAAAGGCAATTTCATTTGAGTATCGTATAGTATAATTTTATTATGTTAAGAAAAAATATATGTTATTATTAACATTATTTTTATATTTTATTTGTAGGTGTGATTGTTTTAAAATATATCTAATTACAATAAAGGTAAGGGTAAATTTTTTTTTAATTTAGATAAATAACTTTAGTTTATATGTCAAATTTATAAATTTTTATGATGCTGGATCTATTTTATTGCTTAATTTATTTATATTATATAGTATTTTTGATTGGTATGAAAATATTATTTGATGAAAATATTATTTGCTGAAAAAAATAAGTAATTATATGCATGTTCTAGTTAGGTTAAAAAAATTGTGTTCGAAATTTTTGTTTGTGAAATTGATATTTAGGAATTTGATTTGCACGAATTTATAAGTATATTAAAAATAATTGTTAAATGATTTATAAAATAATTAGTTTAAAATATTTGTATATGTACAAAATTAGATATGTAATGAGAAGATGTAGAAAAAAAATAATTGCATAAAAAGATAAAATATAATAAATAGTATTAGTTTAAATTTTAATTTTGAAGTAGATCTACCAAAATTTTGAGGAATTTATATATTATTTTAATAGATTTTTTTAGAATGTTATGTTTATGAAAAAAAAAATAGTAAATTGGTGTTTACATTCTGATATATCTACATATTATGTAGGAAAAAAATGTTGATCCCAGTTACTTTTATCATTCACATTGGGGGACAATCAAGTTTCGGTATATGTAGTTTTCAATATAATACTTTAAGCCCATTAGCAAGATCAAGGAGATTGAAAATTATTAGGAGCAAACCGACATTTACAGAACTGGTTCATAAGATATCAATTAAATTGGCTTTACCTGCGAATGAGAGGGTTAGTAAGGTAGTATATAAGTGTCCAGTAAACAAACAGAGGTCAATTTGCTGGATATGTATGGATGTAATTGATAATGATGACATTGATCAAATTTATGAAAATTTGGATATATTTTCTAGATACACCATTGTGGAGCTAATTGTTATAATTGAAAAAAGTATAATTGGAGGTATAGAAAATACATTGAATAGTATTAATCAAATGGCTAATGCTGGAGTAAGAGAATCTATACCTATTGTGGAAAAAAGAAATGTATTTGATAATTATACAAGAGTCACTCAGTTCAAACACAGGTTGAAGCTCTAACACAATGTGAAAATGTTGATGAAATAGAAATAATTGATGCAAGTCTTATAGAGAGTATAGGGGTCCAAATCAAATGACTTTTTCCTCTTGTTCTTTTTTTGAAGGTGGATATGTTGCCATTGATGATACATATAGAGATGAAGGTAATGTTGTGAATAATGGGTATATTTCTCTAAATTGTGACTCGGATGATGATGGTGAAGAGATAGACTTGAATGATGTTAAAATAGAAATTGTTGTGGAAAAAGATAATCACTTTGTTCCATGTAGTCCAATTCATGTGATAGAAGGCTTTCGGGATTTGTATATAAATGAGATTAGAGATCCACCTAGTGCTAAATCCAATATTTCACAATTTCACTTTGCATTTGTACACTACATATATGTTAATTTTGCTAAAACTGGCATTAATATGTATAATGATTAGCCAATACTAAGATGATATGGTGTTTATGAGTTATGCGAAGGATTGTTATTCACATATATATGAAAAATTTTCAATGATATACAGCCATGCTAGACAAGCTGACCCCCAACTATATTATCCAACTATTTTCAAATCCTCTAAAAGTGGTAGAAACATTAGGTGTACCGTATTAGATGATTATAAAGAAAATAACAGCCCAGTTAAACATCTCAATAACCATGCACAAGCATGCTGGCGTAATAATTCAGGTGTTATGTTATCGAGAATATCACTAAATACGGAATCTAACAATGTTATCTTAATTTTACCACCACGCACATCTGTAGCTGGAAGAACTACTCCGAGTAAATTATAACAAATTGTCATCTAATTAAAGCTTGTTCTTCCAATCACAGGTTCAACCTCAATCGATAACCCTATCAAAATACAAGCATCTTGAAGTGTTATTATGGTTTCACCACATGTGAGATAAAATGTGTGGATTTTTTGTCTCCATTTTTCAATGAGTGATGTAATTAAATTTTAATTAATATTTATCGCTCCAATTCATGTAATTCCTATCAACCCAGATGCTCTTATATAAGATACAATTTTTGGATCAATTTCTCTATAATTCTCATCAACGTTACGCCCTTTTTGTTCTCAAAATATCTGTTTCAACCTTTTAGTTCAATTTAAACATGTCAAACTAAATAAATAAAAAAAAATTGCGTTAATAATCTAAAATATGTAATATTATATATATTTAAAAAAATTACTGAATTATTTCATATTGTATTAGATTGATGTTTTTCCTACATTGTTAATAACTCCCTGTTAATAGGATCTGGGTTGATTTGTGCAGCTCCTAAATGATAAGGATCTATGTCAAAACCTATATTTAAGTACAAAATAAAATAAAAAAAATATTTATAGTGATCACATATTGATTTTATATTAATAATAAATGACTTTATTATTCTAAATGAAAATTATATTGTCAAATGAAAATTATGACTTTATATTTATAATTGTCTAATTATAATTTACAATTATGGAAAATTTTATTTGAATAATTAAACATGTGAACTTATAAGAATAACTTACATTAAAATTAACTGCAAAAATATTACATAAATTTAGGCTATATATTAAGGTCTAATGAACATAATATTTAGGCCACATGTTGTAATTGTATACTTACAATATATTTTTTAATCAACAGGCATTGTATCTCTAATTTTTAAATAATGTTCATTGCTAATATTATTAGATCTTTCAAAAATATCAAGACTAACTCTTCATGTTTTGTTACATGCTCACTATTTCAAATTTTCATTACAGCCTTCAAATAACAGATAGATAGTGTCATGCAAAGAGCTTCCACCTTCTTTTCTTCAATCATCTGATATCCTCTCATAATAATTTTTTTGTAATTTTTATTTATTGTGATAATATGCTTGAAAATTCACTACAAAAAAAAAAGAATTAGCGACAAGACATTTTTCGTCACTAATTAGCAAATGTTTTTAATTTCAGTCATGAAACTATATTGGTCATAATTTTAGCGATGATGTAGCAACGGAAAACTGAAAATAGTCGCTAAATTTAGTGGCAAAGAATGGTGCCACTTTTTGCAATGAATTTAGCAACAGGATGTTTGTCACTAAAACATTTTCAATTTTTTTAATTTAAGAAATTAATTTCCTAAAAATAGAGACGGAAATGTAGTCACTAATTGATATAAAATTTGTCAACAATCTTAGCGCAAACATTAGTGACAAATATATTTGTCGCTAAAAGTATGTTTAGTTTTGTATCTTCATTAGTGACAAAATGGTAATTCATCGCAAAAGTCGTTGCTAAAATTTGTATATATTATATTAATTGTCTACTTTCGATTAAATTTTTAAAAAACATATAATTTTAATTATTGATTTTACCAAACATTATAATATTAAAAAAATATACATACATATTTAATCTCGCTAATTATATATAATAATTTTGTTTTACAATGAAATTATATATGAAAATTTAATCTTTTTACTAATTTCGATAAAATTCACATTTAATCTCAAAATTATATAATTAAAAAAATTATAACCAAAATTTAATAATTATTTTTTAATACTTTCATTGTTTAAAATAAATTTTTAAATTTTATTTTTTCAGTTACAATCGTATTATATTATATTTTTTTTTGCTTGTAATCTTATTATACTATAAATTTAACAAAGTATAATTTACTTCTAAAACTAGTGAAATTGACCTTTTTCTTCTTTTTTATAATATGATTTTCAGTTATTTTTCTCAATCAATCTATCTTTATTGATTTCCAAATCATTCCATATAAAGTTAATAAAATTTTCTTTTTTTTTTAGAATTTTAATAATAGTGGATAGACATTAATTATAAAAGTAATTTATATGGTTAATTTGTATTCATTATATATGCATACATATTATATTTATGGATACAAATAAAAAACTCTATATAAATTATTTTATAAAATTATCCCCTATTTAATAGATATTATACATATGGAATTAAGGATATTTTTTGTCTTTTAATAAACCCTAACTACCCCTTCTCTATTTGCCTCTTTCTTCTTATATATGAAAAAAGAAAAAAGGAGAGTAAGGCAAAGAGATGAGAGAGCTTCAAGTTCTCTTTCACCCGAAAGCTTTTGCTTGAGATTTCGGGTTCCTTCGGGGTAAGCCAGCTACTCCTTTGGTGCATCTCTGAGAAAGCTTCGACGACCTTGTTTTCTTCGGTATGAACTATCCACTGTTGATTTTTGTTGTTTTGGAAAAAAATGAGAATCTAATATTAGTTTATTTCTTTGGGTGGGAAGATGTTTAGCTCATCAGCTTTTTTAGCTTGGGGTTCGATCCAAAATCATCAACGTACTACAAAAATAAGCATAATAGCTTACCTTAATACTACAAATATTGATTATACTTACCAGGCCTGTCAAAATATACCCAAACCCAAAACCCCGCCCAAGCCCGCCCAAAACAATTGACCCAAACCCAATTATAACCCAAAAAATGTCCAATGGATCAAATCCAAAAATTACCCATTTAAAATGAGAAAATTACCTCAGTTGCCAACTTTTTTTACATTGTTTCGGAAAATACAACCCGCTCCACTTAGTTTTCATAAATCTCACTTTTTAAATTATGTGTTTCATAAATACAATTTTTTTTCACGATATAAAAACTCTATTATCCTTCCTATATACAGTGTTTTGTTTTCGCCTCAACTGATCGAAATTTCATTCATTCTCAGATGAGTTGTGTTTTTGTTTCTCTTACGCCGATCGAAATTTCTTTCCATTGCTGACAATTTTGGAGATTTTGTTCATTATCCGACGAGTTTGTGCTATCTTTTCGACACTTCCAGCACTCTAAAACTTCAAGTGACATTTTGCGATGTGTGTTTATTCATCCTTGCAATTTTTGTTTAGTGCAGTTTGGTTCCTTTTTTTCACATGCTGTTTTCATGATATTTCTATTTGCAGGTCTTTTATTGTTTGGATTTTATTTTGGAAAGAAAGTTCTTACTTCTTTGTGTGTTAATTTGGCATTTATCATACCATTGACTTCATGTTTAGATTTTTTGTTGAATCTGTGTATTTTGATTGTAAATTATTTATCAGTTTACATGGAGAAATGATGTGGTTCTGAAATTCAAAATTAGGAAAGAATTGATAGAGGTATGAAAAAATTACCAGGGAGATTAGGTTTCGGATGATATAGTATAATAGGATATAATTGTAGGTTATTTTATTCTTATTTTCAGCAGTCGAAATGCTAGTTTCGATAGGGTAAATTATTTGGTGAATTATCAGGTAAGAGATGAGAAAAAATTGGGATTTGTTGACACTTTTTACAACGGATGAGATAAGGTAATCAATTTTTTCAATGCACCTACAAATTCCTAAATCCAAATGGCTTAAACTCTATGTAATCTGATTTTTATTTAGTGCAGACATTTTCCTTTTTGTTTACATGATGTTGTCATGATAAATTTCATCTGTGTGAAATTAATGATGGTTAGAAATAATAGTTAAGTTTACATGTAGTTGGTTGTAGTTATATTATATTTTAGTGTTATGCAGTTAAAAACAATATTTTTATTAGATTTTAAATGTGGTTATATTTGTGTTTTGTAGGACGTTTACAATGACAAGGAGCATTCCAATTCTATTGCAATATAATGGAAAATGGAGTGAACAAAACAAATATCATGATTTTGAAGTGCATGGAATACTGATTCCATTTAGTTACAGCTATGATGAATTGTTGTATATTATAAATAATAATATGAGTGGCAGAAATACAAACAAGATGTTAGAGATCAAATATTCTATTGAAGATGGGTATCCACCACTGATAATAAAGGATGATACCTCAATGCTTTTTTATTTGGAATTAAAAACCAAAGAGTCATGTTTCAAATCATATCCAATGTGCATTACAGAGATGGACAAGTGCGAAATAGGTAATTTATGCTATACACCTAGCACTTATAAATTATACTTCT
>CM075818.1:4536509-4571374 GCA_037975025.1 Excoecaria agallocha | reverse complement strand
TATAAATTATACTTCTAGTAGACATAGGGTATACAGTGAGTACACACTGTATAATCCAATTAAAATATGTATTTTTGTGTATTTTGTGTTATAGTTAGATTGTAATACAGCAATTTATTGTTTTTGTAATAGATGAAAGTTACAAAACAACCTTAGATGATCTTGGAATCATAGAAGTTGAAACTGAAACAACAAATTTATTTGTGGAGCAAGACCAGGCAATTGTTAACTCAAATGTTAATATTATAGATATGATTGATTATGTGAGTTTGGTGTGTAAACAAACAGTTGAGAGTTTGAATAACAAAGTTGAAGAAGTAGAAGAGGATGAACAAATTATGTCAAATCCAATGTTATCTACAATTGAAGCTGGAAAGTTGTTTAAAGACAAGGATATATTGAAGACGGCATTAAGTTTTTATGCTGTAAAAAATGATTTCCAATTTAAGGTGTACAGGTCCTGTGAAAGAAGGTATGATGTTAATTGCTTGGATGAGGCATGCCTATGGCAATTAAGAGCTTTAAGGAAAGGGAATACTAAGATGTTCAAAATTCGAAAGTTCATAGCAATCCATTCCTACGATTTGAGGTCAAGGTTAAGCAGTAAAAGGCAAACAACATCAAATGTTATTGCTTTTTTGATAAAATCAAAATTTGTTGATGTGAAGACTGTGTACACACCAGTTGATATAATAAGAGATATGATGGATGAATATGGTGTAAATATCAAATATATGAAAGCATGGAAGTCAATGGAAAAAGCTATGGATAGCATTAGAGGTAAACCTTCTGATTCATACTCATTATTGCCAAAGTATTTGTATATGCTGAAAAATACAAATCCCGGTTCTGCAATACATTTGGAAACACAAGATGACATGTCATTTTTATATCTTTTCATTACTGTGGATGCATCAATTATTGGGTGGAAATATTGCTTGCTAATAATAGTCGTGGATGGTACATTTTTAAAGGCAACACATAGAGGGACTTTAATTACTGGTTCAACCCAAGATGTTGTTGGAAAAATTTTTCTTTTAGCATTTTGCATTGTTGATTCTGAGAATGATAGTTCTTATGAGTGGTTTTTTGGAAAATTTAGGCAGACATTTGAAATAAGAGATAAAATGTGTATAATATCTGATAGACATGAAAGTATTCATACAGTGGCTACAAAAGTGTATCCTGGTGTCCCTCATTGCATATGTGTGTATCACTTGCTAAACAATGTGAAAACAAGGTTCAAGAAAAACTCGAAGAAGATTAAAAATTTATTGTTTAAAGCAGCTGAATCATATACAATTGAGCAGTTTGATTATTATATGGCGGAGATTAAGAAAGTTGATAGTAGGATAACAGACTACCTATGGATTGTTGGATATGAGAAATGGTCGAGAGTCCATTCTATTAATAACAGGTATTCAAAAATGACTTCTAACATTGCTGAGTCTTTGAATTCTGCAATAAAAGCTGCCAGAAATCTATCGATTATGGGTTTAGTTGAGTATTTACGCAATTTGGTTCAAGAGTGGACTTATGCAAATAGAAATATAGCCATGTCAACATTTACAAAACTCACTAAAAAGTATGAAGACCGGCTGAAGGAAAACTACATTTCATCTGTGAGAATGAAGGTAACAACATGATTTTATTTTTATTTTGTTGTTATTGTTATATGGTCATATATATTTATGTTATCATGTATGTATTAATGTGCTTGTTTATTTTGATATTTGCTGGTTGTTGTTAGATATTAGGTTGTTGGTTATCACGTTGTTAGATTAGTTGGTTATTGTTGTTTGCTGGTAGATATCAGGTTGACCAGAAATTGAGGGCTTCAAACATGCAGAACTAATAGTTTTCATTCTAATTAAATATGTATTTGCAGGTCATACCATCAAACAATGATATATTTAGCATGTTGGTGCAAGAAAAAACTTTCAATGTAGATTTTAAAGAGAGAACATGCACTTGCAATAAGTTCCAAATGGATGAATTACCATGTGTACATGCCTTAGCAGTGATAAATGATAAGCATATGGATTGTTATGGATACTGCTCAAATTACTACACGAAAGAGACTATGTTGGCAACATATAAGGGAGTTGTGCATCCTATTCTTAGTCAGATGTATTGGAACACACCAAATATTGTTGGAGAGGAGCTTGTACTATCACCAATAGGAAAACACAAATCAGGAAGACCCAAGAAAAGAAGAATCAGAGCAGGATGGGAATCAAACATCAAAATAAGCTGCAGCAGATGTGGAAAACATGGGCACAATCGAAAGACGTGTAGAGGCATTCCTAAAAAATGACAATAGAGCTATTTTTTATTTTTTATTGTTTCATTCTTTATAGAAAAATACAAATTGTTCAGAAAATATAAAAAATCCGTACACAATTGAAATTGAAAGATTTGGATGAATATTAAGAAAAATTGACATGAAAAGTATTATTGAAATTTTATATTCTCCTAGTTTTTATTTGGATAATGAGTCTGTTTTTAATGTTCAGCAAACTTGTTCTTTATAATTTGCTTCAGTATATATATATATATATATATATATATATATATATATATATATATATATATATATATATATATATATATATATATATATATATATATATATATATATATATATATATCTTAATTCCCTATTTATATATACAAAATTTTGGGATGTGTTTTGTCAGTAGTTTGACAGATGGTTTTGACGTAGATACATAGTTGCAAATTTAGCAACCCTGGAACATGATATCTGCGTGACTAACAACATTGGGACATAATGCCTCTAATGCTTCCTTTGATTTTACAATAGTATCAAATCCATCTACTACTAAAGATAAATTATCTGTTGCATCTTTGTACGCATAGTTGCAAATTTGCCATGCATATAATATAAAAATGCCATAATTTACCACCTTACTTTGGATCAATGAAATATAGTATAATTTGTAAGAATATTCCACCAAATCAAATTAAAATAGCTGTTGCTTTTTTTTGTAACCTAGTATTTCATTTAATTTAATTCCTATTTTCTAAGTGAAATCAGAAGTAATATAAAAACAATATTTTTCATACATTAATTGAGCAATGATGATATACATAAGGGATTATTTTTATACAATAAAAATATCATTCATTCATTTTTTCCTTATAAATGTTTTGGACCTCCTTTTAGTTGGTGATTCATCATCACTTGCAATGTTCTACTACTGTTGTTTCAGTCCATGATGATATAATAAAATAGCTAGCCTTTGTCGATGCAATTCCACGTCAAAATCTTTGATTGGCCATGCTTTACCTTCAATGAGGTACTCAATGAATGATGCAACGAACAACCCACAATCACTACGACAATACAAAGCAGAATCATTTATTAGCAGCTAAAAATCAAGTAGTAAAATGAATTCAAAAAACCTACATGTAAAACTTACAGATCGCGTTGTTTGGGCAAATCTTTTACATAAGTTACATCAAAAGGGTCAGCTAAATTCACATCTTTGTATGGGCTTTCATCAAGCTTGATATCCTTCCTTAATTGATAGAAACCAATATAGTCCAAGAATAATGGCAACCCAACACTATAAGCCATAATGGTGTCCTCAGAGGATGCTTTACTTGCAGAAGTTCCCAAAGAATTATAAACATAGATGCATCTCTTTCAAATACACAGATAACCCAATATCTAATGAAATTTTTTTGTGACATATATAAGAAAAAAGATATCGTCAACTTCTACCCATGGTCGAGCACAATGCAAACCACCACCTACGATATATTCAATAATAGTTTCCTCTTTCCCAACTAAGCTCATGTCACTTCTTTTTTCCAGAAATTTTTTATAAAATTTTTGTATAAATTATTCAAAGAAATTATCAATTGTCGTGAAGTTCATACAAACACCATCTGAATATTTTCCCTTCTTCCTTATGTAGTAAAAGATGACATTTAAGTGTTGTAGACAAAATAAATACAGAAAGCAATTAAATAAAAAAGAATTCGAAAATAAAAATTAATATACATCAAGTATGCTCATCTTATACACTTAAGTACACAGCTAATCCTATTTTAAGTATACTACCAGTTAACACACAATATATAGCAAGTACACAATGTATACATCATGTGTACATGGTGTATACAACCAGTACACACATACACACTATGTACAGCTAGTATGTACGGTGTGCACTAGATGTGTTAGATGTATAATAGTTGTATACTAGATGTATAAAATGCCTACAACATGTACATAGGGTGTATACAGCATGAACGTAATGTGTACTAGATGTACATACAGTGTGTACTAGTTGTACACATTGTGTAACACAGTGTGTATATCATATGTACACCGTGTGTACTAGTTGTACACAATATGTCTATAGCATGATATACACAGTGTACAGCATGTACACACTGTGTACTAGTTGTACACAGTGTGTATATCATGTGTACACCGTGTGTACTAGTTGTACACAGTATGTGTATAGCATATACACATAGTGTGTACATGATGTACACAGTATGTATATCATCTTACACCATGTACTAGTTGTACATGGTGTGTACATGATATACACACTTTGTACAGCATGTACACACGGTGTATATCATGTGTACACCATGTGTACATCTAGTACACGATATTTACATGCTGTACACAGTATGTATATCATGTTTACACCTTGTGTACATGCTGTACACATTGTGTACATCTAGTACACACCGTCTATACATCATGTATATACCTTGTGCATATGTACATAGTATGTACTTATTGTACGCACAGTGTAAATTATGTACATAAATATTATAATGTTCATAGAAATAACATAGCATGTAATGATCAAACTCCCTTAATTCTCCCTGTATAACAAATTAGAAGTGTGATTTTAGATATACATACCCTAGAGGATATAGGTTGACTACCATATACCAAGTAATGGAACCATGACCTTTATGTAATTTCATCAACTTCAAAATCAAATGGAGGATTTAAAACATCATCTTTTGACTATAAACTTTTTTCCTAAAAAACATAAACATGTGTCAATGCATCTTAATATACATTATCATCAAATAAAAATTAAATTTTAAGATTTTTTATTACCTATTCTTAGTTTTCATTCCAGTGTCCACGAAGGTATTGAAGGCTGACATCAATTCCAAATCAACATACTCACCTATTTTGTTGTCTAAACGTACTAAACCTTTGACAAAAGTCTTAATGCAAATGCTTTTCACTTTTACATCACTTGAACCGAAATTAGTAACATACTGTGATTTCATCACAATTGATGGTTTAATATATCGTTTCTCAACAACTGGTGTCATGTCATAGGTTTCACCTTTATATACAATAATTTTGGTGCCAGTTACGGTAAGCTCTTTAATATCCTATTTTAAAAAATAAATCGAAAATAATATTAAAAAACACACTACAAATTCTGAATTAATATTAAGTAAAGATCAAAGACACACATTATTATTTAGTTGGGAGTCATTATGTATGGCAGCTACATATATCTCATCAAATAAAGTGATATCCATCTCATCACTTTTAAGCAGACTAGATACAGAAAGGCACTCTTCTGTTTTCATCTTCATTTTATAGGCTTTAACACCCCAAAAAATTAATGAATGCATATTACAGATTATAACAACAAAAAAATTTTGTTGAACTTAAAAAAAATGAAACACAAATATTTTAAAGAACATAATAAACATACCATTTCATCATCAAAATTTTCGTGTCGTTCATCAATTTGGTCTTTCATATAATCTGTTGCTTTAGCTCCATCATCATTGATGCATTTTTCATATTTGACTTCATAATCAGATAACTACACAACATACTAACATATATAATTGAAAATTAAATAATGTATATCCAAATGTATGATTTATTTTTTCAAGATATTAGAAATTCATATGCAAAGGAAAACATCACCCCATGTGTCTGTTGATCTGCACCGAATTCTGCATCGTCGTCCAGTCCATCGTTTTGAAACTCGTGATATTCTTGAGACTCATTGTTGCGAGTCTATTAAATGAAAAAATAAATAAAATTGTAGAAATATTAAAATAGTAGACATTATAATAAATAAAAAAGATAAAAAAAAATTAAATTTACTTAAGAGCTGTTGATAGAATCTTGTTTCTGTGAAAGTCCAACAATTGTGTCAATAACAGTTTAGAAGTTTTTTTCAAAGTTGACTTTCATGTTGTCTATACTGGACATTAAGCTTCTATTATCTTTTCTCATTTTCCTTTGTCTTTTATCCAATTTTTCTATCTTTCTTTTTAATTCCAAGTCTTCATGTTTTCCATGGATTTTTTGTTTTCTTTTATGTGTAGAAGAAGCTGGAAAATTAGGCTGCATCGGAGAATTATCATCATCAATATCCTGTAATGCCTCATCATCTTTACCAATATTCCGTTGTTCTCCCTTTTCGAATTTTCCATCCAAATTCAAATTCTTCCTCTCATCTTCCGATGGACAAATATTTTTCAACTTCAACTAAAAAATAAATAATGAATTGTCGCAAGATCATCCCAAATTAATACAATTTCAAATAAAGAAAAAAAAGGAAGAACCATGAAGACTTACATCTTTGGCAGAATTACTGAATAATGTGCTTGAAATATCCTTCAAGCTTAATTGAACTCTATTATCTTTCCATCTTAGGATCCGTGGGCTTTTGTTTTCTTCTTTTATGTCCAAATACTTGGTGACATTTCCATAGCACTTGTAAAACCATTCTTGGAATGCATAAGCAAACCTATAGATTCTACACATTGTAACATTCGATTCTTTTTTGTTAGCTCTAGCCCTTTTCCGAATCAACTTTCCCTTGAGGCTACTAATTGTATAATTGAACACCTCTTTTTCCCATGGATAATCTTCAAAGTTTCCACAATCAACAAAATCTATATCCTCCTTGGAAACATTTTTATTATTATTGTGAGCTAGTAAAAAATAGTGTATAAAGAATAACACTGCCAACTTCGCAGCTTCTTCATCATCATCAAAACTAACATTTAAAAAAGTGTTGGATATTGATTGCTTGCAAATTTTTGGAGAACTATGAAAATATTTTTCAAAAAGTGTACCACTTTGATATTGCAAGCGTTTTATCATTTTCCCATTGCACTTCAGACCAGTTATAATTGCAAATTCATCTAACCCAAATGTCAATTCGACTTCATCATGCATTAAACAAAATTCTTTTTCATTATCAGAATGTACTTCTCTAAGAAATAACAAATGGAAAAGTTGACCATGGAGATTTATTTCAGGCATATCTAAAAAATATCCGAAACATGTTTTTTTGAATCTTTCTAGTTGTGATGTTGTTAGCTTATCCTTTATCAAGGTGACGACGGAACAATTCATGCAGAAGTTAAATCATTCTGTTTGGAAATCATCTGTATTCTCAACCTGAATAAAAATTTAAGTTTTAGAGCAATATTAATAGTACAAATGATGCATAAAAACAAACATAATAAAATAAAAAGTATACATATTGCATAAAGTTAGTAAACATCATGTACAGTGTACATACCACTGTGTATAATCTGTGTATATCATGTACACATCTAGTACACAGTATGTGTAAATCATGTACTCAATGTGCAAATACTATATACAGCATGTACACACTATGTGTATATCATGTACATAGTGTGTACTGTACACAAGTACACAGTACATTATGTACACAAGTAAATAGTACATTTTTTACACAAGTACATAGTATCTGTACTAGATGTACACACTGTGGACATAGAGCGTACACCATATACACACTGTATATATAATGTACACAATAAGTATACAGTGATTGTACATACTATATACAACAGGTACACAGTATGTACACCAAGTACACACGATGTATACATAATATAAAAACATACATTGTAATTTACATTTAAATATTACCGTTATCATTACATTATAATACATTCAAAATGTAAAGAAAGAGAAAAAAATAATTACCTTTTGTTTTTTGGTAGTTTGAGAATCATGACTCATTGTTGCAGTTTTACTATGATTTCTTTTAGCTCTTTTTATGCTCATTGAACTAGAGCCAGCATCTCCGCTTTTGTCTTCTTTCATGTTCTTCTTGTCATTCCTTTTTTTTATTTTATTGATAATTTGTGAAATACTTCTAGGTCGAGAAGACGAACTTGATCAAGTATCAACAATTTTTGTCTGAGATATAAACAGGTAATCATCAGGAAAAGTAATATTAGTTGAACAAATTAAAATGATGTCATTTTTACAATGTGAATCAATAAAGTATACATGAGTTAATAGTTTTTTATATTATTATGCTATTAAAAATGACTCTTTAATCATTCACAACTCTGCTTACACTAATCAGTCTTCCAGCATCAAGCAACTTAGAAAGCGTAATTAAAGAAGACAGGCAACAACCATGTCATTTACACAACCAATTTAAAGGAACAAAAAGCAACTTTCAATGGTAATTGAGTCTCCAAATTTCAGAAAACCTATGTTAGGAGAAAGAGTGTGGAGGAAGCACTTTCTTTAAGCAAACATCAACTTTGAACAAGCATCCCAAATTATGCAAATTTGCATTTAAAAACAGCAATTCATCCAGTTCTTGATGCCTGTTTTTATTTCCATTACCAGGAATATATACCAAAACAATATTTTTAGTTACTTACCATAAAGAAAAACACAAACACCTCAAAGGCTCAAGAAAAGCATAAATTGTCTACAGTTCAAATGCAAAATGTAGATAGACAAAACACAAATGTGCACATGATACATTACCAACCAACACCTTAACAATGAAAATATGACTGTTAAAAAATGAAAAGTAACATCAATTGAAAAAAAATACAGTAGGCTTTATCTAAAATTAAAGCCAAAAAATACAGCAATGAAGTGTATTAGGTCCTTGAAAGATATGGCAAGATCTTTCGAAAATGCAATCAGAGCCCTTAATGGAGGAAATGTATCAAGGTGGCCGAAGAAAACAAAAATTATGAAAATAGTTTTGTAGGAAAATTGTAAACTAAGTTGGTGATTTTAGTAGTAAATTGGTAGAATAAGCCAAAGTAGATATCTAACAGTACCCTATACAACCTCATCAATAAGCCAAAGTAGAAATCTAATAGTACATTATACAACCTCATCAATAATAGAGTTTTATGGTTTCATTATAGCAACATAGAACCTAAATCTAGCAGAAGAGGGACTTCACAGACATTGAATGGCGATTAAATTAAAAACAAAATACATACAACTATTGGTTTTGTATTTACGGAAACACATATCAAGTAGAACTAAATGAAAAAAAAAGAATGGAAAATAAAAATTGAAAGCATACCTGAGATGATTTCGATGCAGGAGAGTAATGCTGGTGGTTAGAAAATATTCACAGGCGATTTCGATGGAGAAAAATAAAGCTGATGGTCTCAAAATATTAACATGATGATTTTGAAGGAGAAATTACCATCGGTGGTGTCAAAATCACAAAAGAAAGATTTCGAAGAGGAAGAATTAGTTGTCGGTGAGAAGGAAGTGAAAATTTTGTTATACGAGTGAGAGTAACGTCGGTGGTTTCGAAGAGAAAAGAGTGATTCGAAAGAGAAATTAACGGCGGTGGTGTAAGAAATCAATGTAGATGGAGTTCGTCGGTGATCGGAGATTGGGAAAGGGTCGGTTATCGGAGAGAGGAGAGTGAAAAATTAGGAAAGTAAGGAAATTAGGGATTTGAGAAATTAAAAACCGTGTAAGGGATGAAAATAATTTTATTCTTAAAAAAAATTAGTTGTATTTTTGTTATTAAAAATTAAAAAAAGTGTATTAATGAAATTATTATGTAAGTGTAGTATTTTTTGTTATTTTTATTTTTTCTATATAATTATGTAAAAACCCCATAATGTTAGGTATTATCACGAAAATTGCTAAATTCTTATATATTATTCCCATATTCATATATTAACCATATAATATCCACGTCCGCAACCTATTCAAACTAAATAAATAAATAGATTGCATATAATGTCAAATGTTCCTAATACTTAAAAAAAAAAATTAATTAGACCCATTCGTAATCCATTCACAAAAGTCTATGAAAATATTTATTTTCACTTTCATCACAGTTGACAGCTATTTATTTCGGATTATATATATAATACTAAATTGTTATACACTTTTTACATTTAGATCAAACTTTTACATTATTGTAACAAAACTATAAAAAATCATGAAATTTAAAAAAAATAAATTAAAATTTATGCAGCTAAATTTTGATTTTATTGTATCACATAATTCTTGGCTACGGTTATTTTTAATGACATTTATAATTATAATTGTGCATTATACTTTTATTGCTAAAAAAATTAAAATTTAATTCAAGAGCTATTACCTCAAAATAATAAAACTAGAAATTATCCAAATGAGCCGAAATTTGAAAAAAAAAAGAAAAAAGAAAAAAAAAGCAATGAAACTAAAAAAGGAGTTTATCCAATTGTCAATACATAAAAACAAAGGTATGGATAATAACATTAGTTGATACATTCTAATCCATATCTCATGTAATTACGCATGTTCATGCCAAAAATGAATAAATTACCAATTTATCCATGTATTTTAAATTAATTATCATTATGCCTTAACCACATTTAAATGCACTTAACTCATAATGTTCACTTCCAAATGCCCCTTAGACATGCATCAAAGCTACTAAAATACATGTTGGGGCCTTCCACTAATAGCTCCGGGTCACCTTAGGATATGGTTAACCGTCATATCCCAATAGGCGACCAACTATATGTTTTTATGTTAATTATACCGACCAGTAAATGACTTAAGAAACTATTTTCTTCTTTCATTCAATTGCCTGGCCAAACTCTTAATTTGTTGTTTATAATTAATGACAACATAAAACTTAAACTCACCTACAAGAGTTAAAAGATTCCATATAGATTAATCATTCATTCTACGAGTATTTAATCATACTTAATATCCTTTCAACTATCACCCTAAGTGTGACACTCTCATACCCCCTAGAAGAATATAAGAGTGCTACGAATCCTAATCCATTTCATTTTATTGCTTATTGTTGTTAATTCAGATTAAGTAGAATTGAATCTCATTCACAACTTCTTTACATTTTTCTTAATAATGCTTTTTCATTATTAAGATTGCTTTCCTCAATTTTACGTAGAATTTCCATAACCTAAGATATACAAAATCATATATTATATAAAAAATATTTATAACATATATATTTACATTACTTGTTCACTTATACATATTACATGTCTTCTACACTACACATTACAAAAATAATATATATCCAAAAATTAAGACTCTTGAGCTATCTCTTAGTGGCCTGCAAATGTTGACATGAAATCCAACACTTCTACTCTTATGAACCTACATGGAAAAAAAACACTCGTGCTATGGAATGGCTTAGTGGAGAGTCAAACAATGCAATTCACTTGTTTACAAAGTCACAAATATAAATGATACAATGTGCAAGTACGTATATCTCACAGTAATATTCAATATCTAAATGTTGTAACATTTATTTCACTATTATATCGCACATGCAGTAACTAACAAGGTAGTTCTGTTAACAATAATAGCTATATGCATTAATTAAATATACACATTCCACTAACAATAACCATAGCATACACTAACATTGCAATGAGCAACTAAATTATTTACACTATTAGCAACAAATATTTGTCACTATTATTTAATTAGAAACTCTTTTAATGCCTAAATTTCCATTAATGATAGATAATGAGAACAAATACGAGATATTAGCAAGTAGTATCAAACACTAGAGATATAGTGTCAAATCATTAGATACCAATAGTGTAACGCCCTCAAATTTTTGCAATTTCCATGCATGACATATGTAAACTGTGAATAGTTAACTTAGGTTGAGTTTTGGAGTAATTAGAGTTGAGTAGAATAGAAAATTTAAAAAGAATGTACCGTTA
Source organism: Excoecaria agallocha (assembly GCA_037975025.1). Classification (NCBI taxonomy): domain Eukaryota; kingdom Viridiplantae; phylum Streptophyta; class Magnoliopsida; order Malpighiales; family Euphorbiaceae; genus Excoecaria; species Excoecaria agallocha. Next base: position 4,559,365 of record CM075818.1, on the reverse strand, counting down.
ATTATGCCCAAGCCAAAAAATCGGAGAATGGACGACCCATTGGGCAATATGAATTTAATATAAAATATGAAAGTATATGTTAAATTGAGTACGGTGATACAATTTGAGTGAAAATTGAGGTCAAATAGGCCTCTAAAAAGGTAAACAAAGAAAAATTTTCCAAGTCGGCTTAGGTTCAACTAAAAATTTTGACTGAATATTTGGAGACCTTAGAGATCTCTGATTGAATTCATATTTTATATACATGTCATAAATAGTGTAGTGACACTTAGAGAACTAAAAAATAGCAATTTTGGCAAATCAGTAATTTCTGGTCTCGGACGGGCTGTACAGCCGTCAAAGCTAAAAGTATATTGAAACAAAGTCAGAATGAGTTGAAATTCTTACCATATATTTTTAAATATATTGTGACACTCTGGATAAAATTTCAGAGCATTCTGACTTCTGGATCAAAAGCTCAATTTTCAAGGTGAAAAACAAAAAATTGGGTCATTTAAGGGGTCAAAAAAGTGAATCTAACCATAATAATTTATTGAGGTCATTATCATGAATCTATTATCATGTGTGTGCAAGCTTAGGAAAGTAGGATGTGTGTGCATGCTTGAATGAGTGACATGTGGCATTATTTAAAGCCATTAGATTCAATAGTTGCAAGATGAATTTTGGCCTCTCCTTTGGTACACTTAAAACACCATATATAAGGACCAAAATATCAGAAAATCTCTGGAATTTTTAGCCATATTCTCCTCCTTTCTTGTGAAAATCCGAAATTCACCATTTCTTCTCTCATCTCACCATTTTCTTCTAACCAAGACTTATTCCTTTGAATTTCCAGCCCAAAAATTTACTCTAGACTCAGAATTTATCCCTCTTTAACTTAGTAAGAAGCTGGTATCAAAATGAGGCCAAGAACTTTAAGATAAAATGTAAGAGAAAGTAAGAGAAATTTTGTGATTTTGTTAGAATTAGATGAGATATGTGGAAGAATTTTTATGAGCATATAGATATTGATTAGGAGAGTTGATTTATAGCTTTAAATGGCTTAATATTGTGGTAAAAACTCATGATTCTTCCTTTGTAATTTTGGCCAATAGAAGAAAAAGAGGAGGAAAGGCAAGTTTACAAGAATAAAGGAAAGGAGAAGGTGTAATCATCTCTTTTCCAGCAATTTGGAGGTTAGTGGATGCAAATTACCTTTAATTTCACTAATTTACTTGATTTTTTCCTAATTTTTCTATTATGTAACTATGTCATAGGGCTTAAGATAGTAAATTAATTTAATATTAATCAATAATATACTAAAATAAGTAATTAGAGACTTAAATAAATTAAGAAAATAAAAATTAAGTAGTATTAACCTTAGTAGCCAAATTAGGGTACTAAAGGTACCTTAATGCAAACTATTTGAAATTTGGACAATTGATGTTATTTAATCTATTTAGTGCATGAAAAATGAAAATATGTTAGATAAAATGAAAAATGATTATTAGGGAACATTATGTCATAGTTACATAATGTAAAAAGTTGATGAAACTTGTAAACTTTTATGTGTAATTATCATTTTCCATCATATAGTGACTTGAAATGGACATAAAATAAGGTATGGCATTAATTTGGAACAAAGAATAAATTGTAAGTGGGAAATTCTTTGATGGCCGAATAACAACTATAATTAAAATAATATGTTTTGTTTAAATTCTTGTGATATAAAGCTTTCCTGTGATGAATGTGCAATTAATGAGCTTATTTGAATAAGTTTGGGAGGATAATGTGATTAAAATAAAGTAATAAGAATAAATAATAACATAGAAAAGTAAGAAAAGATAAAATTTAATAATGCCCTTAGTGTACAGTGGGTAATTCCAGCTCTTGGATAGTATGGCTAGCCATAGGAATTTATTTCGCAGGATACCATGAGTATATGAGATAATTATTGCAAAAAAAAAAATGACCATGAGATATAAGACAAGATAGTCGACGTATTATATGTATCAGTACTGGGGTTTTGGTGTTGCACCTAATGGTGGGATCCCTCCGGTACACCGTATTTACATCCTATTTATCCAGTTCGTGATTCTCCACTGGTGTCACCTAGGGGCAAAAGAGTAATTTTGCACAAAAACTAGAATAAAAGAGTAATTATGATGAAATTTATGCCATATTAATAAATATGAAATAAATAATGTGAAAAATGAGATCAATATGATAATTAAGGTCAAATTAGTAATTATGCGAATTAAGCGAGGGTAGAATGGTAATTTGAAACAAAAAGAGATTAAGGAAGTTAAAATGGCTAAATGAAGAAAAAAGGGTAAAATCTTAATTAGTTAAAAGTTTAGGGACTGAAATATAAATTTACTATTTTTGAGGAATTTGAAGGATTAAAAATTTAATTTGTACATTAAAAATTAAATAAAAGTAAAACGAAGTCAAATGAGTCAAATTTGAAGTCAAATTGAAGAAAAAAGTCAACGTAGGGACTTAATTGCAAAATTTTATAAAGTTTAGTAAATAGTTAAAATAAGATAGTAAAATTTATTATTATAATAATTTAAACTAATTAACGGAGGCAAGGAAATAGAATTTTGAGTAAATTGCATTTATTAAAAATAAAATAATAATTTGAGTTAAATTAATTAATAATATTTAGTTAGTGAAATTTTATGTAATTGCGTCCAACACTGAGCGACTATGTTGCTTAGCGTGTAGTTTTATTTCACTGCGCGTAGGGACATGTACAAGGAGACTTACAGTGAAAAAGCAAAATTTGGTGGCATGTACCTAAGAATTTTGGTTGTATATATTTTGGTTATGTAAAATAATTAAGATTTATAAATTATTATGTAAGCATAATTGAAGTTAAGTTGTAGTTATGTAAATTAAATTTTATATGCATACTATTTGAGATGTGTTGATGTATAATGAATGTGAATGATTGATGAATTTAGAAGTGTTGAGTTTATTGAATGGAATTCGGGTGTAAGGAGGATTGAATTAGGGAGTGTATTTTGACATTTGCAGGTTTTGGGTTTTAAATTATTAGACGTTATACCGTCAAAATTTTTAATAAATTATTTAGACATTAGAAGGTTATTAAAAGAAATTATATTAGGTATTTTTAAAGGAGAGCGTTACAAATAGGTATCAAACACTAGACACCATTTGGTGCCAATACTAGCAGCCGCATTTATTATCCCTTATTGGCATGTCTATCTATCCATGACTATGTAAAATTCAGGCACTCATTTGACTTTGATCGTTTATTAACTTTATGTACAATACACTCATATTCACATGATCATCATTTATCTTATAATATATAATACTATCAGTACACTTATTCATGCTTAATTACACTTACCATTCAAGATACAAGTTCAATAATGCATGCAAAAAGTTTACAACCAACGAAAGTACATAAAAGACATTTATACACTCATAATTAACTTGTATGCACATTATTAAAGTTTATATTTTAATGTATAATCATTTACTTCATATTTATTACATCATAATTTGACCTTATACATGTATTTGTAAAGTTTCATAAGCATCCGAGAAAGTTCAAATGCGTTTCGGAAATTTTCAGGTGAGAAAATTCCATCTTAGGTTAAAAATAGGGTGTATATGATTGGATTAACATTTAATCTAGTTGGATAGGTTGCATTATCTCTAAAATGCAAGTTACATGACTGGATTGATTAGATGTTAAATACTAGGTTTTCTAGTGAACAACTTATCGGGCTTTTCTTGTGTGTGTATTTTGACATAGTAAATGAGAACTTTAGGCTAAATAATCTTCTAGAAAATTGTTTTTCTATGTCTCTAGTTTCTATAGCATTAAAAATTAAGTCATTTAGACTCTTATACCAAAAGACGTCCCTGAAATACCATAGACTGCTCTAATTGACAAGTTAGTCACCAATACTCCACTTTGAACTAATTTTTTATGGTCTTACAGGTAGAATCATGTTTCAACCTCTTACACAAATTTTATTTCTATGACTCTAGTTTATGCTTCAATTGGAATCATTCCATTTGGAGCTCTATAACTCAAGTTATAATCAAAACAATTGTTGTAGGTCATATGGATCCTATACCAGAATTTTTTCACTAGCTTCTTTCTCTTTACTTTCTTCATTTGTGCATACTTTATCATTAAAATCACATCCATATAACATTTAAATAGCCAAACTCACAATCCAGCAATGAAAACAATTGCATACACATAAAGAAAACAAACACTTCCATACCTTGACTTGTTTTTCCTCCTTCTTGCTCTACACCTTTTCTTTCCCCTTATTCCTCACTTCTTTACCAGCTATCATCACAAAATATCATTCAAACCTTATTCAAAATCTAAACATATATTTTAGTTTACATACCAAATGAAAAAAGGAGAATAAGAGAACCTATTTCCCACTTAATACACTAATTACTCACCTAATTCACCTATATGCTGTGGGATCTCTCTCTCTCTCTTCCCCCCCCCCCCCCGCCACCCCTTCTCTTCCAACCAAGAATAGAGTTTTAAGAGAGTATTTTATAAAGAACGGAACAAGAAAAGTTTGGAAATTTGTTAGCCAAGGGTGACCAGTGAACTCTTATTTCGCTTCAGATTTTTCTGCTCCTATTTAATGCATAATTTCTCTAAAATTGCTAGGTGTTAACTCCCTATTGACTAAAGTTTTAGGTCTCTTGCTAATTTGCATTAAATCCCTCTCCACACTTTTAGTTACTAGTTCACTTCAACTGCTATTTCATCTTCAATTACCTTACTCATAGATAAATCAATAATTACCCACATACCCTCAACTTTTGCAAAAATTCCAATTACGTTCCTTGGCTAATTTTTGCTCTCATACACTATAACTCATATAATCTGATGGAGAAACTGCTACTCAAGCTGGGCCGGACTCACTTGGGCCTAGGAAGCTGCAGACTTATGCTCATAAGAAGAAGAAAGTGTAGTTGGGAGTCAAGAAAGCAGAAACACAGCAAGGGCAGTGGGGGAATTTGGTTGGAATAATTCGGTTAGGGGCAAAGTGCGAGCACCAAGTGTCCAGCTTGGCACCCAGGGAGAAAAACGATTTCAGCATTTCTTTTGTTTTGGTTATATAAGCTAGGAAGAGAGGGGGAGAGGGATCTTTTGGAAATCATTTGTATTTTGCTGCTGTTAAGCAAGGCTCCATTGTCTGGAGAGGGAAGATTGCCTTCCTGGGATTGTAATGCTGTTTTACAATCATTTATCAACGAAATTCAACATTCTTTTCATCCATTTCCCTATTTGATTGCTGTTTTACTTGTTTTTTTTTGTTTTCTTGATTCCGTTCTTTATCATAATCACATGCTTAATTATATTCTAGTCCTATTAGGGTACATTTTGGGGCTTCACACTAAGACAATAGGTGTTCGATATCAAAGTATGATAAATAACTTGTATCAGATTTAACAAAACTCTTATATTACATTTTTCAGTAGAATATCTTATTAATATATCTTAATAAGATCAGCTAATTTTTATTTAATAGATACAACCACGTATATATTGATCTAACCAGATTATTTGTATCCTATTTTAATTATTGTACAACTAAGAACAAATTTAGATTAAATTATAAGAGACTTGACTCTCATTATCATGATTTCCATCATAATATCAAGCCTCGAGATTTAACCAAGAACCTTATCATACTAATCAACAATTAATGTGATAAGAAATTTTCAAATGCCATATATTAATTCAAATAATATTTTGGTCAAAATGTATTCAAGTTATTACACGTGAGATTGGATTTTGAGCATATCAACTATATCCATAACACTAACAACTATCTATACTTGATTCAACAAAAAAAAAATGCTAAATAAAGGTGGCAAAATAGTTTGAATCATAAATGGATTAAAATTTTTAGGGATGAGGAAAAAAATCGAAAATATGGTTAATCGCAAAATTGATTCGAAATCGAACCGATTTTTATGGTTAATCGATTTGATGGACTCGGTTACGATTTTTAATTTTTAGATTTTCGGTTAATGATTACGGTTTAGGTTTTTAAGTACCGGTTAACTATTAGTTCATGGTTAACCGGTTCATATATATATATATATATATATATATATTTATTTATTTATTTATTTATTTATTTATTTATTTATCTTCAATTTTTTTCTATTTTCTCTAAAATTTATATAAAATAATACTTTAAAATATATTTTTATTTTTATACCTTAATTTTTTATATTTTCTTATATTTATATAATACTTTAAACTAAATTTATATTATATTATTCTATTTAATTATATAGTAATATTTATATATACTATCTGATTAACTTTTATATATATTATTTTTTTATCATATATTGGTGTTCATATTTTACTTAATAGTATGTAATTACATTTTTTTATATTTTAGAGTTTATGTTATAATATTTAATATTATCCAAAATTTTATTTGACTTAGAATCAAACATATTAATTTTCAACAAATATCAAATCTATTTTATAATATTAGCTATTAATTTATACAATATGAATTTTGGCTAGTAAATTATGTTTGTTTTGTAATTTTTATATTAAATTACTTTGCATATTTGAAATTAAAATGAATTTTATCTATTTTTTTATAACTTTATGTTATAAATTTTAATGGTTAACCGAAAAATATTAGTTAACCAGATCAAAAAATCGAAATCGAAATCGATGGACCGATTAACCAAATGTAATGGATTACTAATTAATGATTAGTAATTTTTAAAAATCGATAGTAATGGACTGATTAATTTTTTTACTCATGGACTGATTAATCAGTCCATTCTCACCCCTAAAGATTTCTCACCCCTAAAAAATTTAGGGGCCATAAATAGATTGTATCAAGTCATGAACCAAAAATAGATAATTATTAAATAGGTCGGAAATATAAAATGCATCAACTTTTATATTTTAAAATCTTTTTTTAAATAAAAAATTATACATATATAAACTATAAGAAATGCTTTTATATTTACATTTTATGAAAAAAGTTATAAAACTATAAACGTGTTATAAATGTATTGAAGTGGATCATTAATCCAAATAAATTATAAATGGATCGATCCAAGCAGATCATATAACCTGTCAGTTTGGTTCATTTAGTGAGTCAAGTGGGTTGAATTATTGGAGAGTTGGATTTGCTATGGGATAAAATTTTGATAGATTTACTGCTAAAAAAAGAAAAATCATTTGCACCTAATGGATAAATCAAACAAACGAAATCCCAATAATAGGATATACATAGGAGATCAATATTGAAGGTTTAAACAAGTATTGAAAAATTTAGAATCAATTAACCAAAAAAACAGTTTCTGCTTTCTTTAGTTTTTGTTACATTATATATATATATATATATATATAATAACGATTAAAGTCAACTGTTTTAAGTTTCTCTTTAAATCGTAGTCTGGTTCTTCTGTTAACAAACATTGCTAAATTCTTTAAATCTAATTATTTGTATATTTTTGTATTCGTTTAATTCAAGAGTTAAAAGGTTATCTAAATTATTAACCATATAATATGCACGTCAGGCAACCTATTCAAACTAAATAAATAAATAGTTTGTATAAAATGTCAAATGTTCCTCATACTTAAAAAATTTCAATTAGACCCCATCTTAATCCATTCACAAAAGTCTATGAAAATATTTATTTATTTATTTATTTTCACTTTGACATTTGACAATTTTAATACTAAATTGTAACAAAACTATGCTTTATTATGACAATTTTTACATTTAGCTCAAACTTTTACATTACTATAACAAAACTATCAAATTTCATGAATATTTAAAAAATAAAAAATAAAATTTAATTCAAGTCCTATTACCTCAAAATAATAAAACTAGTAATTATCCAAATGAGCAGAAAAAAAAAAAACAAGCAGAGTTTATCTTTTCCTTATTTTTGGTCACACAGAGAATTTCATTTTCAACAGAACCAAAAAAAAGAGTTTATCCAATTGTCAATACATAAAACAAATGTGCAGATAATAACTAAACCGACAAACAAGTCTAACGACAAATCACTTCACCCTGGGATATGATAGTCTATATATGCATGTAGTGCGCATGTAACATAATCTGCACCGTCCAATTGCACTTTAATCGACAATGTACGGTTCAGTTGCATGCTGCTCTGGATTACTACACTCCTTGTATAACAAAAACAAGTTAAAAATGATAATAATAGTAAAATAATCCGAAACTATGATTCTGTTTTTCTAGGAACAAAAAAAATATTACTAGCAATTTGTTAATTTAGTTGGTTAAATAATTAATTAATTAATTATTATTATTATTATTATTATTTTCATATTCATATTTCTCTCTTCCAATATGGCCGTCCTTTAACGCGTTCACGCGTATCCTTGTTGCTTCTTTGTGGGTTACCACTATACATACCCTCCTTTCTTTCCCATTATTGACAGGTGCAGGAAATTAAAATTTGCCCCCAGTTTTTTCTCTGCATCTGTTCATGATTATTCTGTAATTTCCATTTTCTCTTTTGATTTCTTTTTCTTTCGAATCCCCGATCAATAAAGATACAAGAATTTCAAGAAACCATCGCTAAATCAAGAAAAAAATGCCATCATTGGAGGAGGAATTATTCCCTTCTACCCCCGGAAAGTTCAAGATCGAACGGGGCCACGCCGCCATGAACCGCCAGTTTCACCGGTGTTTTGCTTCGACTAGCACCATGTTCTTGTGGGCTCTTTTTTTGATTGCTTTAACGGCTTCTTACTTGAGTTTCCAGAGTTTCATCGATTCCGGTAGCCGGTACTTCTCCGCCTCTTGGGGCGGTATTCAATGGGAGAAACAAGTAAGAAACTCAGCCCAGATCCACCGTCATGGCGGCATGTCGGTTCTTGTCACCGGAGCTGCCGGTTTCGTCGGTACGCACGTGTCTTTAGCTCTCAAGAAACGCGGAGACGGTGTCGTTGGACTCGACAATTTTAACAACTATTACGATCCGTCCTTGAAAAAAGCGCGTAAGTCTCTTCTTAATAACCATGGGCTCTTCATTGTCGAAGGCGATTTGAACGACGAGCGACTCTTGACCAAGCTGTTTGACGTGGTGGCTTTTACTCATGTTATGCACCTGGCGGCTCAAGCAGGTGTTAGATACGCCATGGAGAATCCCAACTCTTATGTTCATTCTAACATAGCTGGCTTGGTCAATCTTCTTGAGGTTTGTAAGTCAGCTAATCCTCAGCCGGCTGTTGTCTGGGCTTCCTCAAGCTCTGTTTACGGCTTGAACGAGAAAGTTCCTTTCTCTGAATCAGATCGGACGGACCAGCCCGCGAGTCTCTACGCGGCTACGAAAAAGGCGGGTGAGGAAATTACACACACCTACAACCACATTTACGGTTTGTCAATTACAGGGTTGAGATTTTTCACGGTTTATGGCCCGTGGGGAAGACCCGACATGGCTTACTTCTCCTTCACCCGGAATATTCTTCAAGGGAAACCGATAACGATTTATCGGGGCAAGAACCGGGTTGACTTGGCCCGGGATTTCACCTACATTGATGATATTGTAAAAGGTTGCGTGGGTTCTTTGGATACCGCGGGAAAGAGTACTGGGTCGGGTGGCAAGAGAAGGGGGCCCGCACCATACCGAATCTTTAATTTGGGTAACACGTCACCAGTTACGGTACCGACACTTGTAAGCATACTGGAGAAGCATTTGAGGACAAAAGCGAAGAAGAATATTGTGGATATGCCTGGAAACGGCGACGTACCGTTTACTCATGCAAATATAAGCTCGGCCCGGAGAGAACTCGGGTATAAACCGACAACCGATTTGCAAACCGGGTTAAAGAAGTTTGTGAAATGGTATCTCTCTTATTATGGCTATAATCGTGGGAAGGCTGTAAATTAAGGTTTCTTTTATTTTTATTTCGTTTTTTTTTTTCCTTAAATTAGTCAGTTAATCATTTTCCCAGTTAAAGAAAAATGGGATATGATGAGATGTGGTGAGATAGAAAAAAAAAAGAAAATGAAACGAAGAGACACAGTATTCTTTTCGTGGGGGCCACTCGTTAGTTTTGTTTTTTCATTTCTGAATGTAAATGGAAGAAAAAAAAATAGAAGTTTTACAATTTCTTTTTCTTTCTTCTATTCAATTTTTTTTATAAATTTATTCGTGAAAATATTATATATAATTTGTAAGTGTTTATAAATGCCATGTATAATATTATTAACTGTGAAATAAAATTTATTTGCAATAACAAGATGCGCACCGTTACCCTTAGAAATAAAAAGTTGTATTGCACAAAAAAGAAATAAAAAGACAGGAGACAGCTAAGATTGAAAGTGACAGGCAAGGACAACCGTGATATACGGTTGGCAAAGAGGATCCTACGTTTGTGAAACTCGGCTAATCCGAAGGCTGAAATGAGATGTTTAGTGCAGCTGTAAAGTGTGCACGTTTATCCAGTGCTTATATTTCATCCACCGACAGGGAATGGGCCGAACCAACGGCATCCTTCTAAATTCTTCGCTAAAGCTGTATTTCTTGTAACTGGACAAACTTGATTCCATAATATGAATACGACAACTCACTCACTCGAATTGATTGCTTCAGTGCATCGTTTTGATGCTTGATTTAATCGCTCTGTATTCAGACCTGACCAACGAATCAATGGACTGGATACTTTCAAATCCGTTAGCAAAGTAACCAATCAACAGCATGCAATGCGATTGAGAATGACATAGATATTTAGATTAAAAATAGGAAGCTTAATCAATTTCATTGACTATGTTGTTAAATATTGGATAAGGATGAAAATGATATGGAATATATATCTTTTGTTTCATTAAATAAATAATGGAACCCCAACAAAATTTTTTTTTTTTTTTGAACAAAACAAGCAGAATTCAATACTGGGAAATAAACTCAGCTTCAAAAGCTGAGGAGATACAAAGGGGGGATTCAAGTCCCAAAACATGAGGTTTTACATTGAACCGAAAGCTCGAGGAAGAATGTGAGCCACACGGTTCGCACACCTCTTAACAAATCCAATTTTTAGGGTGATATCAATTGGAAAAAGAGAAATACAATCAGAAATAATATTACCGAAATCTGAATTATAACAATTAGGATTGGATAAAGCTTTGATGACAATAACAGAGTCTGATTCAATATGAACTGAAAGGGCAGGATTTTTCTTCAACCAACTCAAGGCCTCCCTCACTCCTAAAGCTTCCACAATCGCTGGATCTTGAATGCCAGAATAAACTCTTGTGCCCACTGCAATGACGCTCCCATTATGATCCCGCACCACAAAACCAGATCCACTTTTGTTCGGGTCCTCAAAGATAGCTGCATCAGAGTTGATTTTTAGCCAAGAAGTTGAGCTTGAACCCGAAGAAACAGCAGGAAGTTGTCTTCATAAAGCCAATCATTCTCAAATCTAAATCTATTTGTTGTATGAGGCGCTGACTGATCTTTAGTATCTAGATAAATAGGAGAATGATCCGAGGAACTAGCAAGCAAATTTGTAACTTTGTACATTGGAAATAGAGAAATCCAGCTATTGGAAGCTAAAGCCCTATCCAACCATTCTTCCACCAAAGAACCCCCAGCTCCCCTCACCCAGGTGAAAGGATAGCCAGCCATACCCAAATTAGATAGCCCACTCCCCTCTACTGCTTCTCTAAATCCCTAAATAAGCCGGTTTGGTTGACTCAGTCCTCCTCTCTTCTCCGAACTAAGCAAAATATCATTCACCGATGATGCACCAAGGAAGATAGGAAACAATAGCTAATCGATGAATGAGAGACCAAGATTCATGTCTCCTGTTCCTGTTGGGAACCCCATAATAGCCAGTAAGATGCCAGCTAGGAAAGCCTTGCAAACAAACTTCGACATCAATATGGTGCTTAGAAAACCCAATGAGCTTTGCAGAGTTTTTTTCCTTCCAAAGTAAGGCTAAGCCCCCACTATAACCCATGCAATCTACACCAAAAGCCCCTTCAAAGCCTAACACTCCTTTAAGAAACTCTAGTTTTTGTCTACTATATAATGTTTCAACAAGGAAAACAAAATGAGGCCTTTTACAAGATATAAGGTCCCTTAAGACCCAAACTATCTGTGGCTTGCCCAGCCCACGACAGTTTCAACTTATGCAACTCATAATGTTGGGCCGGCTTGGGATCCAGGACCCGCCAAGAAATTATTTTTTGAAGTAGGCATAATAGACTGAGTAGTGGACTGAAGCCCATCTTATTGGTCCAAAATACCTTCTTCTTCTAAACGTCTGTGTTTTAGAACAATTAGAGGCAAATTAGTATGCTGAGTTGGCGCCAGAGAGTTGTCCCTAATGATAACTCCCATAGGCGATAAACTGTTGGTAGTGGGCGCAAAAATAGCCACAAAATCCTTCATTAGTCCCTCCTCATCCACTAATCCTTTCCCACGATCAGCTTGACTTTCCTTATTGCACTCATCCATGTTTTCATCCACTTTCATCGGCTCACCGGAGGGTTGACCGGAATCTTCCTGTCTAGCAAACACAGATTTATCTCTTAACCATTTCCCCCCAGTCAAAACTTGTTGTCTACGAGGAGGAACCCTTATTGAATCATCATATTTCTTCACAACTGTGCCTTGTGGTTGTTTGAAGAGAATCAAGCAGAATTTATCAACATGCCCCAGCATACCACAAATGAAGCAAAAGGGAGGTCATCTTTCATATTGAAACTTCACCCAAAACAATTGCCTCCTGATCTCTTTAACTTCATTTCTTTCTTGAGAGGATTTCAGATGTCTAGTGCTACTCTTATTTGCATGTAATTCCTCCAAGATCCAGTAAAATTATTCGGATTAGCAGCCACATATCCACCCAGAGAATGACCAATGCTCTGAGCCACTTTCTTAGACATAAATCCGACAGGCAAGTGATGAACTTGTACCCATATGTAAACATGAAACAGGGGTATTTTGAGGCTATTCTTCTGGCTGCAACCGTTTAAAAATAAGTAAGTGATTATCAAACGTCCAAGGACCTCCATCTTCAATTCTTTGCACATCAATTTCATGAAAAAATTGAAAAATGAACAAATTCGGATTTAAATCTTTTATATAAACCCCCATAACTGGTCTCTAAATAGAAGCTAACTTATTCTTCATGGCCTGAATGTTAATTGTTTTTTCGGTTAAGGAAGCGACCAACCAAACTCCATTGTAGCCCCAGTGACTGTTGATTCAGATCTTCCTCTTCAAAAACAATGCCTGTGTCATCGTCATCTTCCAGAGAAATGTTAGCACAGAGTCCATCTATATTCTCACATTTTACCAGTAGCCATAAAGTCAAGAAAGGACAAGATAATAGTGCCCAGTAAAAGTCAAAAAGAAAAGCAAACAAAGAAAAGAAAAGGAAAAGGAAAAGGACAATTTGCTACAGAGCAAGACAAACGACAACTTGCTATGGAGCAAGACATTGAACCCCAACAAATTAAATTAACTATTTATACTATAGTTTTCTCTTTTAAGCGGTTATTTTTTTCATTGTTATTCTTATAAATTTGGTAATTAATATAATTTTGTTGAATTGATGTGTAATCATATTGGATTAAAATATGTTTCAAAAAAACAATATTGGATTAAAATATAGTTTAAATAGGTAATTAAAGTTGGTAAATGCATGAATCTAATTATTTTATTGGAATAAGATGCATGTATGTTAGAAGTTTTGTCCATTTTTATTGAGTGGTAGTTTAATGCACGGACATTTATACTACCTACATGTGTGATTAAACAGTGCAGATGTACGCGTAATATATCAACTCCATTTTTATATTATCAACTAATATTGATAATAACGTATAATGGACTTAGCATTGCTAATGTTAAGAGCTCTTTTCATTATTATTATTATTCTTGTTTTGTTTATTTGCCATATACCATTGAACTCCTATTTATATAAAATTACGTCAGTCATGAAAATAGAAAAAGACAACTTTATTAACTGTTGATTAAAATTTAAATGAACTTTATTATAGAATTACATTTAGTTTTGTCAAACCAAAGTTTGATTGTTGAAGTGATCAAGTCATGTTATTTTTTAATTTACATCACATTTATCAAGTTGAATTTCTTTTGCACCAATGGTTTTTTTTTTAAATAATTACGTGATAAGCAATATTGTTTTTTAAACTATTACTATTAAATTAATTTGCAAAATTATGTTATCAATATATAATTATACATAATTAATATTTCATAATAAATATTTAAGTAATATTTATAAGATGTACACAGCTAGGTCGACGAGCTCACTGGAATTACATTGATTGAACCACCACTGGACACTATATCAAACTCTGAAATCAAAATGCCCATCCGAATTTGAATCGCTTGCAAACTAGGGGCTTTAGAACATGGGCATCCCGTACGCGGGTGCAGAAACAACTCATTAGAGTTGCGAAAAGAACACTGATTAGAGATATCAACAATTCATCAGTTATGGAGGACAGCTCTAGTAGGGAGAGTTAATTTCACCTATAATCACTAAACTTACATTTAATCGTCCAAAAATAATTGATTTATTTTTCATGACTTAAATGTCACTGAGTTTATCACATTTTAAAAAAAATCATTTTAATCGATTTTTGACGATAATTTTTGCCAGAATATTGATTTGACATATCACACTATATGATTGAACACACGTGGCATGACATATCATCGAAGAGTCCATATCACATGATACGTCAGCACGCCACGTTATATTTCTAGCCACACATAGCCTATTTTAGTGAAGTGGTTGCTGATGTGTTGTGCCATGTGTGTTCAAACATATAATATGACATACCACGTCAGTATTCCGACAAGAGTAATCGCTGAAAATCGGTCAAGATAACTTTTCTGCAGAAAGATGATAAGTTCAATGACATTTAAGTCATGAAAAATAAATCAGTTACTTTTGGACGATTAGACATAAGTTTTAGATCTTGAATGAAATTAACCCCTAGTAGGGATAATATCCAAAGCTCCACACCATAAGAAACTAATTATCTTTGGTAGAAGATGAAGTTTCCATGGCGATACTCAAAAGTCGCTCCAACCAGAATGAGATGAAGAAGTAGCTGGCTTCGTTAGGATTTGATTAAAAATTAACTTGTCTGTGTTGGGAAAATTCTTAGGATAAAAAATATTAATATGTCTATTTATAAGTTTACATTTTAACCATAAACTTAGGTCACTAACCCACCACTTTCAATAAATAAATAACCCATAGCTCCATTAATCCATTAACTCCACTCACTTTATTAACTTTACTAATTAAACAACAATTAATAAAAATGTTAAAATAAAATTCACTAATTTAATCAATATATAAAAAAATAATGATTTTGAAACAATTATCCAACATTGTGCACTCTTCACCTTGTAATTGCCAGATGCTTGGTAATGCGAAGAGATTGAATCTTCCTTACGAACAGCAGTAGGCAATACCCAAGTACGACGCATGCTTGTCGACCCTATGAACCCCCAAAAAATTCCACCACGGAAGCTTGCAAATCAACTGCCACATTTTTGCAAAATAAACTTCAGCCTCGTGTAGATTCACGTTTTGACCTAATAGCATCTCGTTCTATTTCGATATATTCCCCTCAGCTCTTGCCTCATAAAAATAGGATAAAATCATCCGCAGGC
This sequence comes from Excoecaria agallocha, assembly GCA_037975025.1. Classification (NCBI taxonomy): domain Eukaryota; kingdom Viridiplantae; phylum Streptophyta; class Magnoliopsida; order Malpighiales; family Euphorbiaceae; genus Excoecaria; species Excoecaria agallocha. Next base: position 4,543,666 of record CM075818.1, on the reverse strand, counting down.
GCAAACATCAAATGGGAAATACTAGGAGCAACCATTGCAAACCCGTATTCCATTTATAAACTCTTTTTAAATTGCTTCATTTAATAAGATGGAAAAGGCTTTGGTCGTTTAAATAAGTAGTCTCAAGTTTGAGTACTTGTGTATGTAACAAATTTCGTTGAGAGAAATTTTTGTAATTGCACCTGACAGTACCTCGAGCGAAGATTAATCTGAATATGGTGTAATTTAAAAGTGCATTCTGTCAGTACGAGCCTACTTAGGATACTACACTAAAAACACAAAATAAAAATAAGCTAGTTAGAACTGCAGTTGTAATATTCCATACCTAAAATATATATATATATATATATATATATATATATATATATATATATATATATATATATATATATATATATATATATATATATATAGCAGATAATTGTGTCTTATATCTAGTTTAATTATTATCCTATTTATTTAAACAATTTGATATCTATTGAAATTTAAAATAGATTACACGGTGCTTTAAATTTGTAACTCTCTTACCTCTTAAAGTTGCCACTTTTATTAAGAACTGATAAATCACAAATTTTTATAGAGACGGAATATCTCCATATTGAAGTGAATAAGAGACTTGATGGTGGGGACCGATCGGAATGGTGTGGATATAACCTGCAAGAAAGAATTCATCTATTAAGGTATGTAAAAAAATAATATATATGTGTTATTGAATTAATTTATTTATTTTTGACAAGTTGTATATATTAATTTAATTATAGTAAAGTTTATAAAATAATTATTGAAAATAATTTTTGAATATATTGTTGTACAATTATAGGTTTATTTTGTTCGGTTATTTAATAACTTGAAGAAAATTAGGTAAGTTTTTAATTGTAAGTTTTTATAAACATATAATATTTATTTTGAATTATTTATTTGATATATTTGGTTAAATATATTATTTTTTAAATTATTTATTTGATATATTTGGTTAAATATATTGTCTTTATTGCGTTATTAAAGAAAAAAAATGAAATTTTGTTGATTAAACGTTTGTTATTTTATTTAACTTAGGTTATTAAAAAATAGATTAGTTTTCGAATCAACTATACATTAATCTATGACCATACATAGATGATCTGCTAACGTTAAAAGGAAAGCATCGAGCAAATGCGGTTTGCGCAGATAATGTAATTATATTTTTATTATTTAATTAGTTTTATATTTATATGTATGTGTCTATGTATGTACACAAATAGACACACACGCACATTTGTGTGACTTTTTTTATATTTGCAGGTTGCATATGATATATTATTTGCCCGGAGAGGTAGTGTGGAGGCTCACTACCAAAATATCGATGATAAAATCATGCCATATTTAAGATTGACGGGATTTTATGAAGTATCTCAGATAAAGGTAATGCACGTCGATACCAATTTGACGACTGCCCTTGTGGAAAGGTATAGGCTAGAAACACACACTTTTCACTTTTTAATTGGTGAAGCAACCATTACGTTGCTAGACATTGAGATACTAACTGGTTTACCCATCGATAGGCATGCAGTAATAGGTCATTTGAACTATAATTGGCCTATTATGTGTCAACAACTTTGAAGACAAATGCCTCCTGAAAATATTATAAAAGGAAATTCAATTAAAATGATTTGTTTATCAAGAACTTTTAATCCTTTACCTGATGTAAGCACTGGGTCCTGATGAGGCCTTTGTCAGGGTTACCTGATGAGGAAAATTTCTCATTTAAAGATAATGAATCGAGGGTGACAGACTCTTAGTGGTATTGAAATTATTTTCTCATAAAACCTTTTAAAATGTTGTCGAGCTCGACCTGTGTGATCGAGTGGCTCAAGGTGGGCAAGTGATGAATGTACCCTTAGCAGGGAGCTTGAAATATGAGTTAGGAGCATGTAAAGGCCCTGCACATTGTGTATTTATGGCCTACGCGCCCATATGATCAAATAATATTCATCATTTGGTCTTAAAATAGAAATTTTATTTTTTTGGAATGCACGAACTTGCACAAAGGAGTGTAAAGCCATGTACTCCAAAGAATCTTACCTTTTCAAGAAAGTTGGCCACCTTTTGGAGTGTACAGCCGTACAAACCAATGGCATGGTCGTACACTCAAATGGTGGTGGGTTTTCCTATGAGGTAAGTAGGCAAGTGGGATGCACAGCCGGAGAGTACAACCGTGCATACTGTTAGTGGTTATGCCCTAGGCCAAATATTAGGCCATTTATGTAATATCACATTTTATTTTATAAAATTGAATTTTCTTCATGTTATTATATTGTTGGCATGTTACGTTATAATAATGTTTGTAAATAACAATCTAATGTTATTTTGACTATCCTTAGTCATATGAAAAATGATAAATAAAGACTAGTATAAGTTTGATTGATAATTATAAGATGATTATATATGATGATATGAATTAAATTATAAGTACTTGTTAGAGAACAGAGTACTGGATAGACCCGTTATGAGATACTACATGGGTTAATGTCATTAGTGATCTCATAATAGTTATGTTATTGATCTTTTGACCTGAGATTATCATAGTATCCTACATGACGAACATTATGTTTTGACATAATCAAGCATTATCTTTAATCGAATAATTATAAAGATTATGATTGGATATAATAAGAATCATGCAGAGGATAGTGAATAATCAAGAAGGAATTTATCCATCTCTTATGAGAGAGATATCTATTAGGCCCCTCGATAAGTAAGACTGAGAAATGCATGGCCGTGCTCAAATGAATTCATGAAGTGATCAATATCATTTGATATTTTCAGTTTACTTAGTGATCGAGAAATTATATGTTTGGACTATATAAGTTTGACATGGATCATGACTTATGTTCAAATAAGATATAATGTGACAAAGGGATTATAATATGTTTTATTAGGTTAAAATTAAATTATCGATATTCATATTATTTGGGTAGTCATAATATCTTGCTAGATGCCACTTATGATCTGTGGGCCCGTGATGGGATTGGGGCCCACTACCAATATAATATGAACCTATTGAGTTGCACACATAGAATGTGATGAATGGATTAAGGGTTAATTCGGACATTTCAAATTTTATTTTGTGATAAATTAAAATTCGAAATACAACAAAAAAATAATAATAATATTTAAGATTAATATTATTATTATTATTCTTATTTTAAATAAAAAATAAGGTATTTTTTATTTTAATAAGAAAAGTGGGCCCAAAGTTTTCTCTCTCTTAGTTAGGGTTAGGTCAACTATATATATATACATAAAGATGTATTTATAAAACCCTAATTTAAGCATAAAAAGTGAGTTGTAGCTGCCACTTAAGAGAGAAACAAAAGAAAATCATTTTTCTTCTGTAATCTCAAAAGAGAGAAAATAAACCCTAGCCGCAAGGAAGGGAGCTAGCACCTCGGATGATTCTCTTCATTGCATTCTAGTGTGGATACTGGTAGAGGGTGTCGTTTTGCATGAGGTCGCACCTACAATTCGATTTATCTACACTTCGAGAGGTTGGTAATCGTTATACTTTTCTTTCTATTAAATTAATTGGATCGCTTGGATCTATGGTGGGTTTCTTTTTCACTGTGAATTTTTAATTTTAATATTTTGAAACCCAACACATACCCATATGCACGCCCGTACACTTCGCCTTTTATAAGCCTCCTCTGATTCTTTCTGAGGGGTTGGCTTTTTGGTTGGTTGATGGATTTTAGCACAATTATAAACTTAGAAAGGAAGGTCAAAAGAAAGTTTTAGAAACTTCCAAATAGTTCAAAAGTTTTCTAAGCTAAAAGTGAATTCTTGGCTTTTAGCTTTTAAGGCTTTAGTCATTTCTTGGGTATTTCAATACTACAAAAGGGTCCACAAATCCGACATTCGACAATCTAATCAAGTAAGTACACTGAAGGTAATATAAAAGGTATTTCTCAGTATTTTCATAACTATAATAAATTTTTGTCATTCTTTTCATCTGTTAGTTTCTATTATATATTAATCTCTATTAGACTTAGGTTGTGAAACCCTTTGAAAGGGATATATTGCCTTGTGATAGAAATTATTAAGTTGTCTCCTGTAATTTCTATTTTGTTCATCTCTTTCAAAATCATTTTTTTATCAAAATAAAATCCGATTTAAAAAGGTCAGCTTTGTATTTTATTTTTCCTTTTTGCTCCCATTTAGATCTGCTGTTGGCAAGGACCCTATCTTAAAATGAAAGAAAACTCACTGTTATTAGGTTGGTGCGGCCATGTGTTGTTTGGTGCGCACCTGTGCGTCAAACGATGCATGGCCCAAAATGTGCTTTCTTGATTTTAAGGTAGGTGAGCCGACCGTATGTTGTCAAATGCGCTCTCGTGCAGTTTTCGATATGCGCGCTGGATCCTTGCCTTCTCACCTCTTTTCTTTTACTTTAAATAATTTTATGGATGTTTTTCGTGCGTTTTATTATTATTATTATTGTCATTTTTGTTGTCATTGTTATTGTTATTATCACCGCTCCCAAGGAATAAAGTCTCTCATGGATATGATTGAAAAAGGACTCCAAGTAAGCCCATTATCCCTTTTCCTTACTGTACAAATACTTTTTCGACCGCAAATGGAGAATGTCACCAAAATATTTATAGTAATTAATTGGGATGTTTCATTAAAAAAATCAAACCAATGTTCACATTTTTGCTTAGGAAACTCACATATAAAAATTAGCCTTTAATAATGTAAATAATTTTTGCATATAATTAAATAACACGGACGTTTCTTAAATAAAACTTAGGCTGAAAAGTCCCTATCCCCAAGATCTCACAATGAAACGCTTCTTCAATAACCCACATGTGAGGACCAAAGTCCTCACCTAAACGAGACATAATGGATTGCTCAATTTATGGATGTCTTTATTGCTTTATTCTATGCCATGATTTATCGCTTTCTTACATGATTGGGTGCGCCTTTAATATTTGCTATACTCTTGCATGAAAGAAAAGGGATAACACGATTAATCTGAAAGTTGTTATATCACATTTGTCAAAGGTAAAAATAAGAGTGGGATTTCGAACCCTTTCTAGGTAATTTGGCCTCACGAGGTCGGAACCTCCCTTTTCCAATGTTCTATTGGGTGGTGACTCCTTACAATTTAGCCTTGTGGTGCCCAACTAGACGCCTTCTGCTCATCGATTGTTAGTGATAAGATAGGGACATATTGACCTGCCATATCACACTTTTCGAGGTTTATGGTTGTGGTAAGTCGAGTTGACTCTCTTTCCTATCATGAATCAACCATCGATATGGTTAGGGAACCTCAACTTGGTTCTAACCCTAAAAGTGGGATCAAACTGCTAAAGGTCAAAGAATTCCTTACTCGAACTCGACGATCCCTTGGTTTTGAGAGTGAAATCGGGTGTCGGTGACTCAAAAAAAAGAGAGCTAAAAGCCATCGAATGAAGGGTGTGCATCACAGTGGCAACTGATAGAATATGACATGGTATGTACAAAATAATCATGCAGCGGAAAAACATCAAAATTCGATCATACATGTCAAACAATTCCATGACAAGAATCAAAACATGCAATTTTAGGATTTTTTAAGAACTTACAACTTTAGATGCCTTTTAAAACTTAATTTTGATGATGACCAACAACCAAGAATGATATGTAAGACTTAGATAATCTTCACCACCAAAGCTAAGGAACAGCCTTTACGCCACTCCTCTCTATTCTCACACACACACTTGCAAAGATAGCTTAAAATCGAGATTGCTAGCTCTCTAATTAAGTATTGTGTAATGGCAATGGATTGAAGATACAAGATTTGATCTTGCACTTCTTTTAGGTTGCTATTACTGCCTAAGAACACAAGAGAATGAGGAAGAATCCTTTCTCCTTGTGAAATTCGGCCAAAAGAATTAAGTGAGAGAGAGAACAAGTTTCACGCCACACACACTTGTCATTAGGGTTTTATTTCTTTACTAATATATATCCTTATCTTTTGGCAAGTGTTTGATCTAAATTTTACTACCTCAAGATAATTAATTCAACCTCAATCACTTCCTAAAAATAAGTAACATATATTAGTTCAATCTCTTTTGAATTTAAAATTCAAATTAATTTGAAATAAAACCATAAGACATTTTAATCAAATTAATCACTTAATCTTGAAATCAACATGTGCCGAAATTCTCTTCTTTTTTTAATCTTGGAATTTCGGCTAGGTCATCTAATTTTTAAGTGTTTTAATTTGATTTAAATATCATTAGGATTTCATACTCAATTAACTTAATTAATACAATATAATTAATTAATTGAAATTAAACCATGTGAGCTGAATTTTTCTCTCTCATGGACCAAGGTCCAATAACAATTTTAATACCCATTACATACATTAATTTGACTTTAATTAAAAGCCCAAATTAATGCCCAATACTTTATTTAAATATTTTAAGCCTAATGCTTTGTGTGCGATCCTATAGGTCCATTTAATGTTGGCAATGAATTAATTCAAAGGCTATATATATTCTCTAGCAAGATATTATAGCATTCCTAATTAAATGAAAATGCAAATGGCATTTAGTGACCTAATGCAATTTTGCATAGTCCCTTACCCATAAATATCAGAATTAATATAAGGCATGGAACTAGTCATCCTTATATATATTAATTCCTTTCTTGATATTCCAGTGACACTGAACTCTCAGATAAATAATGATTACTCATTATTTCATCTCGGTATGGCCATACACTTCTCAGTTCACTGACCAAGTGGCCGATGATATTTTCTCTCTTATAGAGAGGGGTAATCCCTTCACTTCTCTCATGCTCTCTAACATGAATCAATGTATACCCATGCATACCCATACTTGTCACTCTGTTACGAGCACGTTAGGTGTATGTCAAAGTACACAGTAATTCATAAAAAATTTCATAGAGATTTTAGGTCTAAGAACTCCGATACAAAACTTGCATATGAGAAACACTTATGACTTGTACCATGTAGTGTTCTCATGAACGGATCGAATCCAGATACCTTGTTCTAAACATGTATCTATGATCTCTAATTGACACTCTTAGCCTTATGATCCGTAAGACAAAACTCAACTTATCAGAGAGAGCATACTAGTCTTAATTCATTTGTTATTCCCATAACAATGACT
>CM075818.1:4227931-4536309 GCA_037975025.1 Excoecaria agallocha | reverse complement strand
ATGGATCCCCAGTACCTGAAATGGATGACATCGGAGCAGGGCAACCAATGTCGTACTTTAGGAGGGACCTGCATACTGCCTAGTTGATTCATGTCGAGGCATTTGTTGACACAGTTGGGGTTGATAGCTGAGGCAGATGTTCTAATAGCCCAAGTCGGATGGACACATTTTTATGCAGAGGCATACCAGACATATCCGAAGATGACTCGACAATTATTGGCCACATTCCAATATTTGAGACATCAAAGGTCAGATGATGAGGATGGGGTTATTACCTACTGCATTTAGGGTCAACCAGTGTCCATGACATGCGGGCACTTTGCTCAGATTCTGGGATTGTCTATAGGTGAAGGAATTGTGAGGCCTAAGAGATCCACCTCGGCAGAGATGTGGGCAAAGATTGCACGACTCGAGGTCCCGTATGTGAGACATATGGCAAAATCTACAATGCTAAGATCACAGTTGTTGCGCCACTTGCACAGGGTTCTTTCTTACTTATATTTGAGTAGGCCAGGCAGCCTTGGTTCTCTTGTAGTGGCAAAGATATATGGATTGTAGGGTATGATGGTAGGTAGGCTTGTAGATCTGAGTCACGCTATTTTGGAGCATATTTGCACTACCTAGCACCATCCAAGTGAGGCCACATGTATCAGAGGTATGGTTAGCAGGTTACTTCTAGTAGAGGGTATGTCAGAGGCATTCATGAGGCCATCTATAGGAGAGGGTATATATTTGGATAGAGAGATTGTGTATGATATGTGTATGGCTAGGGAGGATAATGCTGCTCCAGATGGGATTAGGTTGATGACACTTAAGGAGATGGATGCTGCTCTTCACCCTGATAGGATGAGGTGTGGTCATGGACTGCGACCACCATGACCTCAGTAGGTGCTAGACGATGATCAGCTAATGGAGGACATCTTAGGGCCAGGGCTTAGGGAGGAAAAAGAGATCCCATTCACGGACTATTTTGCAGGAAAGGACCATCAGGAGCCAGCTATGCCTCCACCTCCACAGGACTTCCCTACCTTCCACCAGGTTCTGCCTCCTAGAGCTTATGGTCACCCTGGTACATCTTCATCTTTAGCACCCCCTCCACCTCAGCAAGCTATTCCAATGGGATGTTATTCTACAGGGTATTTAAGACTTGAGTGTGGCTCAAACTGCCATGGCAACAGATATGCAAGTGATACGCTAGGAGCAAGGTAAGCAGAATGAGGCTTACATGAAAAGGTTTAATGACTTTGATGCTTTGCAACGGCGATTTATAGCTGATTTGAACAAGACAGAGACAGGGGTCCAGAATGTGGATAAGAGTGTGTAGAAGGCTACAGATTGCCTCATAGCTTTAGAGACTGCCTTCTTGACTAGCAAGGATGTTATCAAGGGAGCTAAGGATGAGATTGAGAAGAAGATTGACAAACTAGACTCCGACCTCAGGGCTCATGTGACCGGCATAGATGGGACGGTTGCAAGCCACATTGCTGCACATACAGATGATTTGGCTAGCATTCGGGGAGATGCAGACCGCCTCGTAGGGTACCTTAATGAGTTCCTACATCCTATTGCAACTCAGCCTCTGAGACCCATGCAGCCAGGACCTTCCTCAGCTTAGACATCGAGTCCACCATTTTATAGGTGCCATTTTCAATCCCATTCTCCATCAGAAGGCCCCACAAATTATGGCCTGTATTAAGTTCCCGAGGGTTCAAGGAGATTATGATTTTCCATATACACGTATTCTTATACCACAGTTTCTTTTACAGATTTGTAGATTGGGACAATTGTTATGAATATTCGGTTGCCTGTTTGTTAGTTAGTTTTTATTGTATTGTGGATATTTGTTTTCTCTTACAGTTGGATGTTTCTTATAAAATTTGTCAGGATTTTCATCATGAGCTTGTTTAAAATTTTCATTCGTTTATTGGATTGATATTAGTTGTCATTAGCATATGAGACACCTTGTATCATAAACCGCTGTCATTTAATATTAATAGATTAAGCATGCTTCATAATGAATTCACATCATAAGATAAATTGATTAATTATCAATGAAATGCATACTATAATGCTAGACTTTGTATATCATGCAACCAAAATAAAATGCATATAGAAATAATAATACGATGGAGGGAAAGTATGTACAAGAAAAATAAACACAAATAAGTGTCTTAATGAATGAGACTAGGGGCAACGAATCCCAACCTAACCTTTTCAACACCGCCAATGCAAGACAACTAGATTCAATCAACTACACAGCATGTGCAGCCTTATGAGTGTCGCTTGCGACGGCACTCCTTCTACTGCAAGGGGAAAATGGTTATGTGAGTTAACTTCAGATCTAAGCCACCCCAACATTCTCATAAAATTTTCACAAATCAAGGCATAACCATAGAGTGGGATTGCCTCAAGGTGTAGCCACAATGTGGGATCACCTTTAAGCTAAGGTATAGCCATAAAGTGAGAATGCCTTTAAGGCAAGGTATAGCCACATAGTGGGATCGCCTCAAGGCATAGCCACAGAGTGGGATCGCCTCAAGGTATAGCCACAAAGTGGAATCGCCTGCAAGCTAAGATATAGCCACAAAGTGGGATCGCCTCAAGGTATAGCCACAAAGTAGGATCACCTTCAATCCAAGGTATAACCAAATAGGGGGGTCGCCTCAAGGTATAGCCACAAAGTGGGATCGCCTTCAAGCTGAGGTGTAGCGACATAGTGGGATCGCCTCAAGGTATAGCCACAAAATGGGATCGCCTTCAAGCCAAGGTATAGCCACAAAGTGAGATCACCTTCAAGCTAAGGTATAGCCATAGGTGGGATCGCCTTTAAGTCAAGGTATAGCCACATAGTGGCATCACCTTTCAGGTTAGGGTATAGCCATAGAAGTGAAATCGCCTCTAAACCAAGGAGTGCATCATAGGCTGGCATCATTCACCAATTAAGCCTTCTTAAGAAGCAAATAGGGAGATCGCCTCCTCAAGTAAGTGTCACTCTTTTACTCTGAACTTTGGCTCATCTAGACTCCTGTGTACACTAGTCTCCCCAAAGTTAGGGGCAACTATAAGCACTAGGTCCCGATGAGGCCTTTGTTAGGGTTACCCTGATGAGGAAAATTGCTTATTTAAAGACAACGAATCGAGAGTGACAAACTCTTAGTGGTATTGAAATTATTTTCTCGGAAAGCCTTTTAAAATATTGCCGAGCTTGGCCTATATGGTCGAGTGGCTTAAGGAGGGTAAGTGATGAATGTGCCCTTAGCGGGGAGCTTGAAATATGAGTTAAGAGCATGTACAGGCCTTACACGTTGTTCATTTACGGCCTACGTGCCTTTACGGTCAAAGAATATTTATTATTTGGTCTTAAAATAAAAATCTTGCCTTTTTTAGAATGCATGGCCTTACACAAAGGAGTTTACAACCATGCACTCCAAAGAATCTTGCCTTTTTAGGCAAGTTAGCCACCTTTTAGAGTGTACAGCTGTGCAAACCAATGGCACGGCCATACACTTAAATGGTGGTGGGTTTTCCTATGAGGCATGTGGGCAAATGGTATGTACTGCCGGAGTGTACAGCCGTGCATACACATATGCACACCCGTACACTCCACCTTTTATAAGCCTCCTTTGATTCTTTCTGAGGGGTTGGCTTTTTAGTTGGTTGGTGGATTTTAACACAATTATAAACTTTGAAAAGAAGGTTAGAAGGAAGTTTTAGAAACTTCCAAATAGTTCAAAAGTTTTCTAAGCTAAAAGTGAATTTTTGGCTTTTAGTTTTTAAGTGTTTAGTCATTTCTTGAGTATTTCAATACTACAAAAGGGTCCACAAATCCAACATTCAATAGTCTAATCGAGTAAGTACACTAAAGGTAATATAAAAGGCCTTTCTTGGTATTTTCATAACTATAATAAATTTTTGTCATTCTTTTTATCTGTTGGTTTCTATTATATATTAATCTCTATTAGACTTAGGTTGTGAAACCCTTTAAAAAGGGTATATTACCATGTGATAGAAATTATTAGGTTGTCTCCTATAATTTCTGTTTTGTTCATCTCTTTCAAAATCATTTTTTATCAAAATAAAACTCAATTTAAGAAGGTCAGCTTTGTATTTGATTTTTTCTTTTTGCTCCTTTTTGGATCTGCTGTTAGTAAGGACCCCATCTTAAAAGGAAAAAAAGCTCATCGTTATAAGGTTGGTGCGGCCGTGTGTTATTTGGTGCGCACCCGCGCATCAAATGATACACAGCCTAAAATGTGCTTTCTTGCTTTTAAGGTAGGTGACCTGACCGTATGTTGTTAAACATGCTCTCGTACGGTTTTCAACATACGCGCTGGATCCTTAGCTTTTCACTTCAAATAATTTTATGGATGTTTTTCATTCGTTTTTTATTATTATTGTCATTTTTGTTGTCATTATTATTGTTACTATCACCGCTCTCAAGGAATAAAATTTGTCATGGATATGATTGAAAAAGTTCTCCAGGTAAGCCCATTATCCCTTCTCCTTACTGTACAAATACTTTTTCGACCACAAATGGAGAATGTCACCAAAAATATTTATAGTAATTAATTGGGATGTTTCATTAATAAAATCATACCAATGTCCACATTTTGCCTAAAAAACTCGCATGTAAAAATTAGAATTTAATAATGTAAATGATTTTTGAATATAATAAAATAATATGGGACATTTTTTAAATAAACTTGGGCTGACAAGTCGCTGTCTTCAAGATCTCGCAATGATATGCTTATTCAATAACCTACACGCGAAGACCAAAGTCCTCACCTAAACGACACACAATGGATTGCTTGATTTATGGATGTCTTTATTGCTTTATTCTATGCCATAATTTACCATTTTCTTATGTGATTGGGTGCGCCTTTAATATTTGCTATACTCTTGCATGAAAGAAAAGGGATAACACGATTAATATGAAAGTTGTTATGTCATATTTATCAAAGAGAAAAATAAGATTGGGATTTCGAACCCTCTCTAGGTTCTTTGAGGTCAGAACCTCTATTTTCAATGTTCTATTAGGTGGCGACTCCTTACTATTCAGCCTGGTGGTGCCCAACTAGATGCCTTCTGGTTAGCTATCGTTAGTGATAAGCTAAAGACACCTTGACCTGCCACGTCACACCTTTTGAGGCTTATGATTGTGGCAAGTCGAGTTGAGTCTCTTTCTTATCATGAAGTGATCATCGGCCTAGATAGGGAACCTCAACCTGGTTCTGACCCTAAAAGTGGGATCAAACTGCTAAAGGTCAAAGATTTTCTCACTCGAACTCGAGGATCCCTTAGTTTCGGGGGTGAAATCGGATGTCGGTTACTAAAAAAAAGAGCTAAAAGCCATTGAATGAAGGGCGCGCATCACACCTGACAATGCTACTGAGTATGACACCCAATATTGCTTCACTCGTGTATAGATTTTGCATTGTATTGGTGAATTGTTGTATCCTTTAGCCTCAAATAATGTTATACATTTGATGCGGCTTCCCCTACTAGATTACAGTTCGGGTTTCGCTGTATTGGCATGGTTGTATAGGGAGTTTTGTTGTGCTACACATATCCAAATACTCATGGGATAGGTGGCTATCAACAGTTATTCTAAATGTGGGCATGGGAAAGACTCACCTTATTTCGGCCTCGTTTTATTCATGCAGTTGTGTTGGATCAAAGTATGCCTTATGAATATAGGTAAATTTTATTTATTTATTATAAAATACATATTTTTTTGTTAATTTTCAATTATAAAATAATCTTAATGAAGCTAATATTGTGTTTCAGGTGGTGATTCCTTATTGATCTGAGAAGGAATAATAATAGAGATGTGAATGATTATCGAGTCGATTTAGACAGACAACACGATGATTAGGTAATTATATGTGAATGATTATTTATTTATAATAAAATAAATATTTATTTTTCATATTCAATTATAAAATACTCTTACATGTGATAATCCTGGATTTTTCTTGTTTTATTAGATAGAGTGGGAGCCATACACTACGAAAAAAAAACCAAATTAGCGACAGAATTTAGTGACGGTGTATTTTTCATCACTATTTAGCAACATATTGGCGACAGTTTGAAATTTCAGTCATGAAAATGTATCTGTTCAAATTAGAGGTAAGTTTAGCGATGAAATTTGAAAACAGACGCTAAATATTGACGGCAACTATTGGCGCCATTTTTGCAATGAAATTAGCGACAAAATATTTTGTCGCTAAATGCTTTTCAATTTTTTATTTAGAAAATTAATTTTCTAAAAAATAGCGATGAAAATAGACACGGAATTGTGACTAATAGTTCGTCGCTAAACATATTTTATATCAATTGTTTGTTTTCAATTAAAATTTTTCAAAAATTTCTAATTTTGATTTCACTCAGCATTATAATATTAATAAAAAATATACATACATATTTATGCATACTAATTATTTTTAATAATTTTGTTTTACACATGAAATTCAATTCAAATAATTTGTGATTTTTAGTTTATGTTAAAAAGATTTATAAGTTTCATTGTGAGAGTTTTTATTTATTATTAATAGTAATGTATTATATGAACTCTTAATTATTATATATTATAATTATTTTGAAAAAATAATAATTTTTTCCAATTATTCCAAAATCTAAACTTATTTATTTAAAAAATTTACATTTTTAATAATAATAATAAATTAATTGTTACAATTATTATATAATTACATTATGAAGATTAAAAAAAATAAATATTTATAAAATAATAATATAAAATTTATTATTTTATTTAAAATAATTATGAAAAATTTTATAACTTATTTTTATTTTATTAAAATTTTGTTCAAATATTAAATTATTAGAAATTTTAATTATATATATTTACCAAACCATCATTGAATTAAAGATAAAATGATGAAAATTGGCAGGGATACTTTAGTATTTTCAGAATGTGTGGGGAATTTAAGGAAGAAAATATAAAAACCAAATTTAGGGAGCAAAAGTTAAAACAAAAAGAGAAAAAAAAAAAGAGGAGGAGAAAGTTCTCTTTCTTCCATTGACACTTCTCCACTTTTCGGCCACCTCCGGTGTCAGATGGCCACACCAACCACACTGACAGCTCCTGAAGGTGAGATGAGCCTTCCCAATTCCTTCATTCTTCCTCACGCTATGGCAGCAAGGAGATCAGAGCTAGAGAGATTGAGAACTTCCAACGTAGATCCCGGTTAAATGGTGGTCCTTCGAGGCGCGTGACCACTAGAGGCGAGTCCTCGATGTCTTGAGCTATAAGTCGACATAGGCGGTGTAGCTTTGGTGACCGTTGACCGGCAAGGCTAGGGGCTCTAACCTTAGAGTTCACTTTAAAGTATTGCTTAAGATGTTTTCTAATGTTGTGAGCATGTTATGTTTTTGTTAGATTATTTCTAATTTTTGAGTTTTTGGTAGAATATAGTGATGTAAAGATATCATTCTTGAGCCTTAAATTTCTCATCTTTGTAACTGATTTTTCTTGGTTGTTCTTTGGTTTGTGAGAGCTTGTAAAGTTGTTAAAGAGTGTTATTTTTTCAATTCTCAAATTTCTACTTGATCGGCTGAGCTTGGATGTGTAATTCATTTCTTTCTTGATTGATTGATTAAATAATCTTGAATCATTGTGTTTATTTCTAGGCAGAGATGGGTTTTACGAAAAAATAGTATGAGTTTTTGAGCGAGATCGGATTAAGCTCTCGGAACTTGAGGTGTCATGTGGGTGGCACGTGGAAAGCACATGGCTCTGTGGTCACCGGTTTGAATCCTGCTAACAATCATGTTGGTTTCATTTCGTATATATTTAAAGAGATTTTCTTAGTGTGCGTGATTCATTTTAACCTTATTTATATATTTAATGTAGTTCTGTTTCGAAAATTGCTTTAACCAACCATATCAAGTGATTGAGTCTTTGGTAGTCATCTATTAGTATAGAAAGTATGTCATGAACTTACCTGATTGTGCTTAGCTGCCAGAATTAGCTGTTTATGCTCAAAGTGAGCATTTTTTATTAAATTTCCATTCTTTGTTATTGCTCTTAATAAAATTTCAATCTTTCAACTGTACTTTATATTATCAAATGAGTAGAGAAGTTCCAACAATCAAGTTAGTAAAATTCTAACAATCCAACTTAGCATGATTCGTACATACCTACTAGAATTTTAAGAAGAAAATGAATATTTCTCTATTATACTTCTTAAGAATATATACATTAATAGGAAATTTTAGAAGATGGAAAAGCTAATATCCTATCCTCAAATTCTAGAAAATGTATAAGCTAAATAAAAAATATAAGTATTTAGAGCAACTTAAATTTTATACACTTGACTTTCATGATCTTCTGCAAAGTTAAAATATAATTAAAAAAATTACAATAGCATAGAAAATGGATATATATATATGAATTACAATTACATGTATTTATGTATATAGTAATTTTAATTGTATGATTAATTAAGAAGATTAACAAAGTAGCTGATTTAAAATGAAAGCCGATAACAATTATGGAAAATAGAAAATTGATTGATGCGCTCTCCTATCCTAACCCTTTCCAATTATTTTGCATTGATGGTCCATGTATGTAGCCAAACAAGATGTAGACACTTAACTCTCATAGCTTTCTTTGGTACCCAAATTGTGTTTCAAATAAAAAAAAATGATGAGTATGTATAATATTTGCTTAGCTACTAGACAAACTGCATGGCATAAATGCAGACACCAAAGCATAGTATCAATATAAAACAATCAGCATGTAACAAGAGTACTAAAGAAAGCTATAAGAGTACTAAAGAAAGCTATAAGAGTACTAAAGAAAGCTATGGCTATCCTGTACACTTTACACCCCCAATTAACTACACACATATTTCTAAAAAGTTGCATGTTTTCGCAAAGTTTTAAAAGTGTATACATATTTTCTTTAACAGATCACAATTATGCTTAATTTTCCAACACAGCAAATTTAGAGTAAGACCAAGCTAATGGTTAGTGCCACATTCCTTTATTTTCTTGTATTGTATAAAAGAAATAAGCAGTTGGCAAAAGTAGAAAGAAAGTAGATGTTGGCAAAACAAAGGTGAGAAGATTGCTGATGAGAAACTTGGTCCCCAACTAGACGTCATTTGTATTAGAATAGATAAGTATTTGTATTAGAATATCTCAAGTTTATTTGAGCCAAGTATTTGTATAAAACAGAGTTTAATTGACCAATCCTTTTATAGAGTGGATTTTGATTTTCTAATCCAAAGTCATTTTTTTCTGTTGTGTTGTTTACTGGTATACTAGGAGCAATACACTTTTGAGTTGCTGTTTAGAAAACAGCAACCTATGATTATAAATAAATTCATAAATAGATAAAAAAATAAAATAAAATTTGACATTTGGCGACGAAATTAGCGACAAACATTGCAATGGCTAAAAATATGCTAATTCAGTAAATTAAAACAAATATTAGCGACGGAACAGCAATTGTATATTTCGTTGGAACTTTTTAGTGACAGAAACAATCATGCCAATCTACCGTAAAAAGAATAAAATTTTTAAGAACTAAAAATAGTGACGAAATATTTGGTCGCTAATATTTTTTTTATATAGAAGATGACTAATTGTACGGGTTAATTAGCGACAAAAAATTTTACTGGAGTGATAGATTTTCGTTGCTATATATAGCGAATTGTTTTTATTTTAGTCTTTAAAATGCTAGCGACAATCAGTCATTTAATTAGTATAGTGAATTAGCGACGAAAATTCATCAATTAGCGACATAATTTGTCGTCGCTAATTCTTTACTTTTTTGTAGTGATATAGCAGTGTGATGCATCTGTTACCATCTTTTTGTACAAATAGACACCGCATTTGGAGATCAATTGTGCTTTTGATATGTTTCCAGATTATAGAGTGGCACCAACCAAATCGTTGCCTTCGGCAATTTGGAATGGATTAACCCATTCTTGATGAACCATTGATCGATGATAGGATGCATACTGTTGATTTGAGAGGGCACATTGACCAAAATTGGGAAAATACATTTTCTAATTTCATTTTTGAGTGGGATCATCGACTGGATCATTTCATCAGTACACCTCTGATCACAACACCATTGCATTTAAGGTCGTAATATATATAATGGTATATAGTAAGAACACGATAATGGATAAGTCGTACAGGAGATGTTTATCGAGCTACAGTATGATTATTACATCATTAATAAAAAAAAATTAAATGATATTGTATGTATGGTGACCTATTATAAATATTTAACTTAAATGCATGTAGGCTGATGGTGCTGAAAGAATTTTTCATCATAATATGGCATCATCATCATCAAGTCAAGGTGGGGATATTCATTTGACATCAGAAGCCATTTTAGGTGTAGTGGGAGCAATTGACAGGACCTCAATTGATTACCCACGACAACTTGTTCCTCGTCTTGTACAAATTCCACCATTATCCACACCTTATGAAGACTTCAGACAATCAAAAACAAGAAGAAGAGGCATGGTTGAAAGGCAGACGACTGTAACCTCTATGCTTATTCCCCCAAGAGTCTACCAGGTATCCCAACCTATATCATGACCATATGGTTTTGGTGATAGTTTCGCTTCATTCGAAATGTCTGCTTTTGTTCAACCTACATTTTATTATCCACAACCCGGTCCATCAACATGTTATGATTATGAAGTGGGTCCATCACATTTAAATGTTGATTTAAATGTTAGTGTCTTTGAACCGGAACAAACAAGGTACGTTTCTACAATTCTTCCCTTCAACATGCAAGGGGGAATGAATGATCCCGTTCAACAAGATGATTTTCTAGATGAACTTTTACATGATACAAATGTCATGTCTACATAGGTTTTTTTGGATCAACCATTACATAGTGGTAGTTTCAATGATTTTACGCCAGAACAAACAGATCTTGAAAATTTTAGTAGTAGTTCTTATCCTCAATTTAGACAAGATTAATTTTGTTATGTATGATATTTTCATATTAATTATAGTATTTGATATCTCATATTATTTCATTACATTATTCAAGACATAATTATATAAATATAGTAATAATGATGCGTATTGAAACTCAAACAATATAACGACATATAATATTTAAGATAGTATTACATATATATTGATCAAAATAATGTAACGACATATAATATTCAAGACATAATTACATAAATCATTGATTAGAAGATCCCACACCACTAAGACATGTTTTCCTATTATGACTAACATTTCCACACTTCTTACAGTGTGTAACATGGCCACGTTCATAGCAATCCATCTCATTGCAAATGTGAGTTGTCTTTGGCTGACCTTTCTTCCTTATTAGTTCCATATCGGGTTTGAATTTTGGACCATTATACTCAGGCCAATATGCTTTATGTCCCATCGGTATGAACTTGCCTTCATAACATTTCAAGGCCTCTAATATGTTATAATAATTATCAACAAACTAGAACATATCGAGATACTTGTGATTACAAACTGCAATTACGTGTGAACAGGGAATTTTGGTACCTTGAAACTTTCCGCACTTACATTCATGCTTGTCCAGACTCACTATGTAAGTGTCCACTGGATTTATTCTCTGACTTCACAATAGCAAATGCAACTAGAAATAACATATTGTTACCATCGGAAGAGCTGGCTATTAGAAGTATCTATTGAAATTTTCCAGTTAGGAATATTCCATCAATACACAAAATCGGTTTACAGTGAACCAACCCATCTACAGCGGGTTTAAAACTCTAAAAAATCCTTTTAAATTGCTTAACCATTGGGTCCTCAATTTCATTAAGCACAAACTTATAAATAGTGCTGGGGTTGTAACATTGCAAAGCATATAAAAAAACCAGATAATCTCTCATAGGACTTAATATAATTTCCAAATAAGATCTCTAAGGCTTGCATTTTCCCATAACAAGCCTTTTGATACGAAACCTTATAATTAAATCAATTTTTAATATCAACAATAATAACATTAATAGGAAGGGTCAGCTGTTTACTTACCATTCCATTGATGCAATTACGAATGATTTGCGAGCCCAATTATCTGTGATCCTTTGAAAGATTACCGACAAGGCATTAATGAGGCCCCTAATATTGTGTGATTATCCAAAAAGGACATTTTCCTTTATTCGTTACTCTCAACCTCCAAGTGCATCCATCGTCATTCTCTGCGCATTTTATAACCCAATATTTTGGCTTAGATTCAACAACTCTAAAGTCAACATTTCTCATAATTGAGTATTTTTTCACACATAATTTTACTTCATCCTTGCTGTTAAAAATCAAACCTTTTGATAACTCTGAGCTACCATCCGAAGTTTGAAGGTGAACACCTTCTGATAGATCAACTTGTGATGTATCGAAGTCAATTTATGAATAATGCTCCAACGAAAAGTTAAAGATGACATCGCCTGTCTCTCCAATATCATGAACTAATGCTAACGAGCTGGCATATTGGGTATGATCAGATTCATCGCCTTCACCAAATTCAGAGTTATCAGTTTCTCCACCCATATCTATAGTTTTAGCCTCAACATCATCATTAGGTGACAAATAATCATTGTTCAAAGCTACATCTTCAAGATCATCATCAGCCCCCAAATCAATCAAACTTTTATTTACAAGGTCACCAATAATTGGATTATTCAAAGGAACTTTATTTATAGGTACATTTGGAATGTTAATATATGTGGATTGATGAAGTAAATCACCATCTCGATGAGTAACAAACAGCCTCGATTCACATGGAATCAAATTTGGCCTTTGGGCAACTAATCTTCGTTGATGATTTTGATAAGTAGTTTGACTTGCCTCAATACTAGATGGATCAACAGAATCCCTAACAGTTGCACGACTACTTGATCTACTATAAAAATGGATTTAGTCAGAAAATTACCAACCCTGCGACTAAATGACCATCGAGGCTGACTAATACAAGCATCAGGCATTTGGCTAACTAACTGCCTTTTCTGGCTCAAATAATGATCAGGGATCTAGCTAACTGATCGTCGTTGAAGACTATGGATTGTGCTTTCACTTGCCTCTCTTTTGAGCAAGTCACAATCACGTCAAATTGCACCCCTATCTCCTTGGTGGCTAACCGAATGTCGTTGTCAGTTTGGTTAGATATTTTGACTTGGACCAACATTTACTCGGTGGCATGCCAAATAAATTTCTTGTTGACTTATGGACTGCCTCGACTGACTAGGATCAACATCATTCACATAAAATTCTAGGATCAACATCATTCACATAAAATTGTTCACTTTCCTCGAAGTTTACTATTCTTAATCCATCAGTTATCAACTAATAACTGGGTGCATATGTGGTAAATTAGCTCCCACACCTTCTTCGCCAACTAAAATAATTAATTCCACTAAATTATAATCTTCATATTTACTTAAATTATCATATAATGTCTCAATGTCATTGTCGTCTACCAAATCCATCGATGTCCAACACAGTGACCCTTGATTGTACATTTGACACTTGTAGATGATCGTAGACACCACGTCATTCACACCTAAACCCAATTTAATATGGATTTTATGGATCAATTCAAGAAGGGTTAGTTTACTTTTAATTTTCAATATCCTTGTAATAACATTTGGACCAGATATGTCATATTAAAAACCTATCAATCCGTAACTTATTTGCCCTCTCGTGTGCAAAAAAAAAAATTCAATATATGCTACCATCTTCTAGTTACCTATAGTCAAAATCAAATTATAAAATTTTTTATGTTTTAAATATTTAATCTACTGCCAAAAAAATAATATTTATTTCATTGTATTCAAATATTATTAATACCATTTCCATTAGGTTGAATTGTCAAATACTGTAAAATTTACCACTATTAAGATAATAATTTTTCTATCTAATTATATAAAAAATATTAAATACGATAATATTATCACATATTATAATTATACATGCTTAAATTTACTTAACATCATTACAACATGTCGGAACATAATACAATAAATTTTTTGTTAATACAGCCAAACAATTTTGCATTACATTCTAATAAACATAGTATTTGGGCCACATATTATAATTGTACCACTTACAATAAGTTTTTTGATCTACTGGCATAGTATCTCTGACTTTTAAATAATATTCTTCACTAATATTTATTACATCTTTTACAAATATAAGAATCAATTGCTCATATTTTTCTACATCCTGTCTATTCCAAATTTTCATAATAGACTTCAAGTAAATTATTGGAATTGTCATGCACAATACATCTACCATCTTCACTTCGGTCATGGGATATCCTTGTATAATAATTTCTTGTAATTTTTTGTTTATTATAATAATGTGATCGGATATTGTTGGGCTATTTCCAACTAGGTAGTTATACAAATCATTTCACTTTTGACTAATAATTTTTCTTGCAATATCACCTCTCATGGCTTTTGGAGCTAAATATGTGTGCACCATCTATCAAATAAAATTAATACAATAAATATTATATTAAATTTAAATTTGCACATTTCTTATTTATCATGAAATTTTATCAAATTAAAATTAGTCATACTAATTTATAAATATTTTAAAATATTACGGTATAATAAGAGAATATATATATATATATATTTCAACACATAATTGTCTAATTATAAATTATAAATAAATAAATAGATTATAGTTGAAAAAATATCTTACTTCTTAGGCTAGTATTGTCGAAATATTTTTTATTTATTAAATATATACTACCTGTAATTTATCAAGTCAAATGCAAAATTAAATTATTATGTTGACAATTAAAATAGAAAGTATCAAATTATAAATAATTACATTGAGAAATCTTACTCGATATTAATATTATGTTGTACACTGAAACACTAAAAGTGTAAAATGTAAAAACAATGCAAATGAAATTCTTTGCAAAGTGAATTCTCGATCTACTATAATGGTTGCAAATTGAATTCCCGATCTACTATAATTGTTGCAAAGTGAAATTTTTTGCAAAATAAAATTCTCTTTATATATACACTTGGATGACACTTTTTCAATGCATTTTATAATTGTTGTATTGAAAAAACAAAAAGGTGGCTTGAACCCGTAGTACTGGGTTGCTTTGAACCCGTTTCCCATATCTACGATATCAGGCCCCCAATTATACACCAATAATGCCCAATTTTTCGCTGAAGGTGGACCCCATGCCCCATTCCCGTAGACAGCCCCTACAGGATCTATATGGTCATATTATGAAGGCGGGTACTATTTAAGAGACTTATGACATAACTAATTTTTAAAACTTTAGAAGTGGTTCTGGTACTTGCAATTAAGTAAGAGATCTCAATATGTCATTTGTTTTTAAAAATAACCGAAAAGGATAAAGTTATCAACAATATTTCTATATAAAAATATTAAAGTTGATATTTTCAACATAGTGAGGATCTTAAAATTGAACATGTTGAAAAATACAGATATTAATTGCATTCAATATGAATTTTTGGACATGTAGTTCAAAATATTGAAAAATATAATGCCAAAAGAGTACAATTGAGATTTATGCCATAAACAAAGAAGTCATAAAATATGATTTATTTTATGACATTTATTGCAATGGATTGGCATCGATTGTAAAATTGCATATTTTCTTATAATTGAAGCAATAAGTTTTTACTATTTTTCAATTTGGTAATATATTAGTATGTAACTAATTAGTATTATTTGTCTATTTGACAATAAAATTACATATAATTTTTGAAAGATTTGTTATGCCTGAAGCATATAAATACTTCTAAGAACTTTTTTTTAATACAATTATATGCATTGAATTTTATGTATATGATTTTGAATTGTTATAGTTTATCTATTGTCATTATTTATTTATGATTTTAATTACTGAAACTCTTGAAGAGTTCAAAATGCTTTACCGAATTTTGTACACTAAATTTTCTTTCGAATTAAATATCGAGTACTATTTGATTGAAAGAAAATTTTTATAATATGATTATATGTTATCTTTCATTGAATACTCCAATAACTGTAAAGTTACTAAATACAATATATTTCATGATCATATATTATTACTATTAATGCATTATGTAAGCATGCATTACATGGTAATTGTCAAATTGTTACTTAAAATTACATATTGTTTTAAAGATTTTAGTTTTCTATATAATTATATATATTTTATTTGTATAATTTTAGAAATATTTGGATTAAGTTATTAAATGCATTCATTTATTATGGCTATTATATGATTTTGTTGTGTACATGTCATTAAATTATTTTTATTACATTTGTTTCATTCCTTCAAATTATTGAAGCAATATAGAATTATGGCCATAAAAGTGGTATGTTCAAGAAATGATAATTATTACTATTACATGATTAATTTTTACCACCAGAAGTGGTTGATAATTAAGAGAAAGAATAAGAATGGTTAAGAAAACCATTTGAGAATAGATAACTTATTTATGATATAGTATAAAATTACATTGGTCATATACTTGTTGTACGTATGACTATATTATTAGATTTTATAAAATTTTTCATCTTAAATGAATGAAAGATGTGTAAATGAGTTTGTATGTGCTTATGTACAACATGTAATTTTATAAAATAAGTTTTATTTATTATTTTTCAGTTCATGCATCATATATCCAGAAGATATATGGTAAGCATATCCAGAAGATATGTGACTCATTTTTAAAAAAAGAACTTCATAATATTACGTATCGAAACTCTACATGCATAAATTTAAAGTTGTGTACCAATATTTTTATAAAAGAAAGAAAAATACACGTTTCACTCTTTTTTCCTTAACTAAGATTTTTTTTCCACTGGGTTTTTTTGTTAAGATTTTTAATGAGGCAACTTATAATGTGTATTAAAAATATTGTGTACTCTTTTTTTCTTTACTAAATTTTGATCCCACAGGGTTTTCTCAGTAGGATTTTAATGAGGTACAATACATGGACATTTAAGGGGAAGTGTGTATTATAAATTTTATGATTGTGAATGTCCATAACTTTTTAAAATTGATAGCATGACTTATCAAATGGAAAAGGAAAACATTATTTTCCATGCAGGATATTTTGTAATATTGTTAATGAATTCAAAATCCACCAGACGCATGACAATATTTTAACGAATAAAAAATATACCAATTTTTGAAAGAAAATATTGATATGGATAAGTCTTATCCACTGAGTATTTCATTGGTTGTTCGCTCTCTTGATGTCAAGAAAGATCATTTTCATCCACAAGAAGATAACGAAGAGATTTTTGGTCCTGAAGTACTATATCTTAGTAGAATGGGTGCACTTTTATATCTTGCAAATAGCACTAGATCAGATATAGCTTTTGCAGTTAATTTGCTAGCAAGATTTAGTTCTGTACCAACTCGAAGGCACTAGAATGGATTAAAACATGTTATCTTCGTGGTACTTCTGACATGGGTTTATTTTTTTTCCAAAAGGAGTAAATTCAGAATTGGCAAGTATGCTGATACTGGATATCTATCAGATCCTCATAAAGCTTGGTCACAGACAGAAATATTAACCATCCATGAAATAAATCGTGAATATGTGTGGTTGAGAACCATGACACAACATATTGAGAGAACAAGTGGGCTAGTGGTGGAGAAAAAGTCAACAAAATTGTATGAGGATAATACAACAGGTATCTCACAACTCAAAGGTGGCTACATCAAAAGAGATAAAACCAAACGTATCTCACCAAAATTATTCTATAATCATGAACTTATAAAAGAAGGGCGGATCGATGTTTGCAAAGTTTGTTCAAGTGATAATCCAGCATATTTGTTCATAAAGGCCCTACCAAGTTCAATTTTCAAGAAGCATGTGCACAATATTGGAATGCGCCAATTAAAGAATTTAGTGTAATTCATTCTATTATTGAGGGGAAGTACATATGAATATTGTACTCTTTTTTCCTTCGCTAAGTTTTTATCCCACAGGGTTTTTCTTAGCAAGGTTTTAACGATGCATGTTCATAATGTATTATCATTCAAGGGAAAGTGTTTTGATATATTCCTATTTGGATGACTTCCCATATTGGTTATTTTCTTTATTACTTGATTTATTTTCTATATTCACTTATTTCCTGAATTTATTTGTTTTCTATATAGACCAAGTTTTGTGTCTATCAATACTCATATTGTTATTGTTTTAGACACATAATAATATAACAGAGAAATCATATTTCTCATTATTTTTCATATTTTGTTATGATTTTACTTTTATTTATAACACGTTACCAGCACGATTGTCTTTATTGATTATTGAAAGTCGGTGGTTTACGACAACCCGGCTTGAAGGAATCAAGAATTCTAATTTACAAGATTTAACGGTAAATTATCTCAAAATTATTTTTATATTATTTTATAAATTTATAATCCCAATTGTTATATATTAAAAGGCTTATATATGTTTAAGATAATATATATTGTACGTCTTGATTTGTTTATTTTTGTTTCTCAAAAGAGACAATAAGATTATTTTTATTAATGCCAAATTGATCGTAAAATTAGATTTACATATATGAAATCATATTGATTTATTTTATGGTTATTAATTTATTGATAATCTGATTATTGAATTAATCAAATCATATTGATTTATTTTATTGAATTGCATATCGAATTGGAAAAATTTTTATATCCAATAAATGTCAAATGTCACCTTTGATATCCAACAAATTATTTTCATTTTTAATTCTTAATTTTTTTTAAAGTATTTGCTTGATCTATATTATTTTAATTTTTAATTTTTGTTCTCTATATTTGCCATCCATTTTAATAAAAATAAGAGTTATAAATGGTTGGCCATAATTATGCCTATATCAAATCAATGATATCTGCATAAAGTCATGTATGTTTAATTGACTATGTATGTGTGATTTAATTTTATCTATTTTTTTTTGACAATTTATTTGTAGCCTAATTTTAAATTTTTTTTTAAATTTAGTGTATTTACAATGTCAAATCTTGCGAAGCTTGATTTTATTGCCCTTGATATTTCTGAAAGAAATTATCTTTCATGGGTATTTGATGCTTGGATTCACCTCAATGCTATGAATCTTAGAGATTCTATAAAAGAAGGAAATATCGTATCCCTACAGGATCACCCTAAGGCAATAATTTTCCTTCGACACCATTTACATGAAGAATTAAAAACTGAATATCTCATTGTTGAAGACCCATTAGTCTTTTGGAATAATTTAAAGGAGAGATACAAACATCAAAGAATGGTGATTCTCCCTAAAGCTCGATATGAATAGATACACTTACATTTGCAAGATTATAAAACTGTAAGTGAATACAATTCATTCTTATTTAAGATTAGCTCTCAATTAAAATTATGTGGAGAGAATATTACCGATGGGGACATGTTAGAAAAAACATATTCAACTTTTCATCCCTCAAATGTGCTCTTATAGTAGCAATATCGAGAGTGTAGATTTAAAAAATATTCTGAGCTAATCTCTTGTTTACTTGTGGCTGAACAAAATAATGAGCTTTTAATGAAGAATCACCAATCTCGTCCAACTGGTTCATTCCCATTACCTGAAGTTAATGTGACATTTTCTCAAGGCCGTGGATGAGGTCATGGTAGAAGGGGTCATAGTCGTGGAAGAAAAAATGGTTCCAATTCTTCTTCAAATGTTAAAAACAAAGGTACTAACAAGAAATGGGTCAAAAGTGAGAAAAACACTTAAAAGAAAATGCAAAACAATGACAATATTTGCTTTAAATGTGGAACTGAAGGTCATTGGTCTTGTATATGTTGCAATCCCAAACATCTAGTTGATCTTTACAAGGCATTTTTAAAGGAAAAAGGAAAAAATGCTGAAGTGAATTTTTTCGAGCCTGTTGATCCTGCTAATGATAAAGAATTTCCTTTAGATGTTGATTTTGATGTTTCTAATTTTTTTAAGGATGATAGTGGTAGAATTGATCATTTAATTGGCGATGGAAATGTCAACTATTAAAATAAGTTTATTTTTGTTATGTAATTTTACAATTTCAATAAAAGTCTACTATTTTAATAAGTAATTCTTAAAGTATTTCTTATTTGTTATCATTTTTTTCTTCTTTTCTCTTATTATTAAATAAATATTTTTTTATTACTAGATAATCATATAAAATTGATGTTATGGAGGATGATATATGTTTAGTGGACAGTGGCACTGCTCACACAATTCTTCGTAACAAAAAGTATTTCTTACAATTAACATTAGTTGAAATGAATGTTAATACAATATCTGGTTCAACAAATGTAGTTGAAGGCTCTGGCAAAGTCCATCCTATGTTTCCAAATGGAACACCGTTATTCATTGATGATGTGTTATATTCTAGTAGATTCCGAAGAAATCTACTAAGTTTTAAAGATATACGTCACAATGGTTATCATATTGAAACTACAAATGAAGGAACTGTTGAATATTTATATATAACTTCTATGAAATTGAACTAGAAGTTCATATTAGAGAAGTTTCCAAGTCTTTCAACTGGATTATATTTTACAAAAATAAAGATGGTTGAATCTAATTATATGCACCAGAAGTGCTCAGATCCTAAAAATTTTATACTTTGGTATGATCATTTTGGTCATCCAGGTTCAACCATGATGTGACGTATTATCAAAAATACAAATGGATATGGATTAAAGAATCACAAAATTCTTTTATCTAAAGATTTTTTTTGTAGTTCTTGTGTACAAGGTAAATTGATTGTAAGACCTTCACCATCCAAATTGCATTTGGAGTCTCCTGTTTTTCTTCAAAGGATACATGAAGATATTTGTGGCCCAATTCACCCCTCTTGTAGACCATTTCGATATTTCATGATTTTGATTGATACATCAATTCGATGGTCACATGTATGTTTACTTTCTACTCGCAACATTGCTTTTGCTAAACTTTTTGCTCAAATTATAAAGTTAAGGTCTAGTTTTCCTGATCATCCTATCAAGATAGTTCATTTAGATAATGCATGTGAGTTTTCTTCAAAAGCATTTTATGACTTTTGCATGTCAATTAGGATTAGTGACGAGCATTTTGTTGCACATGTTTATACTCTAAATGGTTTAGTTGAATCTTTTATTAAGAAATTACAATTTATTGCTAGACCTGTGCTTATGAAGTCATAACTTCCTGTATCTGCTTGGAGACATGCAATTGTTCATGCCGTATCTTTAGTTCGTATAAGACCATCCACATATCAGAAATTTTCACCTTTGTAACTTGTTTTTTATCAACAACCTAATATATCTCATCTTAGGATTTTTGGTTGTGCTATTTATTTTCCTATTGCCCCTCTTCAATAAACTAAAATGGGTCCCCGAAGATGTCTTGGTTTATATGTTGGTTTTGATTCTCCTTCTTTCATTAGGTATATAGAACCTTTAACTAATGACCTTTTTAGAGCAAGATTTTTAGATTGGCAATTTGATGAATCAGTTTTCCCTAAGTTAAGGGAAGATAAAGGTAAAGGGCCAAAATCATAAGAAATTAGTTGGAACTCTCCAACCTTGTCCAGTTATGATACACGCACAAATCAATATGAACTTAAAGTTCAAAGAATAATAAATTTTGCAGAATGCTGCAAATCAATTACCAAATATCTTCACAGACACCCAAAAGGTCACCAAATCCCATATTTCGGATGCCAATGTACCTGCAAGATTGATTATCCCTGAAGGATTTCCAGTAGGTATAGTAGCCAATGAATCTTACATACGCCAGAAGCATGGTAGACCTATTGGTGCAAAAGATATTATTCCTTGGAAGAAAAGAGAATTGAAGAATATTCAAAATGATGCTCAAGAAGGGGTTAAAAATAACACATATCAACAACTTCATATTTCCAAAGAAGAAACCCTAGAAGTGGTTTCAGTACCGAAAAATTATAAGATCTCATTAAAATCTAGAAATATATGGGATAGAGAAGACATAGTTGTTGATAATGTCTTTGCATATGCAGTTTCTTATGAAAATAATTAATTATAATGAGCATGAGCCTCAAACTGTAGAAGAATGTCGACATCAAAGTGATTGGCTCAAATGGAAAGAAGCAATTCAAGCTGATCTAGATTCATTAGCTAAGCGTAAAGTATTTGGACCAGTAGTCCAGACACCAGAAGATGTCAAACCTGTTGGATAAAAATGGGTTTTTATCCGTAAAAGAAATGAGTTAAATGAAATTACGAGATACAAAGCACGACTTATTGCATAAGGTTTCTCACAAAGATCTGGTATAGATTATGAAGAAATGTATTCTCCAGTCATGGATGTAATCATGTTTAAATTTTTTATTGGTTTGACTACCTCTGAAGGGCTTGATTTATATCTAATGGATGTGGTGATAGCTTAGTTATATAGATCATTAGATAATGACATATATATGAAAATTCCTGAAGGATTTAAGATGCCTGAAGCATATAATTCAAAATCTCAACAAACGTTCTCGATTAAACTCCAAAAATCTTTGTATGGGTTAAAGCAATTTGGACGCATATGGTACAATCATCTAAGTGAATACCTAGTGAAAAATGGGTATGAGAATAATTCAATTTTTCCATGCATTTTTATCAAGGAGATAAATTTAGGATTTCCTATAGTTGCAATTTATGTTGATGACTTAAACATAGTGGAAACTCCAGAAAAGATCTCTATTACTACAGAATATTTGAAAAAGAAATTTGAAATGAAATATCTTGGAAAAACAAAATTTTATCTTGGGTTTCAAGTTGAATATTTGCCAAAAGGAATTCTTGTACATCAATCATCTTATATAGAGAAAATCTTGAAACTATTTTATATGGATAAGTCTTATCTATTAAGCATTCTAATGGTTATGACTCTCTTGATGTCAAAAAAAATCCTTTTCTTCCACATAAAGATAATGAAGAGATTCTTAGTCCTGAAGTACCATATCTTAGTGCAATAGGTACACTTTTATATCTTGCAAATAGCACTAGACCAGATATAGCTTTTGCAATTAATTTGCTAGCAAGATTTAGTTCTGCACCAACTCGAATGCACTGGAATGGTGTAAAACATGTTCTACATTATCTTCGTGGCACTTCTAACATGGGTTTATTTTTTCCAAAAGGAGTACATTCAAAATTGATAAGGTATGCTGATACTGGATATCTATTAGATCCTTAAAAAGTTCGATCACAAATAGGTTATGTCTTCGCATATGATGACACTGCTATTTCTTGGTGATCTGTTAAGCAAACAATCACTGCTACTTCCTCAAATCATTCAGAAATATTAGCCATCCATGAAGCAAGTCATGAATGTGTGTGGTTGAGAACCATGACTCAACATTTAAAGGAACAAGTGGGTTGGTAGTGGAGAAAAAGCCAACAAAATTTTATAAGGATAATGCAACATGTATTTCACAACTCAAAGGTGGCTATATCAAAAGAGATAGAACCAAATATATCTCATCAAAATTTTTCTGTACTTATGAACTTATGAAAGAAGGACAGATCGATGTTTGCAAAGTTCGCTCAAGTGATAATCCAGCAGATTTGTTCACAAAGGCCCTACCAAGTTTAATTTTCAAGAAACAAGTGCACAATATTGGAATATGCCAATTAAAGGATTTAGTTTGATTCATTTTATTGTTGAGGGAAGTACATATGAATATTGTACTCTTTTTCCTTCGATATTTCACTTAAACATGAAATATACACATAATTTCACAACTTACATAACTCTATATCCATCTAAAACTCATGAAAATTAAGGGATATTATATCCACTTAACTTAAATCTTATCCTCCTAACTTAGATCTCCATTTTTAAGCCTTGAATCCATGAAGAACTTTCCTCTTCAATTTTTTTCTAAAGTGGCTGAAATTACCAAGGCAAGAAATCACCATTTCTTTGCTTCTTTAATTTAATATAACCACATAAATATAATCTACACATCCTAATTTACTTATTAAAACTATTAAACTAAATTAAAATCTCCAAAATCACTTACCTCAATTTTGACACATAAACTTCTTCTCGTGTTTCTACCACTTCTAACCTTGCAATTGCAGATTAGTGACCTCAATTAGCTGATAGAGGGGCTGGAATAATATTAGGTGGCTTGAATTTGGTGTAAGAATTAAAAAAAGATGAAGCAATTTAAAAGAGAAAAATGAGATGGTGTGTTCAACCAACAAAGGAGAAGAATGAGACGTTGAAGTGATAAGGATAGCACCAAAAATATGTTCTCCCATTTTGCTTTTATAGTGGCTTTGATGGATTGGGCCTTGGTCCAACCAAAAGCCCATTTCATAGGCTCAATAACCTTTTTTAAGCCCAATTAGCACCTTTTTTCTGTAATTATCTTACTTTCCAAATCTGATTCATCTCAAATTTGATTCTATAATTCAATACATGTATAAATTAGGCTATACATAAAATTTTAACTCAATCGGAGTTCGTTTTCAGTCGGATTCAATCAAATCAGTTCGATTAAAAAATTACCGTTGTCACCAAAAAATTATTTTTTCACCATCAAATAATTCTAAATATTATATAGGGTCCAACTGGAAATTTCTACAATTTTTGAATATCATTTACTATTTTTAAAATCTCAGTCAAATCAATGATCAATCAGTTACTATTTAAACCGTAATCCTCAAAATGTTTTCATTATGCTTCACAATTATTTTTGGGTCAATCAGAAACCATTTCTCGATCTGGTTCACTTTTACCAATTCAATAATCTAATTTTTCAAAGTCACAAAAAATTAATTTTTTATTACCATATAATTATACTCATTAATACCAGCGCATCCATATTCTTGGATTATTTTTTTAAGATCCGTAACATATTTTATGATCCGCTCAAATTAGGTCAAATTAATTATTATAAGTCATATTCCAATTTAACTTCCTAACGCCTTTTCGATGACCAAATGACCTCCGTTTAACCCTAAATTTGGACCACAAACTCTTGCTAACATTCTCTTTCCTATGATCAAATAAAATATTTTTGACTCCAGAAGATACTATTCACCTTGGTGTCACTATACACCATTAAAAAATATTATTTCTGACCAACCCGATATTTGGGCCATTACATAATATATGACATAAAATAAGTGAAGAGCACAATAAATTAGTGAGTAAAGTTAAAGACTAAGCTGTAATAGATAAAAATTTGTACAAGTAATAAATGTGAGTGAACATGATTAATGATATGCCTAGTATTGCATATTATATGATAAGCGATAACCATGTTGAAGTGTAATTGAGTATAAATTATATAGTAATCTTATTGCATGCTCTATTGTATATATTAATTCTATGATTCTAAATGGATTAAGTGTGATATTTTTGAGTGATTAGTGATTAATCAAAAGCTTGAAAGTCACATAGTAGTGGATAGATATGCATGCATGTAAAGGGGATAGTGACCACAGCTGCAAGTGTTGTCATCAAAAGGTGACTAGTGCAGTGTTTTGATACCTATTGGTATCAAGTGACCTAAGACTATTATGTCTCAAGTGTTCGATACTACTTGCTAATATCTAGTATTTGCACCCGTATCCACCATTAATGGGAATTCAGGCTATGAAATAATAATGATGTGATGAGTGAATGATAATGAATGAACAATGTTATAAAAGTGTTAGTGCCTCAGTGTAACGTTAGTGTTTCCTCTTCCTCTTGACAATGTTTGTCACACCCTTCTATGAACAGTCTTTTCTGATGTTGACTTAACCGTAACAGTGAAATTTTTTTTTGTGCTTAACTTATTAATCACAACCTAATACTGAATCCAATTTCATACCATTATTATTTTTTTCGAAATTCCGACAGCATAACGGCTAGTACTTTCTAGCCTCCTGAAAAATCCAAACAAGTTCAGCCTCTCAGAGGCATCACAATTCATATAAACAATAATCATATAACAATAGAACAATCCATTCAATCCATACTCAGCATTTACAATTCACATCTGCCAACTCTCATATGAACAGTCTTTAACATATAAAAAACTTATCTCAATTACATATCATTTCTATATTATCACTAACTAAGTATATACATGCCACGCTTACAAAAACAAAGATACAATAACTTCATCTTCTTGTCCTGATTCTTCGTGTAAGAAGCTTCACTGCTCTGTGCTCCCTGAACACCTTGTAACCTGCACGCAGTAAACACTACGTGCTGAGCACTAGATATGCTCAGTGGTGACTATAAATCCAAGAATTTCCCAATTAAGCATAATTTCGTCTTTTAAGACAATACCTTTTCTTATTTCATGTAACTTGACTTAACATTAGTTCTTTAAGTTCATTAACTTCATATTATCTTTTACTTATACGATCTTCTTTACTTTAACTCTAGCTTTAATTTTAATTCTTATGATTCTTACTTGGCTTAACTTGTACTTTCACAGTTTCTTAATTACTTTAACTTTTACTTATGGATCTTTATTTCATTCTTTTTACATTAATCATATTCAACTACTTTTAAAATGTATATTTTACATATAAATCTTCATATTATTCTTTTTACACTTACTCATGTTCAAAATACTTGTAAACTATTCATTTTACTTGTTTTGACCTTTTAGCGTAAAATTACGCTTTTGGTCCTTTTGTTTAAAAAGGTCATTTTTGGAATCTTTAAGTTGCCAAATTACTATTTTACCCTTATTATACGTTTTCTTATTCAAATTGCTCTTTTTATCTTATTTTTGGTAAAATTACAATTTTACCCCTAAACTTCTAATTCTTTTCACTTAGGTCCTTTTTCAGTTTTAATCTTGACTTATAACTTCCTTTTCATTCTTTTAACTTTGTTTTCATGTAAGGATGCATATTAAATCACTTCCTTTATAATTATGCAATTAATGATCATTTATGGTTTAATTCTTATAAAACATTTTCTTTTTCTTTTTAAAACAGTTCCTTCCTTTTTAAAGAAGTCTTTTGCGTTTATGACTTTTCATATTCCTTTCATTTAAACAATATTGATTTGTTCATTTCCAGTACGCCCCTAGTACAGTACAGACCCAGCAGAAAACCTTCAGACCGGATATGCGGGACGTGGACCCCACAGGGCCACAATAAAATGAGAAATAACCTCTAAAAGTCATCTCTCACAACATATGAATATATGACAGTACGTATGATATATATATATATTATGGAGATCAATGATCCGTCCATAGTAAAGCAAGTCGCCATGACTTGCACCGCGGTACAGTAATCCCTATGGCTAGCCAATTATATCCTGAACTAAGTTTTACTGCCAGACATTTGCTAAGGGCATAAAACATTACATTAAGCTGTTAAACGTTTTCTTTTACACTTTTAATTTCTGTACAACATCATTTAAATTCTTTTCAAGTAATGTGTGCACTTTTGCGACACATTACAAACATTCACATCTTTTTAGTACTTTTTAACCTTTCAGAACGTTTTATTTTCTTTCTTATAAATTCTTACATTTTTGGGTCAATTACACTCTTTTCAGTGCTTTTGATCACTTAAAGATTTTCTCTTTATTGCTTCACTTTCTTTTCATATTATGCTTTTTAAGTCACTTTTTAGCCTTTTATACACTTATGAATTATAAACATTTATAATTCACATTTCTTTCATTCTTTTTTATATAATTGCATTCATTTTACTTTTATCCGAAATCTGGGTCATTCGGATACGCCATTAATACTGATCCATTTTACAATAATCTAGTCTTTTAATACTTTTAGATTGACTAATTTATTTTGATAAATTAGTCGCATTTGTACTTTAACTTTTCATCTTTTCATACGTTTTATAAATTATAGCATTACAGTGCAGAATTTCTTATTGTGTTGACTATTGTAACTTATTTGCAATAATTCAGTAATTAACCTTTATGGACTAATTTATGTGATAAATTAGTCAAACCTTTAATTTATAACTTTTTAACTTTTATTCGGAATTTGTAATATTTATACGGGTGTGAATTATTTAGTAATAATTCATTCATTTATTTGAATTTAAGAACATTTTAGTAACATTTTATCATTACATGTACTATACTTTTTACTTTCTTAGTTCATCATTTGACCTGTCATCTTCCTTCATTTTATTGTAAGGAACATAAATTAATTTATCTTACTCTACTATTTTGGGCTTATTTATTGAATTATTTGTCAATAATTCAATAATTATTTCAGAATTATTCTTATTATTATTCATTTAAATCTCATGAATTTAACATATTATTTATTTTACTTTTATTAGCTTTTTTCACTTATTACATTAATTAATTATATTAATTAATCATGTATGTCTTATGAATTATTTAACAATAATTCATTATTTTCTTATAACATACATTCCAATTTTGGACTTATAATTCTCTAATAAATTTCCATATTTTTCCTAAAAATTATGGATATTTCCAATTGTATACTTATTATCAATTTAAGGCATAATTAATAAAATTCCTTAATTTTATTAATTATTAACATACAATACATATTTCACAAATATTCAAATAATACCAATAATTTTCTTAAC
The DNA here is from genome assembly GCA_037975025.1 of Excoecaria agallocha. Classification (NCBI taxonomy): domain Eukaryota; kingdom Viridiplantae; phylum Streptophyta; class Magnoliopsida; order Malpighiales; family Euphorbiaceae; genus Excoecaria; species Excoecaria agallocha. The sequence goes on along the minus strand of CM075818.1, from coordinate 4,507,765 downwards.
TTAGATTACATATAAAATTAAGCTTAATTTAACATCTAATTAAACAATTACACATTAATTCAAATAATTCATATTAACTTCAATACTTTTCTCTAATTACAATTAAAGGCAAAATTCAGTAAGATTAGGGAAAATTGAAGGATTTTATAGTCACATACCCGTCGGTGTCGAAAATTTCATTTTTCTGGTCACCGGAGTCTCGCCGGAGCCTCGCCGGCGCGTGGCCGGAGCCTCACCGGAGACTGCACCGACACTCCTCACTTGTAGCCGGCATCACCAGAAGTCCATTGGTGGCCTTCACGCGCTCCAATGTGGCTTCGTTTGGCCAGAAAAACCACAGGAACCGCCGGGAACCACCGTTCCCGATCTGCTCAACGCCGGCGATTGGGGACGATCGGTTGCCACCGGTCGATGCGTCTCGCCGAGAGGAGTCGCCCGGTGGTCACCGTGTCGCCGTCAGCCTATGTCACCGGAAATTGAAGAAAAGCGTCCCGGCCGACGGAGAGAGATCCGCCTCTTTCACGCCGATCCAATGGTCACCGGAAGGAGAGGAAAGGTCGGGGAAGGGGTGGCAGCCGCGCCGGTCACCGGCGCAAGCCTGCTGGCCGGCGACAGCGCCTCCACCTGCCCTTTCCTCCTTCCGCTCCTCCCTGTTCCCGATCTCCTTTCTCTTTTTTTTTTTTTCTTTCTTCTTTCATTCTTTCCTTATTACACTTTTGACCCAAATCCTATATATATATATATATAAGGCTCAAGCCAATTCTCACTCTTCTATACATCAAATCACTTCAAAAATTATGCCACTAGTGTTATTTCCTCAAAAATAGCTTGTACATAAATTTTCGGCTCAATCAGAGTCTGTTATCGGGTCCGATTCAAACCGATCGGTCCGATTCAAAAACTGTCAAAATCACCGAAACACTTATTTATTTTTACCAAAATATTCTTTATGAAATTTCATGAATAACTGTAAAATTTAATAATTTTTGAAGTCCATTTACTATTTTTAAAATTAGGTCAAAGTTCGGTCAAATCAAAACCGACCCGGTACCTTTTTCGTATTTTTAACTTTTCGAGGCCCAAATAACCTTAATTTCACTTCAAATTTCAACCCCGAGTGTCACCGTGACCAATACTTCCCAATGGTCAAATAAAATATTTTCGGATTTCGGGTGTCCCTTTCGGGCCCGGAAAACCCTATTCACTGCCGGGAAGTACTATTCACGGCTAACCCGGTGTTGAGGCCATTACAATGTTAGTATGATTAAATGTGATAATGACATTGAAATGTTACTAAATGCATAGAATTATCACCTTGAATGTGTGCATATGTATTATAGTGTGATATAATGTGTTGCTCATCAAAATTACTATACAATGAGAAGTAGCATGTTATGTTATTGTGTGAGACTTAGGCTAGAAGTCTATTGCATTGTTTTACTCCCTACTGAGCCATTTCTTAGCACAGGTGTTCTTTCCGTGTAGGTACACAGGAGTAAAGTAAAGGCACCGATCTCAAGTCAACATCTGCAGGCCACTAGAGACTAAAGCAAGTGGAAACTAATTTTAGTGTAAAGTTATTTTCTATAAATGTTCAATGTAAAGGATTTGGAACATATGTAATAAACTAATTTGTAAATGCACTTTAGGTATGTCAAATTTATATGTATATACGTTTTACTCATACAAGTTATTTAACAAAATAATATGTAAATAAAAGGTAATAAGAGCGAGTGTTACACAATCCTAAAGTTACGAATGAAATAGGTGTGTTTTTAGTTATACTTAATGAACAAATATTATAAATGACTTAGTTATATGTTGCTTAAGTAGGTCGAGTTAAAGACTTTTTAGAGGATAAGACTATGGCAGCCGCAGAGAATCTCTAAAAAATGTAGTGTAGATTATGTAAACCAGCATATTATGTAAAATTCTTAATTGTATACCTAATTAAGTCTTAGTGGAAATTGTTTTTGTAATCCAACTCTGTATTTTTATGAAGATTTTAAATTAATGATATGTAGTTGGTACCAAGTTTGATCGAACTATATAGTAATGCCGATTTTAGTTAAATTGATATGATTTATAATTATTATACCATCCAAAATACCCTTAAGGGATATGAGGGTGTTACAATAAATGACTGATAAATTAGGTTTAAATTATCTTTTTTATTGTCTTGTAGAGTGTTCATAATTTGATATTAAATTCTTATGCTTGTAATATCACAATGATATTAATGTCTGCTCCTCTCCACTGTAGAGGTTTTCTCCCTTGGGTTATCTAAACTTTAAGGTTTATCTCCTTAGCCTAGCTAAGGTTTTCTCTCATGTGAGAATGAGATAATGGCAAATTAAGACTCGTTGGATACTTTGCTCTCTTCTCTACACCTAATAGAGGGGGAGAATCAGGTAGGGAAGGTGCATCTAGATGATAAAAAAATAAGAAACAGAGGATTTAGATCTCACTCTATCTAGTTGGAAACTTTTAAATGTTAAAGGTATAAATGTCAATGCTTTTGATCCACCATAATGAACAATTAGAGATTGCCAAGGGGATTTAACCTATGGGATTTGGGAAATAACTCATTCTTCTTTCAATTATTTTCTAGAATCTGATGAAAAACGAGTTCTGAAATTTAGCCCTTGGTGTTTTGATGAACAACTGCTATTACCTAAGCAGATGAAAGATACTGATATTAGAGATATGCTGATGATTGAAGAGATTACTCTATGGTTGAGGGCGTATAAAGTCTCTTTCTTATGGCATTTTAAAGAGACTGTTGTAACTATAGCTAACATGATAGAGACATTAGTTGATTTTGATAAAGGGGAAAGTTGGGGTTGGGATCCATATATAAGATTTAGTGTCAATATCTCAGTTTTTAATAAGCTAAGGAGAGGTGTCTTATTACAACTGGGAGAAAAGGTAGTTTGAGCGGAGCTCAAATATGAATGGCTTCCAGTTTTTTGTTATAGCTTTGGTCTTATCGGTCATCGAGTTCAAAGCTTTAAGTAGGAAATCTAGAATTTAGAGTATGGTGACTGGTTACATGCTTCTCCCCACAAAAAATTTAAACTTCGAAACCCAGTGGAAAAAGAGAAGGAAGACAAGCTTCTCGCCCAATTAAATGCATTGAGCCCCAATAAAATTGACAATGGTTCCTGTGGAGAAGCATACACTACCTCAAAATGCTCCAGGTCATTAAAAGATATCCTTGATAAACTTAATTCTAAGGCTGTTGAGGGGTACTGCTATTTCTGATTCACTAATGATGAAAGTCCAGGATCTCAAACATGGGTTCTCCATCATGCTAATGTTTCTAATGCCTCCTTGGCTAGGATGATAGAGGCTAAAGCATCTACCCTGGTCACTTCAATGCAAGTACCATCCAATACTATTACTCCTTTAATGCATTTGAATAAAAATTCATTGAATGAAAAAAGGGATAGTGGCATTTTGGGTGAGGTAATGGTGGATGTGGAGTTAAGTGAGATTAATATGGTGGTTATAAGAGAGGAGGGGTGGGGATAAAGTATTAATAGTGAATTTAGCCGAAAATGCTGTAGTTGGTTTAGGAGTGAAGGCTAGGGGATGCATTAATAAAAAAAATAAGGATCATGGAAGCGCTTAGCTATAAGCATATCTAAAAATGATAGGGGGTCAATTGAGAATAGTAGTAGGAAGCAAAAGCGGGGCGTGGCTATGTGTATACTGATGGACAGATGAACGTAGGGAAGGAGGAAATAGTATCAAAAAAGATGAAACCCGTTATGTTAGCTTTACAGTTAGTCGATGATTTAGAGGCAACCGAGGTAGTTCTCCCTGGTTACCTACCATAATGAGTATCTTAAGCTACAGCTATTGTGGTTTGGGGAGTGCCATGGTAGTTGCTAAGTTACGATAACTAGTAAACTTGCAAGCTCCCTCTATCCTCTTCTTAATGGAGACAAGGGTGTCTGAGGATAAAATGAATTTCATAAGAATTAGTTTGGTATTTAAGAAGGGGTTTAATGTTAGAGGTAATAATAGTGAAGGAGGAGATTGGCGTGTATGAGGTCAGATCGAGTTAATATGTCCTTGGTGTCATTCTCAACTCGTCATATAGACTTTGAAGTGTCTCTTGATGACAATCTCCCTTGGAATCTTACTTGTTTCTATAGGTGGCCAGAGATAAATTGGAGATATAAATCATGGGATTTACTTTGCCAATTGAACTGTCCAAATCGAAGGGAAGTGGGTGTTCATCAAGGATTTTAATGAAATCTGAACTAATTATGAGAAAATAGGAGGTGTTCCTCGACAAAAAGCTACAATGAAATCCTTTCAGGAAGTGCTGGTGGACTGTAGTTTATGTGATTTGGGATTTACAAGTTACCCATTTACTTTGGATAATGGTAGGAGTGGAGAGTATTTTATCGAAGACAGGTTAGATAGGTGTGTAGCCTTTTTGCCATGGATTCAAAGGTTTTCTCTAAGGCACGAGTAGTTGATCTCTTGTTTACAAGTTTGGACCATCTCCCTATTATCATGAAACTTGATAAGGACATTAATACTGGTAACTTGTCTAATTGGTTTAAATTTAAGAGTATGTGGAGTAGGGATCCTATGTATGGGCTCATTATTAGTTTGGCATGGAATAAAGGGAGTTTATAGGAGGATATTCTTAGTAGGTGTACATCCATGTTAAAAGAATATAGCAGAATCTCGTTTGGTTCTTTAAAATCGAAGAGAAAGAGGTTGGAAGTTCAGTTGTAGAGATTGGGTCCAAGGGCAGATGTTGAAGCTAGCTATCTTAAAGCCGCATTAAAGGAGTTAGCAGAAGTGTCTTTAAGGGAAGAGATGTGGTGGCAACAACAGTCCAAGGTACAATGGGTTGAAGGAAAGGGATAGGAATACTAAGTTTTTCCATGCTACTTGCTTCACCCATGAGGCAAAGAATTAACAACATGCTTAATAGGGATAATGTCTCTTTGAAGGGTTTGGGATTTTGAAGCTCATATTGTTAGGTTTGATCCCTAATTTTTTAATTCTAAATGGGCAGCAAATTACACCAAATGATATCCAATTTATTCACCCAAAGGTAACAACAATAAATGAACATCAGTTTGGACCAACCATTCTCTACTGAGGAAGTGTACCATGCAGTTCGAATGATGCATCCACTTAAGCACTGGACCTGAATGGTTTTCTTCCTATGTTCTTTCAAAAATACTGGAATAATAATTGATATTGATGTGGTTTAAAATGGTGCTGGATGTGCTAGAAGAGGAGTGTCTTGCCTTTACCATTTCAACCATACCTTTATCTACTTGATTCCAAAAGTTAAGGACTCGAAGTTCATCTTGAAGTACCGAGCAATTAGTCTATGTAATATGGTTTGTAAAATTGCTACAAAGGTTATGGCTAATAAAATTAAATTGATTTTGGGGGATATAATAGACGTATCACCAAGTTGCTTTTGTTCCAGGTAGATTGATTACAAATAATGCATTAGTTGCTTGTGAAGCCTTTTATCATATGAAAAATGGTGGCATAGGAAAGTGCAAGTAAATGTCTCTCAAATTGGATATGGTTAAAGCCTACGATTGGGTTGAGTGGTCTTTTATCTCAGCTGTTATGGAAAAGTTGGGGTTCTCAGGACGGTAGGTTGATAGAATGATGAGGTTGGTATCTTTACCTACTTATTCGATTTTAATTAATGGTAACCTAGTTGGGCATATTACCCCTTCCCGAGGCCTTTGCCAAAGGGATCCTTTGTCTCCGTATCTATTCCTCACATGTATGGAAGGTCTCTCTAGTTTGTTAAACTCAGCTATCAGTCCATGAGCTCTTCATAGTTTGCAAATTTGTCAAGGAGCTTCTCCTATCTCTCATCTTTTATTCGCAGATAATAGTTTACTATTCTGTCCAGCTTAAATTACAGATACAATTGCAATCTTAAATGTGCTTCGGAGGTATGAATATCTTTCTGGACAAAAAGTAAACCTTAGTAAATCCGAAGTCTCTTTTGGTTCTAGTGTGAATGCTGAACTCAAAGAAACTTTGAAGCAATTCTTGGGAGTAAAGATGGTGGAGCACCATGAACTTTATTTGGGTCTTGTTACTGTGGTGGGGCAATTGAAGAAAATTATTTTTAATTCGGATTAAGGACAAGCTTTAGCAGTGGCTAGAGGGTTGGAAGGAAAAGCTTTTCACGTGGTCGGGCAAGGAGTTGCTCATAAAAGCAGTAACGCAAGCCATTCTTGCATATATTATGCAATGTTTTCTTCTTCCATCGGGTTTCTATTAAGACATACAGGCTATGATTTGCAGGTGTTGGTGGGGGAAAAAGGAAAATAGTAGGAAAATGCATCTATATAATTGGAAGCAAATGTGCAAACCAAAGGCGAGTAGAGGTTTGGGGTTTTGGGATTTTGAGTGTTTTAACATTGCCTTGTTATCTAAGTAGAGCTGGGGACTAGTTTCAAACTCGAACTCTCTTTTGGCCAAAGTGTTGAAAGTGCATTATTATCTAAATAGTTATTTATTTGAGGCTCTTATTAGATCTAATCCAAGTTACACATAGAGAAGTATTCTAGTAGGGCAGGATTCGTTGTATTTGGGATCCTATTAAAGAGTGGGAAATGGTAGAAGCCTAAACATTTGGCGGGATAGATGGATTCCTCAACCATCATCTTTCAAACTTATTACCCCGTATAATTCAGAGTTCAGTCCTGCAAATGTGGCTTCTGGAGATGGGATCTCATAAATAACCTTTTGTTGCCAGTTGATGTGGAGTACATTAAGATTATTTCTTGTAGATTTGGCCAAGAACCTAGACAAAATTGTGTGTCATTATCATCCATCAAGTCAATACGTGGTAAAAAATGGATATAGACATGCCATGAATTTGAAGGATGTCTAGCATGGTCATTTGACTTTATATAATCAACTCATGAACTTTTGAAAGAGATTGTGGTGTATTCAAACCCCCTCAAAGGTTAGTAATCTGTTGTGGCGTGCTGCTTTAAATGTAGTTCCTATTAAGGAGGTCCTTTATGAGCGGGTTAAGGTTATTCTACCCATTTGTCAAAGATGTGATCGCCCTAAGTCACTGTTACATTTGATGAAGGATTGCCTCTTTGCAAAATAGTTTTGGGAAAGGGTGGGGCTTTCTCACATTCAGAATCTTCAGGTTTCAAGCTTCAAGTTGTGGGTGAATGAGATAATAGGACTCCTTCCACCTGAAGAGATTACCTCTTTTTCATTTCTCTGTTATCAGTTATGGTATGCCAGGAATAAGCTCTTTCATGATAAAATGAAGCTAGATTGCTCTCAAGTCCTTTTCTTAGCTAAAAGTTTGAAAGCTGAATTTTTTGCAGTGTCTTGTTTGGCTGAAGGTTATAATGTCAGTAGGTTTCAGAACAAGGTGGGGTCAATTCCACCACCACCATATGCAGTGAAGTTGAATATGGATGTTAAGGTTGTCGATTCTGACCTGGTGGGGCTTGGGGTGGTTTTTAGAGAGAGCCAAGGCTAGGTGTTACCATGCAGCTAAAGAACTATGATTGGGGCATGGAATTCTTTTACCTTAAAGGCGATGGCTTTGCTTTGGTCTGTCTCTAGCAAAGGATCTGGGTTTTCCCATCATCACAGCTGAATTAGACTGCAAATTCATTTTTGATTGCTTGGTGAACAAGGTGGAGTTGAGGAATGGCCTTAGGGTATTCTTGATGACTGCAGGCATTTAAGTGTGGGTTTTACTTCTTGTTGCTGGTCTTTTACTCCTAGATCTAGTAATAGTTTTACTCATGGCCCAGCCAAGAGCTATCAAAACTTTCCTTCTTTAATTATTTGGATAGAAGAGTTTTTTGTTGCTCTTAACCACTTGTTTCTTGCATATGTAAACTCTGTTCTTGGTTAATTCATTTCATTATTTCTCAAAAAAATATTCTTATTGATAACATTCTCAAAAAAATTCATATCCAAGCCTGATACCTGTAAAAAAGAGTAAACGACCTATAGAGGTTTACAAATATTTCGACAATCAAGTTAGTACTTATTACTAGAAAAATCATAGAGAATAGAGAAAGTCCCATAAAAAGAGGAAAAATCACACTTGAGTGAATAACTAATTTAGCTATTTATAGGGTAAGAATTTGCATACCCTTAGGACTCCGAATGCCCTAGAATTCTATATCAAACCAAATTACCTTTTTTATCATAAGTCCCCCCCAGTGTGTGACATTTATGTTAGCAATATTTGAGGTAGCATTTTTAGAGGGTTGCTATTTGGCGCATACAATCGTAGTGAGCGAATAAGTCTTTATAGCTTATGGTAAAACTACCGAGTTTGAGCTTAAAATTATAATATGCTCGTGGCGATGTGCCGATTTGAGCTAGTGAGATCGTGCTCACAGTGATATGCCGATTTGAGCTAAAAATAAAGCTGGTGGCGAGAGTGCCATATGAGCTAAGAAAGGAGCTCGTGGAGAACATGCCTGTGAGCTCAAAGTGCTTATGGTGAAAATGCCTATATACTGCTAAGCCCTGCTCGTGGCAAACATACCTATTTGAGTGGGGTTATTGATTGATGAAGGAGCTCGTGGCGAGACTGCCTGGGAGCTTAATTGAAATGCTCATGGCGAATATACCTAGTGAGCTTTGATGAAGTGCTCATGGAGAACATACCTAGTAAGCTTCTAATGAAGTGCTCGTGGCAAATATGCCTAGTGAGCTTTTGACCCCTGCTTGTGGCGAACATACCTGTTTGGGCACGGTCACTAATGATACTTTTTCAAGTTGAAAATGTTCCAAAAGTGTGATAGAATAAGCTATAAAATATTGTGGAGTTTACATTATCCGTTGTAGAGTTTTGGATGCATAACTTAAAATTTTTGGTTGAAAAAACCAAGCATAAGTAATGCATTATACTTGAAAAATATAAACTACTTATCATTTTTTAAGCTTAAAACTGCATGCTTGCTTCTCCCCTTGAAATTGAGCTAAGTGAGAACTCGGCTTATTTTAACTGGTGACAGTTAATTTTTAAATCCATAAAAAGTTTCAATTTGACTCTTGCCTATTGAGCGAATAAGTTAGCATATGTAGAGCATAAAAAATGCAAATTTACGCTATAAAAACATCTGCACAAGGCAAAGGATTAGCTACATAAGCTTTTACTTCCTGTCTTGAGAGTGAGTTTGTGTGGGCCAAACTTTAATAAATAGACGTATGTTTGACTTTCACAAAGTAAATAATAAAATCACATTTACTTCAGTTGAGAGACACTTTGTCAAAGATATGTAAAAAGTGTAATAAACTTGAAACATATTTATCCCTCCAAATTTGGATTGAGAGCTAACTCGATCATGAATTCAACTGTTAGAGATTCAATATCCACTTGTATTTTTTTGATTGATTGTTAATTAAACAAAGACAAGTCGAAGAAAAATCAACACGATTAAAGCAATAGATGAAGTGAATATTTGAAAATGCTTAGATGAGTGAGTCTAAGATTTTGGCTCAAATAGTATATTTTAATGGAGTATTGCAAATTGATAATATTTAAATTGTAACATGCAAATAGATGAGAAAATGTACAAGTTGGTTAAATCTTACACAAGTGGTTGATCACGCAAAAGTTGCATTTGAACTTGATGTTGCACCAAAAAATCTTAAAGTTGCTTAAGTCTGGAGCTGAGCAAAACAAGGAATAGATTTTAACTGTTACAGGGCAAAAAAACAAAGTAACTAGATTTCAAAAGCAAGAAGCTGTAAGAATCCATGTGTGATCAAGAGAAAAGATCATAGGTATATTTGTGTTGGGATAAAAAGAGACCATTTGCATTGGAATGCACCTAATTCAATGAATAATAAAATAAGGACGTATTTATTTCAAACATGGAAAACCTATGGCCAACTGAAGCATCAGACTAGACATAAGTTGTGAGACCATGATTTGAGTTTACAATTTATGGCTTTAAAGTTGAAATACAAGTTGTTCTAAATTTGTCCCAAAATGCTTGTGCACTTCCACCATAAACCAAGTGAGGAAAAATGCCTTCTTTTTCCAAGAGAGATGGTGGGGATGATCCAGCAGCTTGGGGCTTTATGGATCAAGTATATTAACTTTTATTGCGTTGCAATTTTCTGTAGAAAAATCAAGTATAGCCACGAACATATATAAAGAAGCAAATGACTTTTTAAGTATAGGATTAATCTATAATAAAATGAGGGAATGACAAACAAGTTTATGACTCCTATCTTTTTAAATGGAAAAAGCTATGACTTCAATTTAGTGTGAACTGATGATTAAAAATAGTGTACAAGATCAATTGAAAAACATCTTAAATTAGCATTCAAATTTATTATAATGCATCATAAAAACAACCGTACTATATCTTCATCTGAATTGGATGATTCTGTTGGGTCTAGTTTCGGCAACATAGCTAGCCTCTACCGGTGACTGTGGTTACAATAGGGGCAATGCTGGCGGTGATACAATTTGTTCGTTTCGCCATCGACAACTCAGATGCGTTAATGGGTGGCACTGGTGGTGGGTAAATGTCTCCTTTATTGCGATGATGGGCGGCGGCTGATGATGGGTCAACTTTTTAATTTTCCCTTTTGGGTCTCCTTACCCTAGCCAGCAAAACGACGTGGTTTTTTCCCTTTTTTTTAAAAAAAAATCAATCAAGTGCAAATCAGCCAATTTTTTGATATAATTAATGTTGGGATCGCATTGAAAATGGGTGAAGGTGTGTTCCACACTCACCGCACCAATGATAACGTTCTTGAAAAAATTCAAATTCGAGCCTGATACCTCCAAAAAAGAGTAAACGACCTGTGAAGGTTTATAAATACTCTGATGGTCAAGTTAGTATTTTTTACTAGAAAAATCATAGAAAATAAAAAGAATCTCGTAAAAAGAGAAAAAATTATACCTGAATAATTAACTAATTTAGCTATTTATAAGATAAGAATTTGCATACCCTTAGGACTCCGAATGCCCTAGAGTTCAATATCAAACTAAATTACCTTTGTTATCACTTATGCTTGTATTTTTATTTATAGTTTTATATTTTAAAATTATAGAATTTAAAATTTAATCTTATGGATGGATTTTTTATTTATAAAGTATAGCATAATTGTTTATGTTTAATTTTTTTAATGGTTAACTAACTTTATTTAACAATTAATTGATTAATAGCTTATCGATTTTTAATAGACTGATTTTGAATCTAAATTTTGAAAAATCGAATTGACTGAAGTTGAAAAAAAAGCTGTGAACTAATTAATTAGTCCATATCCATCCCAAGTAATTATTAGCAACTAATGCATATTTTAAATATTGATAGATTAAAAACTAGTAGGATAAATTAAAATTATAAAGTAAAAAAAAACTAATCAGATCACATGAACATATTAATTGTACTAATCATGTAAATCCAACTTATTACCGTAAATTAGTAGGTAATTAAAACTTGCTAAATATACCGATTCATAAGAAAGCAATTCTACTTCAAGTTAAACATCACACATACATAGGTAAAAAGTAGATGAAAAATGGGATAAGGTGCAAATTAGTCCCTGAAGTTTGGTGAAATGTACAATATAGGGCCTAATGTCTTTTTTTTATGCAATGTCGGGCCTAATATTTCCAAATTGGTGTAATATGGCCCCCACCATTTCGGAGCCATTAGCGGCGTGAGTTAACCAATGACGTGGCACGTTATTTGACATGTGGCGATCCAGGTGGCAAGACGTGGTGATGACCTAGCTTATTTTTGACACGTAAGCGACATGTGGCATACCATGTGCGCCTCACATGCCAAGATAAATTAGGGTAAAAAATATTTACCCTATCTATTCCTGCAGTTGTCAGTTTCCCTAAAATGTTGAACGTCGTGCTCCTTTCTAATTGATGTTGTCCTGAAGTTCTCACCGATTACCATTGCAAACTTGTAAACAATAGTGAGGTTTGGCTAGCGAAGCGATAGACGTTGTTAGGTAAGCGTAATTAGAAAAGTCTTGAAACATATAACCTATAAGTTGTTGCTGAACATGTCGAACTTGGGATGGTAGGAGCGAAGGTCGAAGAAACATAGCAATTCTGGATCTGATGGCCGACGATGGTTCTAGCAAAGAGGACACGCCATCCAGGTAAGTTAGTTTAATTTTTTTTTGTAAGTGGGGGTGTTGATTTTGGAAATGGATTTTTTTAACGGTTATATTTTGTCGAGATCGCTGAAATATTTATGTTTTTTGGGGTAATAATGAATAAATTTATACATGTTGATGTTGATGTTTGTGTTGCCTTTTCTTTTGGCTTTTTGTGGTCCCTGTATAGATGGTGCACAATATTTTTTTGTATTTTACTTAATGCTGGTGTATTATTGTATTCATTTTTATTGTGTGTGCGAGAATGAAAAAGTGATGACACTGTTGTAAATGTGGTTCTATATTGTTGTTGTGTGATGTGTGATGGGAGTTTATTATGGTTTGTTGTGCAGGGGGAGATACAGTAGGAGTGTTAATTTGTGTTTTAACTGGGGGGTAAGATGGAAATTTGGTACGAAATTGGAATATAAATATGGAAAGAAAGAGGTATTTTTTGGGTTTGACCCGGATCTAATTAGCTATAGGGATATTTATAATGAATTCATTGATAGGTTTGTAGTGAAGGATCTCATTTGCTTGGTTTGTTGTAAACTAGGAAAAGAATTAGATAATGGGTTATTTATTTTTTATGGGGATGCTAGTGTACATAAGTTATTAGGGTGTATAGGCCCTTTAAGTAGGGATGTATGTTTATTTCCAATTACACATTATGACCTTATTGTATTTCCCCAAAGTATGCTTGATAAAATTGAGATTAACAGAGATGTAAGTAATCTTGATTGGGCCTCAAAGTGTAAATGGATCGGGGCCAACTAATGTGAATAAGTCAAGGGAATTAGGAGATAAACATGGCTAACTTGAAATACCTAGCCAGCAAGCAAATAATTTCATTGTTGGAAGGGGAAAGATAATTAGTGAAAACCCTCATTACCGTAGTAGTAATGATTCAATTGAAAGTGGAGATGGTAGCCAAAGCTTTTCTAATAGTGATATAGAAGAAATGGATAGTGATTCATCATTGGGGTATATCGATTTAGGTGAAGTACTGAATGAGAGAGAAGTGAAATCCAGTATTGCAAAGAAGAGATTTAAGTACAATCCAAAAGAAGGGAAAGCATATTTTAAAAAAGGGATGATTTTTGAAAATGCTAAAAATGTTATGAATGCTTTGGTTGGATATGCAGTTACAACTGGGAAAGACTTCAAGATGGTTAAGAATGACTCTAGTAGGATTAGGGCAAAATGCATAAAGGATAAATGCCCCTTTCTATTCTATGCAGCAAAAGAGAAAGGAGATTGGGGTTGAAAATTAAAACTTTGTGCATGCAACATAGATATTACAAAATCCTCAAAAATACAAGAGTTATTACAAAGTGGATTACTGAACAATGAAGAGATAAAATCTAGGAGAATCCAGAAACTAAGACTAGAAAGATGCAATCTGAAGTGGAGAAAGAATTTAGAGTGCACGTGTCAATTGATAAGTGCAAGAGAGCTAGAAAAATGATTCTAAATGAAATGCAAGTGGGTTATAAGGATGATTTTGCAATCCTTGAAACATATGGAAATGAGTTAAATGAGACAAATCTAGGCAGCAATATAAGAATATAATTATCAAAGAGTGCGGTTGAAAAAGGCAGAAGAGTTTTTCAGAGGATGTTTATATGCTTTAAGGCATGCAAGCAAGGGTAGAAGGCAGGATGCAGCCCAATTATTGGTCTTGATGGATGCTTCTTAAAAACAAAAGTGAAAGGCATGCTCCTAACTGCAATTGGTGTGAATGCAATAAACCAAATGTATCCGATTGCATTTGTTGTAGTGAGTAAAGAGAACAAGTCCAATTGGACTTGGTTTTTGGAAATGCTTGAGAAAGAGCTTGATCATGAAGGTTTCGGGTTGACTATAATGAGCGATATTGCATCAGGGCTCAGAGTTTATTGGAATGGAGTAAGAGGATATGAAATAAGTGATGGCATTGACAGGCATTGTATGAACTTGGTTGACAAGCATTGTTCCTATAAGGTATGGTATTTAACCGGTATCCCTTACCCTCGTGCTATTGTGGCATATTTCTATCAGGGTGAGGATCCAATAAATCACATCTTCTCCTACTACCATTGAGACATATATATTTCTACTTATGAGAACAAAATACAACCAGTCAAGGGTACGAGAGGAAGAGCGATGAAGATGATGAAATGCAGCAAATAAGATAATGGGTAACTTGTAATTTTTTTTACCCTAATTTATCTTGGCACGTGAGGCGCACATGGTACGTCACGTGTCGCTTACGTGTCAAAAACAAGCCATGTAATCACCATGTATTGCCACCTGGATCGCCACGTGTCAAATAACGTGCCACATCGTCAGTTAACTCATGCCGCTAACGGCTCTGTAACGGTGGAGGCCGCATTACATCAATTTAGAAACATCAGACCCAATATTACACAATATATATATATATATATATATATATATATATATATATATATATATATATATATATATATATATATATATATATATATATATATATATATATATATATATATATATATATATTAGACCCTATATTGCGCATTTCGCCAAACTTCAGGAACTAATTTGCACCTTATCCCTTTTTTAGTATTAACAAAAAACTACTAAATTTGGAGTTTGAGTAGAGAACAACTATCAGTAAATATAATTAACTAAAATATTTTGATATAATCCAAATATAATTGAACTAGATTTCTCTTAAAATTAATTTATTTTCAATTTTTTTTATAGCATCGTTAGACTTATGTCACTTATTTAAAGTAATTTTTCATATCAATCCTCTTATTTTTTTACATATTATTATACCTCAATTTATTATTTTCATAATTTATTTCTTTAAATTTATCAAATCTATAAATAAATAGTACTTTCCTATATTTTATAATAAGCAAAAATAGAAAAATAAAAACAATCAATCCGTGCAACACAAATTCATTTTTTTTATATCAGTATATATTGTGTTGATGAATTTTTGAAAGCATATAGATTTCTAAATTAATCTAATCATTTGGTTAGATTAAGTAGAGAAAGGAGCTGGGCATATTAATTTTACAAATACTTAACTTTTTTTCATTTATTTATTGCGAAAATAGTTATTAGTTCCAATAAAATAACTAATTTATATTTTATATGTTTAAATAGTATTTTATATAATTAAATTTATCTAACCAAGTTTTTAAATTTTTATTAAATTGATTCTTTTTATTTAAGATAATTATATTTTAGACATATAAGTATAATTATAAAAAGTTCCAAAATTATTAGATTCTAATGCTAATCCAATATTAATTTGGCAAAATAATTTTTTTTAATATAAATTGAATTTCCATTTCATATTATTAATTAAATACTTTATAATTAATTGCTTATTTAATTTTAAATTTATTTTTATTTTAATTCAATTTTTTGACTTCAAATCTATCATAATTACATTTGTTTATATAACTTGTATTTGAATTTTGCTATTATATAGCAAGTTTAAATTTACGAACCAAATCAAAGTGTGGATTTATTATCAGTTGAAGGTGGAAAATAGATAAATATATTATTCTTATTTTGTTAGACTAATTTTTACTATTTGTATATTCAATATTTGTACAAACTTCTATTTTTGGAGTAAAATTAAATTATTAATTAAATGTTTTATTTTTCTTTATATATCAACTTATTATTTATAATATATTTTCAATTGAATATTATTATTATTATCGGATCCATTAATTAATTAATAAAAAATTTGATAATAATTTGCATTAAACCCATGGGTCAGTTCAAATCCGTCTAATCTATTTGAACATTGATCCATTTATGACCCATCCAAATATGACATGCCCATTAATGATTCAACCCAATCTCATCCATTTGCCATCTAAATAAATTAATCTAATTTATTTATTAAAAACTTAATTAAAAATATCAAACATGAAAAAAATACATATTCTATTAATAATTATATAATTTTAAATTTTATTTAATATTTGATAAAATTAAAAATTTTAAAAAGTTGAAATAGATGTGAATGTACAATAATTTCTATTAATAATGATTTAATGTCAATTATTAATTATACAAACAAACAAATATCAGTTATGATGCATATGCACATAAAATTAGTGGGTGTTATAATATAAATGAAAATTTTGTTGATAAAAGACTACAGCGTTATAATCCTCATACTTTTCTGACCCTAGAAAGGAATTATTCTTCTAACCTCTATTCTAATCTCTTTTTGAGGAAAGCAGCAATTTGGTTCTTGCTATCCCCAGTAAGAGAGGATCTGCATACATCTAATCTCTTTTAAATATTTTTTTTATTCAAATTCAGTTTATGATTTGGTCTAATTAGAATAATTGGTACATTATGGCCAAAATAAATAAATAAATAAATAATTGGGCCATAAAGATATGGATCATCCATGTGCAGAACATGTGGTGATAATAAGAATATCAACAGCCCATGTTCCCACGTTCAAGTACGAGATATAAAATTATTGGGATATGTCCCTAAATTATTTATAAATCATAATAGTTTATATTAGTAACATAAATATTTTTCCTAAAAAAAAAAAAACAACATAGTCATAAAAAGAGTTCGCTTTGAGTAAAATCAATATATATAGACACACATATATGCTGCATACATGTATGGACTATTCTTTTAAGACAAAACCCATTTTTATATTATGCACCTCTTTTATTAAATTTTTATATAAGATAACATGCAGTCATTTATTAATTGAATTAATGTGCATGTATTTTAATCACCTTTAAAAGGTGTATCATTTTTTTTAAAGAGATTTGATGTGTAAAATTATAAAAATTTAGGAATTCAATATGAAAAATTTTAAAAATTCAGGAATTCAATTGAGAATGGATCTGCTAGCACGATGTGCCACTAATAGCGATTAAAATGTACTTACAAACATACCGTTTATGACAAATTGTGTATTATCTTATATTAAAATATAAAAGCTTAATTAATTTCTTTTTTTAAAAAGATGCATTCTACAAAATTTTAAAAATTTTAGGAATCCAAAAATAGATTTTGCCTTCTTTTAGAACCATGTAATTAATAATTACAAATAAATCCCACATGCCTGTAAAGTAATAAATAGCAATTTTGTGTGCCATTATGAAGATCCATTTAATGTTTGGCTTTGATATCAATTCTTTATGAATTTTTTTTTCCTATGATTTTGGTATTTGATTTGACTTTTTTAAATTTATGAAACCGATTAATTCAGTATCGGATATTATTGGACCTATAACTGAAGGCGACGCTTTTAATGGCACATACTTCTTATATAAAGTAAAAATTAAATCTGAAATCTCACTTAAAAAAATTAGAACTGTTTACCTCTCGAATCAACAACCATGGGTAATTTTTTATTATTTATGGTAAGAAGAAATTCCCCTAAATTCTCCTCTTATATAAATAGGGGTGAGCAAAAACCGAACAAAACCGAAAAAATGAACCAAATCGACCGATTTTTTTATTTGGTTCGGTTTTTCGGTTCAATTTTTGGTTTTAATTTTAAAAAACTTCGGTTTTTTGGTTCGGTTCGGTTTTTAAAGGAGAAAACCGCATAGAAATTGAACCGAAATTTATATAATTATATAATTTTTTTATTTTTTTATTAAATAATTATTTTATACATATAAATTATTTTATTTTTAGTTGTAAATTATATGAATACATTTATCAATTATTAATATCTATTTTTAGGTGATAATTTTGAATTTTGACAATTAAATTGAAATCGATTAAATAAAAAAATTTATTTAATGATTTTATTGTATTATTGATTATATATTTTGGGATTATTTCTTTAATTTGAACTTTTATTTGTACAATTTAAATGTTTTTACTTTAACATATTATAATTTATAATTTTTTATAATTTTTAGATATAATATTTTTTATTTTTTTAAAAAATAATTTTAAATTTTGGTTTTTCGATTAACCAAACCAAACCGACCGAAAATTTTGATTCAGTTTAAATTCGGTTATTCTAACATTTCGATTCGGTTGATAAAAATAAAGGAACTTCGATTTTCGGTTATTGAACCGAACCGACCGTTGCTCTCCCCTGTATATAAACATATAATAAACACTAAGTAAATCAGAAACAACAAAATGGTGAAGGAAGTGAAAATTGAAATAATAACAAGAGAAAACATAAAACCCTCTTCTCCAACTCTTGAAGAACATAGACATATGAAGCTCTCTCTTCTTGATCAATTAAATTTCTCTCTGTCCACTCCTTTGCTACTCTTTTACCCATTTAAAACTCACCATACCATAACTGAAAGATCTCAACGCCTAAAATTGTCCTTGTCAAAAACTCTTACTTGTTTCTATCCACTAGCTGGTAAACTCGTGCACAATTCTTTCATCCAATGTAATGACTATGGTGTTCAGTACACTGAAGCCAAGGTTAATTGCTTTATATCAGACTTATTTCATCACCCCGAAAATGATTTTCTTGAAAAATTGATTCCTATAGAACTCAATCCCGGAGAAGGATTCAGTGGCGCTATAATTCAACTCAACTTCTTTGCTTGTGGAGGATTAGCAATCGGAGTTAGCCTTTCGCATAAGATCGCTGATGCTGCCTCTTTAGGCACTTTCCTCAAGGCTTGGGCCACAATAGCTTCTTCTTTATGTGAGGAATCACCGGTGCTTCCTCATTTTGTCGCTGATAGTATAATTCCTGTGCCCAAGGAGGGTTTAGTTCTTCCCCCACCTCCGTCAATTACGATGACAAATTGCAGAACAAGAAGGTATGTTGTTGATGGTAAGAAGGTGTCCACTCTTAAGGCTAAAGCTGCAAGTGCAACCGTGCAACAACCAACCCGTGTCGAAGCTGTGACAGCATTTATATGGAAATGTCTAATGAAAATCTCATGGTCAAGCTCAAGAAAATCAGTGCTAGTTCAAGCTGTGAACTTGCGAAGAAGGTTGGTGCCAAGTTTACCAGAAAACTACATAGGAAATCTTTCTGGAAAATTTCTATTAGAAACGGAGAACAAAGGCGATGTGAAATTGGCAGACTTAGTTGCCCAATTGAGAAATGGATTAGACAGAATGATTGATCTTGTAGGCAAAGGAGAAAGAGGAATGGATGTGGTAGAAATCCTGAAGTTTGCTAAGAAGTTTGCTGAGTTGCACAATAGAGATGATATAGAGTTATATAGCTTTACAAGCTTGTGTGGGTTTCCATTTTATGAGGTTGATTTTGGGTGGGGAAAACCAGGATGGAGCATCGCTACAAATCTGATGCTAAAGAATTATGTGGTGATGATTGATTCAATGGATGGAAAAGGAGTCGAAGTTTTGATGTCGTTGGCTGAAGAAGATGGGATTTTGTTTGAAAAAGATGAACAACTCCTTGAGTTTGCTTCCATCAACCCTGGAGTCACATACGGAGATGAGAAACAAAAATCTCGTATATGATTTTTATTAATTTACCAATTTTCATTTAGCATTGTTAGCTCAATGGGCTTAAGTATGTGAGTCCACTAAATAGTACAGTTGGGCCCTGCTACAAAAATATCGTCTCCCCATAATTCTTTAGATTAAAAAAATACATCATGTTTTTTAAGCAAGTCGTGCCAAAGAAATGCATTTTTAAGTTATACTATAATCATATTAATCTCCATTCGAAATACTGTCAGACGTAATTGTAAAAACTTCTCTTAACAAAATTTACTGTATTCACAAAAATTTAAATTTGAGATCATTTGTTTAAACGACTAGAACCCCTTTCGTTCAGGTCAACTTGCTTAAAAAAATATATCTTCTACAAATATTATAGATGTCTTGGAAAAACATTAATCTCACGGTCTACATAGATTATAGAAATTATAATTATCATAGTTAAAAGACACAAAATTTTCTATAATTTTTTTATTACTGTATTCATCTTAAATATAAAATGAATAATTAAATATTATTCAAAGTTGAAATTGTCAAAGGTATAGTGGGAGGGAAGATATAAATAGCAATTAATAAGATAAATTTAAATAGTTGTATGATAGATAATTTATTAATTAACGATAATATAAAAAATTAGACTGTATAAAAAAAATTAAAGTTATTTTTTTGTTAAATTTTTTAAATTTATTAGAAAAAGAAAAAATGTCATTGTATTTTGCAAAAATTAATGATATTTTAGTGGTAAATATGTCAATTTCGATAATGCTGAGTAAAAAAAAATTATTCTTTTAAATTTTAAAGCAATTTGAAAGTTTGGTGATAAAAAATTGTGATTTGGAGCAATTGAAAAAGTAAGTTCAAAGTAATTAAAAGAGAAAAAAAAAATGTTCCAAGTAATTAATACGGAGAGAGGAAGTAAAATGAATTTTCCTTTGTAGAATCTGCTTGGTAGATCCATGCCGTTGATGTAAAATAAGAGCTATAACCTTACAGTATAGTTATGACGTGGACGGTCAAGATGCGCATAGACAAATCCATCGGAATATACCTTCAAATAGGAATGAGGAAAAAAATCGAAAATGTGATTAATCGTAAAATTGATTCGAAATCGAACCGATTTTTATGATTAACTAATTCGATAGACTCGATTACGATTTTTAATTTTTATATTTTTAATTAATAGTTACGGTTTAAGTTTTTAGGTACCAGTTAACCGTTAGTCAACGATTAATCGGTTCATATATATATATATATATATAATTTTTATATCTTTAATTTTTTCTATTTATCTCTAAAATTTACATAAATTAATATTTTAAAATATATTTAAATTATATTTTTATTTTTATACTTTAATTTATATTATGTCATTCTCTTTAATTATATATTAGTATTTATATATAATATACGATTAACTTTTATATATATTATTTTTTTATATTAAACTAAATTTATATTATGTCATTCTGTTTAGTTATATAGTAATATTTATATATAGTATCCGATTAACTTTTATATATATTATTTTTTTATCGTATATTGGTGTTCATATTTTACTTAATAGCATGTAATTACATTTTCTTATATTTTAGAGTTTATATTATAACATTTAATATTATTCAAATTTTTATTTAATTTAAAATCAAGCATATTCTAATTTTCAACAAATATCAAATCTATTTTATAATATCTGCTATTAATTTATATAATATGAATTTTGACTAATAAATTATATTTGTTTGGTAATTTTTATATTAGAATAGTTTACGCATTTGAAATTGAATTGAAATTTGTCTAATTTTTTTAATAATTTTATGTTATAAATTTTAATGATTAACCAAAAAATATTAATTAACCAAACCGAAATCAATAGATTGGTTAACCGAATATAATGAACTGATTAATAGTTAGTTATTTTAAAAAATCGATATTAATAAATTAATTAATTTTTTTGCTAATAAATCGATTAATCGATCCATGTTCATTCCTACGATCAAATTTCCCGTATCACAGAATACTCTTAAATATTAAAAAGGAAAAAAAAACAATAAAAAATATTTTGCAAAATGGGAAGTGGAAGCAGAATTCTTCTGTGTAAATCATCTTCTTCTCTCGTCTTCTTGGATACACCTTTCACTTGCTCTCACCTCAGATTCAACTCCTTAACTCCTTCCCTTACTTCAAACCCTAACCCTAACAGATTATTCCATCACCATCATCGTATGGCCACCGAATCTTCTTCATCTTCCTCTTCCCTTACCAACGGTGACAATATCATCCACTCTTCCTCAAATAACGCTTCTGGTTCCCCTTCTCCTTCTTCTTCTGCCTCTGCTATTGATTTTCTCTCTTTATGTCACAGCCTTAAGGTGTCTACTCCACATTATTAAGTTATTTAACCAATTTAATTTAATTTAGTTTTTGTTGTTTTTAGAAGTTGTTTGGTTGATTTTTGTGCGTTTTGCTTCGAATTTAATCAGAAAACAAAAAGAGCTGGATGGGTAAAGAGAGATGTAAATGATCCTGAATCCATTGCTGATCATATGTATAGAATGGGATTGATGGCTCTTATTGCTCCTAATATTCCTGGCATCGATCGAGACAAGTTAGGCTTCTCTTCAAGATTTTCTTCTTTTTATTAGTATAATGTTTTCTTTTTCCTCCTTTCGTTTGTTAGTCCCTGCACTTATATTGAATCTTTCTTTCACTCATAGTTTATGTAATTTTTTTCAGGTGTGTAAAAATGGCAATTGTTCATGATATAGCAGAAGGTATCTATTTTCTTTCTTATTTTAAGTGGTTTTTGCATTATATAGTTTTATTTTGTTTGGAAGCTGCTATGTCAGTACTTTAATATTCAGTGTTGTTTGCTGTAATTTTTACTTGAACAGCCATTGTTGGGGACATAACCCCTTCAGATGGTATATCCAAGGAAGAGAAAAGTAGACAAGAGCGGGAAGCTTTAGAACACATGTGCAAATTAGTAGGAGGAGGGCCAAGAGGTACTTCATTTACTAATATTTATGGTTGTTTGTGTACACATGCATTTTAAAGCTTACTTCAATTTATTTGTACACTGTAGCCAAGGAAATAAGTCAGTTATGGATGGAGTACGAGGAGAATGCATCACCAGAAGCCAAAATTGTGAAGGACTTCGACAAGGTATTTATTTACTAAAAATTTTAGCTTATATAATTTAGAATATTTTTAGGTCATATATGAATATGGAAGTCCATTTTAATAAATATCATTTTAGAACAGTTGAGCTACCATATTATATGAAGGTTTAATTTACACCAAGGGTAGTCAAAAATACCTATATAAACAGTGATCACAAAGGCTTAAATTTGTGACCATACATATACGTATATAGGCAATGCACTAATAACATTATCCGAATGGTTTTCTCCTCACTTTTAATCTTTTGTTTTTTTCAAAATACATTGTAGTTTTCTTCAATGAATTTCGAAAGAATGAACTTCAAGATGTTCATGAATTTGATTGTTTTGTAAGGATATGCCTGCCTTTCCATTGAATTTGATGGTTTATTGTAAAAAAAAAAAAAAAAAAACGGTTAAAACAAGAACATCTAGGATTCCACTTTTGGTGCATAAACAAGAACATCTGTTTTTCTCCTTTGATGATTGAGTTTTCTGAAATTCAATCTGATTCTGCTTGTTACCTTTGTTCCTTGTAGGTGGAGATGATACTTCAAGCTTTGGAATATGAAACTGGTGAGGGTGTCTTCATTTTTTTTTTCTTCTCCCCACACTTTATATGTATGTGAAGATTCATATAAAGTACAAGCAAATTGTTTTAGTTATGAACCTTATTCCTTAAACTGGGCATCTAGACAATAGGATTTTTTGCCATTTTCATTTTTTTTTCTTTGTTGGTTAAAACTAAAAGCTGAAGATCCATCCAGGTTTGTTCATAGTGGATAATGGATATTGTTTGGTAGAACAATCATAGGTTGGATGGTTGGCACTCATAATCCATAACATGTTAGAAGTTATAGAGACAAATATTTTGGTATATCATGGTAGAATAACACCAATAGCCGTGTTTTATGCACTTGGGAATTCTGAAAGTTGGATGGTGGGAAGAGGATGAGGAAGAAACTTCCTGATAAATCTTGCAGAATCTACTTTTTATCCAATGCACTAAATAGTACTTGGAATTCTATTTAACTAATATGTAACAAACTATTTGAAAGGCTCTTTATAAGGACTTGCTGTATTTTAATATATTATTTTCCGGTTTCCGGTCTGGCACAGGTTACTCTCGTCTAAGTTTTACATCAACACTCCATCAACAGGAGCATATTTGTTCCGGATTGTATATTTTCTGAAATTATTGAACCTAATTGTTATGTTACAATTGTTTTCTTTTTTCAAAATTATATTGGCAGGATGACATGATTCTTTCATATTGCTGATGCAGGTTTTGATAGTATACCTATTCATGATGCTATTGGGTATTAAATGAACATATCTTTCTTGATGCTAAATTCTTTCTGATATTTACATGGTCATAATTTAAATAGAGTTGGTCAAACATGAACAGGATAAAAATTCCTCTTGTTTGAATGGAGTTCTAATTTTAATTTAGTATAGTCTTGACTGAAAAAATAGCTGATATGTGGAGCATGGAGAGTAGTAGTATTCATTTATTATTTGCTTCAGTGCAACTCATTCTCTTTTTCCCTAGGTGTTATGGTGCCTCTGTAATCTTTGTAAGAGGGTACAAGATAATGGATTATAATTTGCCTTGTGAAATGCATTATTCAAAAAGGACAAGTACAGAATAAAATCACCCTTGTAGGCTCCAATCTTTGCAAGCCTAGAGAAATTGCATAATCGTGCGTGATACTTGTAGCTGCACTTCAGGGATTCCACTTTCCTATCTAATTCTTTATTGTTAATTCAGGCAATCACATTATGGCTTAGCCTTCAAGAAAGGCCTCTCAATAGGACTTATGAATATCTTGGTTTTTCAGTGTTATGGTTGCGTTGGTATTATGAAGCAAAACCCTTGATTATAAAAAGCCCAAAATAGAGGAAGGTTAACCCTTGTGAAGCAGCTGA
The DNA here is from genome assembly GCA_037975025.1 of Excoecaria agallocha. Lineage (NCBI taxonomy): Eukaryota > Viridiplantae > Streptophyta > Magnoliopsida > Malpighiales > Euphorbiaceae > Excoecaria > Excoecaria agallocha. Next base: position 4,483,097 of record CM075818.1, on the reverse strand, counting down.
AACAATATATTCTTATTATTGCATTATATTTATGTTGTCTTCTGTAGAAGTTTAGTGGGTTAGAGAAACTTTGAATGGCAGTTGAATTGTTTCTCGCTTTCTGCAGAGCAAGGGAAGGATTTGGATGAGTTTTTCCAATCAACTGCTGGTATAATTTCTGAATTCATTCTGCTCTGTTTTATATTTCTTGTTGGATGTTTGCAGTGAATCCATCTTATTTTGAAGATTAATTCCAAAATGATCTGTTTCATAGTTCCATAGTTTTTATGGCTTTTATGGGATGAGCTTATCCTCTAGGGTACATTAGCAATGGCTCGTGTGTACATTTAATAAAATGCATGCCTTGGTCTTTGTTTCCTCTAAGCATATGCCATCAGTTTTTAAATTGTTAATTGTTTAATTCCTGAACTTCATATATTATCAACTCCATTCTCACCCGTATTGTGCAAAATAGAAAAGTTTATTCAGGAATAAATGAGAGTTCTTAAGAAATCTCAGGGACTAAAAGTTTCTGCCATATAAGGACTTAACAATCTCAGGTTATTATATTAAAGGTAGGTAATTGGATAATGACTGGGTAATTATTTTAAAGAGAGGGCCCAAGTATGTAGTTTGCATAAGTGGGTTTACCATCTCACTTACCTATGGCATATAGATTTCTAGCTCAAACGTAGATTTTGAGGAAGAGCTATGGTGTGCTCTGTTGCACAATTTAGTTGCCCAATTTTTCCTGCACCATACTTAAGTTTTTATTGTTCCTGCATGATATTATGTAGCCTTCTGCTAAACAACACAAATAGAGTGAGCTGTATGCTTTGTTCAAGAATAACTAGAGAAAAAAGCGTACTGCCCTATTCAATTCTTACTCAAATGCTTGCAGGGAAGTTTCAGACTGATGTAGGCAAAGCTTGGGCCTCAGAAATTGCATCAAGAAGAAAGGGACGATAATTTCAAACTAATCGGTATTTTTTCAAACTTTTTTTTGTTTCCTGACTTTATAGATTGTGTAACTAGTTGCTGCCCTGGGTATTAATTTTCAATCTCTGTAGTTATCATTATTTCTAGTTACATAAACTAAAAATTAAATATCCAGCTAGCCATTTGGTGATCCTGCCTTCTTTCTATATATGCTTGTGCATTCATTTATGTTGATTGTTCTTTCTTTTACTTCTGCTGTAAAAGCATATGCATCAATCTGCTGAATGCAGCGATATTCCGTTTTCTGAACGTTGATAGGTACACAAAAGATCCAAGAAACCGAAACTGAAATGTTTTTCGATTTATTCTTCTAGTCATTCTGAGCGTCACCAAACATTGTTGGTTGGGTGTGGTGGTTATATGCTCATCCAAGAGGAAATAGATGTTTCCATTGGTGGAGTTGGGAATATACAGAAAAATTTGGAGGTGAAAGAATGAGGAATCTGAAGCATGAGATAGGTGAAGCAAAGAAAGTAAACATGTTAATATATACCAGGATAAATATGTCAAAGCCATTCATACTGACTGCTTCACTAGGATTTTCTTTTATCTATTAGAATACTTAGGTTGCAAATTTCAATCAAACCATAACTTTTTGTTTATTGGGTCCTTAAAGATTTATTTTAATAATAGAAAAAATAAATGACGGATTACGAATTCAATATATATAGAAAAAAAATATTATTTATTCAATTTGTCAAAATTTAGCTTAATATGTGTTATACATAAAAGTTTAGGGTCTTAGTATAATACATTAAAAGTAGAGGGACAGAATAGAACAAATGTTACATTTCAGGGACCTGAAATTGTTTGCTTTGTGTATATATTGTTTCCTTGTTCTGAATAATATGTGTGGATGGACCGGTTAATTGGTTTACAGATTTTAGTAAATAATTTAATACTGTCGGATTTTTAAAATCATTAACTATTATTCAATTCAATAATTTTCATTAATAAATTCATCGGTTTTAAATTTTTTTTATCTATTAATCATTAATATTCGGTTGCTCATTAAAAAATTTTGTAACCTCGGATTACTAAATAAATTTCAAAAGATAATATACAAATATAATATTTCCTCCGTTTTTTTTATCAGTCACTTTTGAGTAAAATTCAAATTCTATTTATTTGTCACTTTTAGACTTTCAATGTAATTTAATTTACTTTTTTAATTTATTTTTCTTTTTCAATAAAGTTAGAACCAATCAGATTTGATAATTTAGTCTTAATCACGTACTTTAATACTAACTTTAAGTCTATTATTTCTTAATCCTAGTGAAAGTAACAAAAGTGACTGATAAAAAAAAACGGAGGGAGTAGTAGTTAAATTTGAACGAAAAATATAATATGCTACATCAAAATAATATTTCATTTTTAAAATTTTAATTTTTCATTTTTAGCTGCACATTCTAACTTTTCATTTATATGGAACAAAAGACGTAATATTTTAAAGAATTAATATATATTTTTAAAAATAAATGTAAAAAATTCATAAAATATACATTAGTCCTTAAAAACTGGTTTGATTAATTAAAAAAAATAATTTGATTACTGATTGATTTTGCGATTAATTGTAAAATTGGTTTTTTATTTTTTATATTTTTTAATACACGAATATGAATATCGAAAAGGGGAAAAGTATTAAAGGAAGGTTTCGAGCAACTGAAGTATGTTTTTCCAACATCAAGCAGTTTAGTGGAACACAATTTTAAGAGGTGTATGCCAGCAATTAGGAATAAATGTTGACAGATGGCTTCAATTTAATTTCAACGGTATCGATTATTTAGTTTGTGCTTTGGCTAATTCCAAGTCATCCAATCTGCTCTGTGTAGCCCATCTGCGAAGAAGTAAATGTCAACAACCCAAAAAGTGGCTATTAATTAATTCGTTCCCATCTTTTTCCAGCAATATTTTCTTATTGCTGCTCATAAATTCATAATAGATCATTGATTACAGATCATAAAACAATCCTTGAGGTGAGTTTGCTCCTTCAAATTACAATATTTCAAGTATTTTCTTACCATTGTTTTCCTCAGAAAAAAAAAAAAGGAGAAAAAGTAAAGAAAAATATAGTTTTAGTGTATATTAGATGCAATTTTTATTTTCATTCAATCTGTTGGTTTCAAGGCAATTTTCTTTTACAACTTCTGAATTCTGTTCACAGCTTACAGTGGATCAAGGTTGATAAACACAGAGATGCATGGCCTGCAACACAAACTCCGCTCGCTATATAAACTCTTGAAACTTGTGGCTTGATCTATATATGGCAGACCCAAACTTGGCCCAGGTCGCAAATAATCCTCTTGTAGCCCACGAATTGCCCATCTATGATCTAGATACGGTTACGCCAAATTGTTTGCAATTTAACGGTTCAGATATATATACACTACATGCATTTAGTTATTATTCATTATGTATTTATATTTTTTCAATTTTAATTTAAAAAAAAAAAAGAATAAAATCAAAAAAGCTTAGCCTCACTGTAATTTACTCGTCTATGTTTTTTGCCAACAATTTACTACTTGTCAATTTATGACCAATATAATAATTAGCCCATTGATATTGACTTGACTATTCATAGTACTATGATAGAAATCTATATTGAAGTGATATACATTTGTAGGCATTCATACAACATATGAGCCACTTTCCAAACTCCGAGGAGCACAAGCTTGAAAAACCTCAGGGACATTTTTCTACCGAATTCCTTTGAATTTTGACTGATTTTAAAAGCCTCCAAAATAAACGCCAACATAGAGAATACATCACATTCCTGCGGCCTCCGATCAGAATACATCGCATTCCTGCAGCCTCCGATGGCCTTACTTTATGAATTCTCTTTGCATGATATATTAGGTGACGGAATATAAAGACACTTAGAAGTAAAACATGACCTCATTTCTATAGCTTTTCCATACAATTAAGCTTCCTGGATCAGCTCTACCAATTTTCTTTTTTTTTTTAGTTGTAACGCTTCATTAAAAGAAAAGAGTTTATTTTTCTTTCTATTATAATATGACCCTTAATTTTGATGGTTTTCATTAAGAACAAATTTCGCTAAGTGCAAATATTGATATTCAAATATTTTTAGCATTCAAAATTTATCGATCTAATTAAATTTAGATTCGCGTTAAAAAATGAAAATAAAATAACCTCTTTTAAATATTTAAAAATACTTTATTTTTAAGATTTAAATTCGAAATCTTTACTTACCATTCATATTATCTCCTCATGTTTATATTCAAATATTTGTATAATATAATAAATACTAAGTAATGAAATATAAGGAAAAGAAAGTACTACTCCTTCCATTTTTTTTTATCTGTTACTCCCTCCGTTTTTTTTTATCAGTCACTTTTGAATAAAATCCAAATTCTATTTATCTGTCACTTTTAGACTTTTAATGTAATTTAATTTGCTTTTTCAATTTATTTTTCTTTCCCAATAAAGTTAGAACCAATCAGATTTGATAATTTAATCTTAATCACGTAATTTAATACTAACTTTAAGTCTATTTATTATTTCTTAATCCTAGTGAAAGTAACAAAAGTGACTGATAAAAAAAAACGGAGGGAGTATTTTTGAGTAAAATTCAAATTTTATTTATCTGTCACTTTTAAATTTTTAATATAATTTAATTTATTTTTTTAATTTATTTTACTTTTCCAATAAAATCAGAATCAATCAGATTTAATAATTTAATCTTAATTACGTAATTTAATATTAAATTTAAATTTATTTATTATTTTTTAATTTTAATAAAAATAATAAAAAATACTAATTAACTAAATAATTATATTGTCCAAGAGCAATAAATAATTAAATATTATATTGTTTCATTATAAATCAACGCACAAGCTGAGAAAATATGGAGATGCGGTTTGGAAACAAGAATAATGTATTTAAAGTAGTCAAGAGTGACAACTGTGGCCATCGATACAAGCAACAAATCATTAATTATGGAGATGGCTGTTTTAATGTCATATAAGAGGTCAAAATAAACAGCGTGGATCTTTCTTTTTTCTTTTTCCTTTAAATTTAATGTTATAAGTAGTATATCGTAATTTTCTTACCCTATGCTCTCTAGCCATTGCTTTTTCTAGGAACGGCAGTCATTCATTTATATATATATATAAGAAAATAACAAATTTTTGTAGCATTTGACTCATATTATTATTAAAGTATTATTTTAGGCACAATTATTCTGCACCTGCAATTCTTTCATGTGCAAATTTCTTTATTTTATGAAATTTATTTTTTTTTTCTTACGTACAGATCAAATGAAATCAAATTCCAGGATGCAAGGGGTCTGCCACAGTGCACTCACAAATTGAATCGTTTGATTGCATCCACCGTCAATCGCCGTAGGGTAGTTGTTCATTTTAGTAAAAACAAAAAAAAAATCTAAATAAATACTTCCTTATTTTTTTTATCAGATATTTTTTTAGTAAAATTTAAATTTTATTTATCTGTCATTTTTAATATAATTTAATTTATTTTTTTAATTTATTTTTTTTAATAAAATTAAAACTAATCAGATTTGATAATTTAATTTTAATCACATAATTTAATATTAAATTTAAATATATTTATTATTTTTTAATTTTAATAAAAATAATTATTAAAAAAAAAAGTAATTAATAGATCCATGGCTTCTGTGTACAACCTGGCAATATCCCTCTCTCTCTAGTTAAATATTGTTATCTTAATCATGAGGGTAAAGAGATGGGTAAAAATTCTAATCCCATTTCACCTCCTAGCTTTGTGTAACTCATTCACTAATCAATTTTCACATATGCCAGTTTTTTACCATGGTATGTGATAGTTAATTACTTTCTTCATTTTTTTTATCAATTATTTTTATTATTTTAATTATAATTAAAAAATAATAAATAAATTTAAATTTAATATTAAATTACGTAATTAAAATTAAATTATTAAATTTGACTGATTTTAATTTTATTGAAAAAGAAAAATAAATTAAAAAAACAAATTAAATTATATTAAAAATTTAAAAATAATATATAAATAAAATTTAAATTTTATTAAAAAATGATTGATAAAAAATCATTCAAAACGTGTCTTCCATGGGTAAAATTTAGCGTCAAATGCGTGGTTAAGGACCGAAAGATTGTCAAATTTTAGTTTCTGTCTTTTTGCAATTTAAAAAGCAACTTTACTCCAAATCATTTAACGCCACTAAAATTAAATATGGGCATTTCTTTCTCCTCGAGGCCAGAAATAGATGTTAAGTTTTTTGTCCCTATTGTTATCTTCCAAGTTAAAAACACATCTTTAAGATTTTTTATTAATTTTTATTTTTAAAAATATAAAAATAACAAATTTGTATTCACTAGAATATCAAAATTGTCAGTTTTTATCAATAAAAATATTAAAATAGTTTGTTCTTTATCTTTTTGGGACAAAAATTCTAGTGAAATAAAGAAACAGATTGCATTCGGTAAAAAATAACAGATCAGTATTTACATGAAACAAATAATAGACTCGTGGTATATATATTAAAATTTTCACTGATTTATTATTTTGATCCATATAACCATTAATTTGTCACTTTTAAATTGGATACTGTCCATTCCATTAACTAATTAGAATTTTGCTCCATTAAAAATTATAGAAGTCAACCATTTTAATATATTTTTAGAGATAAAAATTAATTATTTTAATATTTTTAAAAATAAAAACTAATAAAAAAACCTATTAAAATTATTTTCTAAGCAATTAAATATAGATCTCGTGGTAGGCAAAGAAATATTTATTAAAAAATGATTTTAAATTAAAAAAGGGTTAAATAATGATACCACATGATTCATCTCTCAATAGAAATATAATTTAGTTTGTAATCTAGCGTTCTCTCTCTCGCATTCTCTGTTTCCAGTTGTGGAACCCATATCACTTATAAATAATTTCTATTTCTTAAATTAAAAAAGAAAAAGAAAAAACTTGTAGGCAATTTCTATATAATCTGTTTACTTTGTCTGCTCTCATCAAGGCTTTGTTGCTATGATTCAACCTCATCTACCGAATCAACAAAATTATTTTTTGTCAAGAAATTTATTTGAGACTAGTCAAATAATTTAGGTTAAAAGTGAAAATTTGGCTTTAATATTTAATAAAAATTACAATTTTATTTATAATATTTGAATTGGTTTAATGTTACTTTTCATATTTTAAAAATTTATAGAATTTTATATTTTTTTTATATGTGACACTTGAATAAATAGACTACACACTATGATACAAAAAAAATATTTCTAATTTTAAAATTCAAAATATTAAAAATAAAATTACATTTTTTATTAAATAATAAGGCCAAAATTGCACTATATATATATATATATATATATATATATATATATATATATATATATATATATATATATATATATATATATATATATATATATATATATATATAATCAACCTTAAGCCAATAATTTAATTGTTGAACCTATCTCAATTAACCTAATTACTGATTCAATGGACAAATTGTGCAGTTGTGATTTCACTAGTTTTAATTATTCAATGTAATTTTATAATTATCTCTACTTTGCAAGAAAAATTTTCACACACATATATAAAATAAAAGTTTGATTCTCCATTGCATCTCATGAATTATTGTATCTTTGCTCATGAGCCATCCCACAACTGACCCTTTGTGTAATGAACTAAACTGTTTATAGGACAAAAGAGAAAAAGAAAAAGCTTCAATAAATACACTTTGGACACACCTTCTGAATTAAGGTGAAGTTATCAATTTAATTAGTAAATTAAAAATTAATAATTTAATTAAATTAAAACCCAACATTTATCCCATTTGCTCTTAAACAATATAAAAGGTTGGTGTTTCTCCACGTTTCACCAAAATTGAACTTATAATAATTTGAAGGGAATTCTAGAAAACACACCTACATATTTAATAAAAAAATTTCATATTAAAACAATTGAAAATTGCAGTTCAAAATTCTTGAATTTTAACTTTTTCTTTTTACATTAATTTACTTACTTTTAAAAGCTTACATTTGATTCATATAATTTTTGGATTACTCACATTAGATCTCATTTAAACAAGAGTAATGAAATTAAAACGCAAAATTTGTTAATTTTTTATCGGGTTAATTTAAAATTACTGTAAAATACATCAAGATATAATAAAAAATGAAAAGTTCAACTCATCACCTTTTATATATTTTAAATACTTGTATATTTCTGTTTTTTTGGAAAATATAATCATTTTAAATTGATCTCATACGATATTAAATCATGTATTTTTTTTAAATAAATTTATTTATCAAAAAATTCATCAAAATTTTCTAATGACAATATTTTAAAATATAGAAATCTAATATGAAAAAAATATTAAACGTTCGGAAATCCCAAAATACGTTTTTTTTTTCTAAAATCATTAAATTCAAGTATAATAATGTAAAAGAGAAGGAAAAATATGCAGATTTACATATAAAATTAATGTATTTTTAAAATAAAAATAGGTCAAACCGGGTTGAAAGGGTCACAATTTAACTGGCCAATTCAACTGGTTTTTAGCTGAATTTTAGTATATTTGAAATTTACCCTTACTCGGACCGATACAGTGACTGATTTTTTTTTTTATTTTCGATGCAATTGGTCCACTAAAAATTTCCAAACTTTGCCTCCTATAAAGAACTATTACTTTCTTTTTTTTTTTTTTTGTTGAGGATAATCAATGATATTGAATTCAAATTGTATAATTTTTACAGACACGATAAATATTTTCCGTCATATATGGTCAAAATATTTTAGAAGTAGGACCCATATTTAAATTAAAAAACAAAAATAAATACATTTATGATAGAAAATTTTGCATTAGGATGTACTTGAAAAAATTTCCAACATTGAGTCCCCTACGCTCATATTGAATCCAAACTTAACGATTTTGATGAACTTAATGCGAGTTTTTTTTTTTTCAAAATAAAAAGATACAATATTGCATTTTAAGTGCAAAGAATCGATGCAAAAATTTTTAATAGTTCAACAATTAAATCATGAGTTTTTTTTTTTAATAAATTAGATGTGTGGATGGACTCTATTTTAACCGCATATGTATTTAAGGATACGTACTTGCCAAGTCTGCCAAAGCTGTCGAAATTAAACTGAAGGAGTTTGTCATTCATCCATAACTCGTGAGTTGATAAATTGACTCCGATATAATAGAGATAATATCAAAACGAAAAATAATTTATATGGAATTAGTTCTATATTGATTTTTTCCTTAATTAAGAAATTTACCATTTATATATGTGTGTATTAATATGGACAGCTATATATTAATTTCATAACTGACATATTTATTATTTTTATTAATATTTTAACTGTTAATTTAATTCATCATTATTAAGGAAATTAAGTATTCTTTAATTAGAGCCCTATATAAGGGTTTAGTTTCTTCATTTAAAAAAAAATTAGAGATATCGAAACTCTATCGGTTTATCTTCTCGCATAATCTCTTTGTCTAATGGAGCTTTTAGTTCGTAGATCTATGCTTTCATTCCGTAGTTCGTGACACGTGAGTGATAGGCTTTGCCGGTAACGTGAAACAATCGGTTTTCACTTTCGCTTCAACGATCTGTACTTCAAGAGGTATTTATGTCTACTTCTCGCAATATATCATGATATATATATTTCGAGTGGAAATTTTTTATTTTTGATCATACCATTGGACTCAGGGACCTTGAAAATTCCACCCTAAAAAAAATCCGACGGCTTAAACTCATCGGGAAGGCGGCGCATGGGTTGCACGCACCACCAGTGTGCTGGGCGTATGCCAGAGGGATTGTCTCTAGCACGCGCCTAGCCACGCACGCTGAGTGAAATGTAACTCAGCCACGTGGCCCAATGGGAAAGTGACATGTGGCGTTATGGTGAAGCATCACGTGTCAGATGATGTGTCAATGGGGGTCCACATGATGCCACGTGGACCAACCATATGATGACATATGGCACCATGAGGTAGCTTGTGGGGCTGACATGTGGCAAGGGTCCTACCACGTCATGCCACCTGGCATCCATGTGGCAGCCTGTGGTGCAGCCAAGTGGTATGCATGTCTAGATACATGGCTTGATGAGTCATGCCACATGTCAACATGTGGGCTAGTGACTGGATGACACGTGGCAGACTGTGGTCATGCCACATGTCCATTTTATCTGTCCAGTAGGTGTCACATGGCATCCAAGTGGACAAATGTGTGGCTGCCACATGGCCTAATAAGGTCGCGCCATGTGGCAGAATGCCTCAGCTGGCACATGGTCTGTCTATCGTGCGTGTGGTGCTTGAGGCCCACCTTCACTGGCGCGTGTTGGTGCGTGCAGCTTCCTCCGACCTCCAAATTAGCTCAATTTTTTTTAATCTGGATTTCTCAATTTTTTAATTTTTGGTCATTTTTTGAAAATTTTTTGAGGACTATAAAATATTTTTTGGATTTTATTCCTATAAATATTATTTTAAAATTGATAAAATTTGAGAAAATTATTTTTTTTCCTTCTTAAATTTTCAAATTTGTTTGAAAATTATATTATGTGGATATTTTATTATTTGTTGATTGAAATGAGTTTCAATCATTTGTATGTTTGTATATGAGTGTACTGACCATTTATATTCTGTTATGAGTAATAGTTTGTCTTTATCTTTTGGAAGAAAATGAGTTTCAATCATACATGTTTGTGCATGAGTGTACTTACTGTTTAATTTTCTATTATGTGTAACAGAAATAGTGAAAATAAAGACTCCTAGATGTCTACAAATTCCTCAAGGAGTTATAGAAATCGAAGCAAAAGTGAAAACGATTTGCAAAATGAGAATGAATGAGAAGGTTCGAGTTGATGATATTGATGCAATAGTATATCATATTCTATGTATGCATGAAAAGATACAAGAGTGCATTTGGACTGATGGCCTAGATCGAGGAGGTGTTGACAGAACCTTGTTTAAGATGATGAAAGACTTTTTTGATTGCCATCCAGATATGAGAAACTGGTTGGTTGATGCCTGGATCAAGAAAAATAAAATTTATAAGAAAACCATTATCCAATTTTTGTATTTAGTGACCAAAAGAGGAGTATTGAGAAGCAATATTAAATCTGAGATGGTGCTCAGAAGGGGACGTTGTGTGCATCATCCATGGCTTCATCATCGATTTTATGGCATACCTCTCAATTTGTTCGAAAGGGTTGAGAAATTATTTCTAGTGACGAGACTAATTTTGTCACATTCTAGGTTCCTTGAGTTATTGATATAAGTGTCAAGTTATTATTGGTTAACGGATTTATGTTTTCTATTACTAGATTAAAGACAAGTGTGTTTTGTCTTATTTTAATTGTTTTCTCTTTGAGATTGTTGGATATTTAATGATTGATTAAATAAATAAATTTATTTATTTTTTTGGATATTGTATTGGCATTTAGCATTTATTATGAATGTGTTTATTTTATTGTTAATTGCTTAGCAATATTTTACGAGTAAAATGATTGCATGATAATTGAGTTAAGACTTAGATTATCTTATATATAATATCCTGAATTAAGTTTAAGAACTTAATGCCCAATAATCGACATTTGCTATACATAAAATTTTAACCGGTAAGGTTAGACATTAGGACTTAGAGGGTAATTGGAAACTTTAAGTAACCTTTTCGAATTTTGGCCTAATAGACAGTTTTATTAGGTTAATTTTTCAGATGTATAGTAAATAGCATGTATTGCTTGATCTCCTTAATATTGTACAACAATTACTCGATTAGTGATCAGAGAATCCAAATGAAATATGTACATCCAATATATGCTTGAAGAGCAAGAGGTTTTAAAAACCTTAAGTTTGATTATGATGGAATCTAAGCATGGCACCATAGTCTAGAATAAGCAGGACTGAGATACCTATGTGGCATAAAAAAGAGATGTTCTACTACTTGTACCATATTGCTAAATGCAAATGGATGATAATATTGCTAAGAAAATTTCGCATGTGTCAAAATGCAATAGATCTGTGGATCGCTTTGCAGAAAAAAAATTCGAGGATACGTTTTTTACTCAATTTTGATCATTAGTGATCAAATTTTTATACTAATCAGAAGAGTCTGATCATATAATGCAGGAATATCTAAAAGAGATGGATAAGATGATATGTGAGCTTAGTGAACCTGATTATAAGATGATCAATAAGCAACATGTCCAAGTTATTATCCATTCTTTATCCTAGAGTTGGAAGCATATGAAGATGCGACTAACTCATATGGATAAGATAAAGACATTTAGGAATGTCACTTGTCATTTTGAGCTTGAAAAAGACTGTATGGCAGTGATTAAGATCAATGTCGTAATGCATATGGCACAGTTCTGTTTTGGTAGAATAAGTTCTAACCAGAACAAGAATAGAAGTTTTAGTAGTAAGGGTAAAGGAAAGGCTTGAGAGTCTAAAAGGAAAAAGATAAAATAGAATTACATAAGGTCTAAAGGTAATAAAAAGATAAATATTTCAAGAGTGAAATATTTCTTCAAATACCAATAAAAAGATCACTGTGTAAGAGACTTCAATGTGTTCCAATAGGTACACCACTACAAGAAAATCTGGTAATAGCAACGGAATTGATTCTGTTGCTAATTTAGCAACGAAATTTGATTTTCGTTGCTAATTAGCAACGAAAATTAAATTTCATTGCTAAATTTGATTGAATTTTTTATTTTTAGCAACGGAATAAAAATGGTGGTATTCCGTTGCTAAAAAAAAGAGGGAAATTTTAGCGCTAAAATATAGATACGAAAAATAGCAACGAAAATTTATGATCGTTGCTAAATATGGCGGCATTAGATGGCGAAAAAATTTTGGAATCAAATTTAGCAACGGAATATACATTTCGCTGCTATTTAGCAAAGGAAATTAAATTTCGTTGCTATTTAGCAACCGAATTAATATTTCATTGGTATTTTGGTCCCAAAGAGGAAAAAATTAGGGTCCAAAAATAGCAACGAAAAATGTATTACGTTGCTATTTAGCAATTGAAATCAAATTCCGTTGCTATTTAGCAACCGAATTAATATTCCGTTGCTATTGTGGGCACAAAGAGGTGAAAAAAATTAGGGTACAAAAATAGCAACGGAAAATGTATTACGTTGCTATTTAGCAATCGAAATCAAATTCCGTTGCTATTTAGCAACCAAATTAATATTCCGTTGCTATTGTGGGCACAAAGAGGTGAAAAAAATTAGGGTCCAAAAATAGCAACGGAAAATATATTCCATTGCTATTTTGGTCCTAAAGAGCCGAAAAAATTTGGGTCCAAAAATAGCAACGGAATTCAAATTTCGTTGGTATTTTTTGGTCAAAAAAAAGAAAAAATTTGGGTTCAAAAATAGCAACGGAATTCAAATTTCGTTGCTAAAATTGCAACCGAATTAAATTTTCGTTGGTAATTTGCTATTTGCCCTAGGTATAAAAGGCCTCTTATTTCTCTGTTTTCATTTTGTCTCTCCCTTGCCCTCGCCGTTTGCCTCGCTCTCTCCCATGTGCCTTGCTCTCGCCCTCAAAATCATCTAAGGTAGCTCTTCGCTCAGTGTCTCACCATGCTTCCAGCCACTGTATCTCTCTTTTTCTTCTTAATTGCACGATTCCTAATTTTCTTGCTCTATATTGCTCATCTCATCTATTTTAAGGTACAGTTTCTCTCTTAATCATCTCATTTTTCTGTTTGATATACTGGTTCTTGCATTTTTAATTTTCTGTGTTATTTCTCAACCAAAGGAATCATCAATTGATTTCAGCCATGGCTAGGAAGCTGCTTTCTCTTTATGTTCTGCTTTTGCTTTCCACTTTTCAGTTACGTCTTTCATTCTCTGGTGAGTTCTCTGCCAACAGCTCTTAACCCTAATCGCCTCAATCTTTATAACGCCTCACTCTCTTTCCTTTCATTTATTAGAATATAGTTTTCATGGGTCGGGAAATGGTACAGGTCTGATGCTTTTCTTAACTTTACTGGATAATTTATATGCTTTTTAGTTTTGCAACCAATTATTATTAATTTTTTTATAGGCGCATAAATGAACTTATTTGACTTCTTCATGCCTATGCCATTTTTAATTGATTAGTTAAAAGTTTATTTTAACACGCAGACACACATAACACTACTCTATTTAAATTTTGTTTATGAGTTTCATTGGTGATCTAGTATTACATTTGCACATGGCAGTTGTAGTGGAATATTTAATAATTGCTTTAGGTTGTAAGCAAAGGAAACATGCATTACATCACGTCATCTGATGGTTTCATGCATCTCATTTTTTTTTCATATTAGCTACTACTTCCTGTTAAATGCTTAGCTCTTTTTTTTTCTTTTTCCCTCAGAGCAATATAATTTGGCCAATTATTTTGAATTGGAATTTATTTTCTTATGTATCTCATTTTTGTCCATATTAGTTGCTTCTTCCGGTTAAATTTATCTCTTTCTTTTTTTTTCAGAGCAATATAATTTGGCCAATTATTTTGAATTGGAATTTATTTTCATTTGTTAATTTTTATTTTTTTTTCTAGTTAAGAATAATTAATCATATTAGGTGAACTAAATTAGAAAGTGCACATGATAAAGAAATTAAATAGAAAAAAAATGGGAATTTAGTATTATGTTGTATCGCAATACAAAAAAAGGAGAATTTATTTAGTTTAGATGATAAAGAGATTTGAAATAATTAAGTGGGTTTAATTTGAAGTTCAATGAAATTGGTTCGTTGGATTTAGGCTAATTTTTGGTTATCTCTAAAGTTTTTTATTACTATTTTAATACTGAAGCACGAAATAATTTATGTTTGATTTTGGGTATGTGGCCGATTTGTTATTTATTTATTTTGCCTTGATACATATAAGTGTTTTATAATTCAATTAAAACATGTAAATTTCAAATTGAACACTTGTATTTGAATTTTAGAAATGATAAATTGTTAAGTACAAATTCACCCTTCTCAATCGCAATTGCTATGGTGAAAGTAATTGATTAATTTTTTTAAATCATTGTTTTTAAATATATCTGAATTAATTTTTTAATTCTTAATGTTGAAAGCATGGAATATTATTATAAAGAAAGAAAAGAAAGGCACTATCAGGTGGCAAGAAATATGCAAGTGTATAGTGGCATTCGTGTTAAACAAGTATTATCTAATTTGATGAGGTGGAGACAGGGAGCTTGACATGGAATACGAAGAGATAAAACCGTGTTTCACCTTAAAAGCGATGAATAATGTTTAAATTTAAATTGGTAAACATCAAATCAATTTCGTATGGTTTTTTTCCTCAGGTTATTGTAGTTTATTGTAGTGGTGATACATATATATAATATTTTCTTGTTATAGGCAGTAGAAATTAGCTATGTGCTTCCTCTTTTGGTTGTTTGTTCTTCAAAAAAAAATAACGAAAGGTTAATGCTTATAATATCTTTTAACTTCGTCATTGTAGGTTGCCAAAATAGAGACTGAAAAAATGCTTATTCAAATGGTTGAAACTGAATTGGAGAATAGGAAGCAGCAAGGCACATATAAAGGCCAATTCAAAGGACAGTCCCACTTCTTTGGGTAATTACTACTTTTAACCAAGATCCTATGCTTGGTTCTTTTTCAGAACAACACTTCTGTACTCACAAATTTTTATAAATAACTTTTCAATTCACATTATTCATAAAAAAAGTCCCAAATTCATGTTTTTTTTTACGGTAGAATTTATTAAAGCTGTGTTTGTTAATGAATATTGTGCAAATTTGATGGAGTAAAGGTTGTGTTTTCACTATATACTTTCTCATAGGTCCCAAAATGCAGAACATTTGAGTGTGAAGAAAACTCTTGATTCTAAATTTACTGGGCAGAGAATACCAAAATAGGTTACCATAAGAAATCATTTGTCAATTGGTTGTAGTTGTTTTTCTTTGTTGTGTGATCTGAAAATCAGTTCTTTGGTTTAGCTTTAAATCCACTTGTTTTCTGTTTTGAATATCCTCTATTTTGCTTAAACCAGACCTTGCTTAATGGTTTTTCATTGTTTTACTTGCACAAAATTCCCAATTGACTGCATTTGTTTCCTTATATGTAATTCTTAGATCTCTAATTTATTTTTTCTTATGTAGGACTGTGCCAAGGAAATAGCAGCATTACCATGAACAAAAGCGATTACTGAAATGCGAGTATGAAATTTGTGTTTTCTTGTAGTTGGATTTGAAGTGTCCCTGTTAAAAAAATTGTTTGTTGTATGATCTTTGTCGTAAGTTATAGCATGATTGATTGCTGTAAATTTGTGCATTTCTTCACTGTCCTGATTTAATGTTTGAGATATTAGTAGAAGTCATAAGCATGATAAGCTAATCGATGGATTGATAATATAGACTGTTCAGATTCTGCTAACTTATAAGCTGCTTTATGCCTATCCTGAAAAGTGACCTAAAATTAATTTTTATTAATGAATTGGTAGTAAACATTGCTTTATAGAAAAGAAGAATTGGTAGTAAATTTTTATTTCCTGATCTGTTTTCGATCAGATGAAAAATTAATGAAATGATTAATTGCATCTTTATATCTGTGAAATTGTTTGGATGGATAATCCTTGCTGCTGCTGCTCATTTTTTTCTCCGTATTGCTCTGCTTTGGCATTTTATTGACGTCGTGCATTCATTTTTTGGTTTGAATTGGAATATCATTCAACTTTTTTTCAGTTATGGCTATTTTCTGATTGCAATATTGAGCTAACTGTGAAACATTATTCAACTTTCTTCCAGCTGTGGTTGTTTTCTAATGGAAATTTTGGAATTTGCAAAGCATGAAGAGTCCCTTCAACCTCTCATCAAAATCAACAATAATTTAGTGACGGAATAGCGACGAAAATTCCATTGCATTTTTTTAGCAATCGAAACTTCAATTCGGTTGCTAGAAATAACAACGGAAACTAATTTCGGTTGCAAAATATAGCAACGGAAATTTATTTTGGTTGCTAAATATAGCAACGAAAATTCTAATTTCGTTGGTAAAAATAGCAACGAAAAATAATTTCCATTGCTAAAAATACCAACCGCCAAATTTGCAACCGAATGTTCCGTTGCTAATAAAAATTAGCAACGAAAATTCAACATATTCGATTGCTAATTTCCGTTGCTATTTGCTGATTTTCTTGTAGTGAACCATCTTGACTCATGAGTGAGTTAAATCTATGTATCTAGTCATATTTTTTACAAAATTTCATCCTTTGTAGGTGATAGATCCAGAAGTAATGGACCTTGTGACAAAAAGGATCAAGATTCTTTTGTCTGGTTAGTTTCTATTTTTGCTTTAATGAAACTAGGTTTCATTTACATTTTAAGATAACAACACACGCTTATGTTTAGATGATTCTTAATATGGTTTTGGTTTTTTTTAACATTTTTATTATTATGGATATTGATCCTAATTATTGAATATTACTAGTTTTTCGTTAATTTCTTCTTTTGTTTCACATTGTTATGAGCATAATGTGAAATTATGGCATGCTAGATAATACCATATTGGCCAAGATTGAATGAGTCAGTTAGCCAAAGTAGAATTGATAGGTGATTTAAATAAGCATGAATTATCTACCTATGAGTATTGTTCAAAAAGAAAACTAGTGAGGAAAACGTTTAGAAAAAGGAAACTAGAATTAGAACTCAATTGCAATTAATCCATTCAGGTGTTTGTGATTTAATGAATGTTTGGACAAGGCATGGAGCCTATTATTATTCATTACTAATATAGATGATTATATTAGGTATGGTCATGTCTATTTGATTTCTCACAAGTATAAAGAATTTGGTTGTTTTAAAACTTTTATAAATCTTGTTGAGAATCAATTGGACAAGAAAATTAAAGCTTTAAGAACCGACCGTGGTCGATGATATCTTTCTGATGAATTTAAAGCTTTATGTGATGAAAAAAGGAGTGGACATCAGTTGTCTATTACTCGAACTCCATAACAAAATGGTCTTTTAAATTGTGTGCCCTCCGAGTTTGTTGCTTTCACTTCTTATAAGTTGTGGACTGGTTGGTAATTCGACTTGAGACATTGATGACCTTAGGGTTGTGTTGCTTATGTCTATAATACCTCAAATAAATTTGATAAATGTGGACCATGAGGTTAAAAAGAGTATCTTTGTGCGATATTCTAACATATCAAAAGGATACGTATTTATAGGTGAACAAGCAAATGGCTCAATAACAAAATCAGATTCACGAGACATCATATTTTTGGAAAATGAGTTTCCTAAGTTGGGAAAAGTAAGTTGAGACTTTACTTTTATGAAACTTAAAAGATAAACTAACCGGATCTCTCCATTCGAGTGGGAGGAAAATTGAAGAAGAAGGTCAAGACTTTTTTTCAACAGTCCGGATGTTTTGGATTCGTTCTCCAGTGGAAGGATGAGCATGTCTAACTCCAATAGGAGTATGGATATTTAGAATCTTTATTTGAGTGGGAGCGTAGAGCTTAATTCCAGTGGGAGTATTCTGAACTATGATGAATATATGAGACATGTTTATCAAGAATTATAATTACAAAAAATCTAAAAGGAAAAGTGTTCCATGTCGAAGATTTTTTAATTATTTCACAAGAATGCCCAGCAAAAGATAAATGAATTAAGGCAATGGAAGAAGAAATGCCTTCCATAAGATCGAACCATGTTTAGGAACTGGTTGATCTACCTAAAGGATACAAACCAATTAGAAATAAGTGGGTTCTCAAAATAAAGTGAAAAGCTGATGGTAGTATCGAAAGATGCAAGGATCGGCTAGTTGCTAAGGGGTTTACACAATAGGAAGGAATTGACTATGAGAAGACTTTTTCACCTGTTGTTAGATTTACATCGATAAAGTTAATTTTAGCCTTGACAGTTAGTTTGGACCTAGAGTTACATCAAATAGATGTAAAGACTGCTTTTCTTATTAAAAAAGGCAACAAACATAAGGTTTGTCAATTGATGAGATAGATCTATAGCCTAAAGTAGTCTTCGAGATAATGATATTTGAGATTTCATGAAACAATCATGTCAAATGAGTTCAACATGATTGATGAAGACCATTGTGTTTATCACAAAAGCTCTAAAGACAAATTTATTATTTTGACTTAGTATGTGGACGATATACTGATGATACTAGAAAATGACATAAAGTACGTAAATCTTATCAAATATTGGTTGCAATCCAACTTTGAGCTAAAAGATATGGGTCAAGCAGATTATATCCTTGGAGTTAAGATTTCAAGGGATCGCTCGAGAAGATTATTGTCATTATCTCAAGAGACATACATTAACAAAGTTCTTGAATGATTTAATATGTAAAATTGTAAACCCATTGATAACCTCATTACGAATAATCAGTTTCTTAGCAAAAGTATGTGTCGTAAGACAAATGAGCAGATTGAACATATGAGAAAAGTTAAGTATGACGATGCCATGTGTAGTCTGATATACACAATATTGTGTACCAGACTTGACATATGTTATATTGTGGGTATAGTAAATAGATATCAATCTGATCCAAACAAAGCACATTGAAAAAATAATACTTAGATGCCTTAAATGTACTGCAGCTTATTCTCTCTATTTTTTAATGAAATGATCTACAATTGAGAGAATATTCAAATGTTGATTGGGAAAGTGATGTGGATGAGTGAAAATTCACTTCAGATTATATATTCTTTCTTGACAAGAGTTCCATTTAGTGGAGTAGCAAGAAACAAGTTTTTGTAGCCCATCAACATTAAAAGTTGAATTTGTTACTTTCTCAGCTGTAATATAAGAGGCAGTTTTGGTTGAAATGGTTTGTGAACCATTTGGCATTAATTGCCTTAGAGGAATCAGTGACAGTCTATGGTGATAGTTAATCATTGATGGATGTATCAACATTAAGTATCAATAAATCGAAAATATTATTGTACTAGGAGAACTGAACTTACAGTACATTTACTCGCTAGATGTGATTATAGATCTATAAACAAAACCTGTATTGAGAGATGTATTTTGAGAGACACATTAGATCTCAGAGGTTACATAGGATTTGATTTGTACTGTTTATGTGATCCCTTAATATTATTATTTATGAATAATAATAAAGTTCATTATTTGGCAATACATGAGTGTGAATATTTATATGTGAATATTTACTCTTATTTATTACATGATTGAGCATATCGGACAAAAAAGTAGCCTACTCACATGGGTGTTTACCTTAGTTTTGATAATGAGTTAACAAAAACTAAGATGAGGCGATTTTTGAACACAAAGTGAATTTTGAGAACCTGTTCAAAATAAAAGTGCCGTCTTGCAGAAATTACAAGGTGAGTCTTGTTAAGGTGTAAAAAAAAGACATACATGAGGTTGTATGCTTTGGATTGAGATCTAAATTGAATTAAGTGTAATCTTATGATAAGTTAAACGTAACTATCATATTCTATCTTAAAAGCCAGAAGCAGTTCTAAAGTGAGAGAACTAAAGTTGAATGCTTCGGTGCATTACAACCTTATGCTTCTGTATGGTGTTAAATAATGATAAGATATGTGCTCCTTTAAAGGAAAGAAAAGAACACCATAACACATGCATCATACCATGTGTGCTTGAGTTGACCAAGGGAAAGGAATCTTATATGAATGATCTCAAATTTTTTCTAGTGTAAGATCTTAATTTTTTCGACCCTCGGGACTTTTAATATATGCTTGAAGTATAGTTCAGTGTGGCTAGCTTAGTTAGTCTCCAAAGGGTTATGAAAAAATTTTGACCCAACTGATCTAACTAGAAAAGCGAGTTGGACTATGATGGAAAGTATATAGAAAAAAGGGAAGATATTTTTTCGATCATATTCGATAGTTTTGTGATTCACCGGTATACCTATTGTAGTCTTTATAAGTAGAGATACAATAGTGAACACGAAAATTATTTTTATGAGATCATGAGATAAAACAATGAATGTGAGAAAACTATCTAGGGTTTGGTATAGAATTATGAGAAGATCTTATTTCTCAAAACGCTATATATTCCTAATAGGTGTATAGCATTAGTGTTCTCGACATATGCTGATCACAAGAACTATTTGCCTGTATGATAGGAGAGAATGACTGAAAATCGTTTCTTCATGTGCGAGTGGGAGATGAAAGAGTTTAGGATATGCTCATAACTCATGAGATGATAAATTGGCTTCGATATAATAGAGATAATATCGAAACAGGAAATAATTTATATGAAATTAGTTTCATATTGGTTTTTTCCTTAATTAGGGAATTTATTATTTATGTATGCATTAATATGGGCAGTTATATATTAATTTCATAACTGCCATATTTATTATAAAATCAACAAAAGTGATTTGAAAAACAAATAAATGTAATGTTAAATATTTTAAATACAAACATATAATGAAAAAAACGTATTTCTTTTTTTTCGAGAAAAAAAAACGTATTTCAAAATTTGGTTTTTCACATAAAAAGTGGAAATTTGTGGGAAAAAATTGAGTGTACTCTTTTTCAATTTGATAGTAAAATTCTACTTTTACTCTTACTCTAAAGTAGAAATTTGAATTTTACCCTCCTTCGTGTGTGTATGTGTGTGTGAAAATTTAGGAATAATATTATATTTTTAGGTAACATTAAGGTACAAAATTTTACCATCAACTTACATATAAAATAACATAGAAGTGTCTTTTAGGTTTTAGAAGTTGAGATGGACCTAATTCTTGAGATTTGGTGACTTTTCAAGAGTGGTTATATATGCCTCACCTACTTGAACAAAACGTGACAATTCATTATAAACCTTTTGATTATTAATGTGGCTACGGGACTTGGTGTGCACATTTTTATGGTTTCTCAAATCTATCTTTTAATTTTTTTTTTTGAAAAACTAATTTAGGGCATGCATGATCAGTTATTAGTATGGGCAAGTATGTACTGATTAATCAGCTTATTAATTATTTTTTTAATCATTATATTAATATTGATTTTTTAAAATCATTAATTATTAATCCATTCATTAAATTCAGTTAACTAGATCATAATTTTTATTTTAATAGCTTGGTTAATCAATATTTATTAGATGTTAACCATAAAAATTTTTAACATATAATTATAAAAAAATTAAATAAAATTCAATTACATTTTAAATGTCAAAATACATTTTAAAATAAAAATTACAAAACATGTTCCACTTTCACCGTTTTTCACTCCTATGGTTATAAATTATTTCAATAAATTAATTGCTAACATTATTAAATGAACTTGATATGTGTTGGTAATTAGTATGATTAATTTCGGATAAAAAAATTTTGGATAAAATTAAATATTAAAATATAAATTCTAAAATATAAGTGAAGGAGTTAGGGATACGTCCATAACTCACGAGATGAGAAATTAGCCCCAATATATATGTGATAATATCGGAACAAGAAATTATATTAATATGGAATTAGTTCCTTATTTTGATTCCTCTCTTAATTAAGAATTTGTCATAATTAGGAGGATATTAATATGGACAATTACCTAATTTAAATTAGGTAACTGACATATTAATTACTGATATTATTTTCTACATTTAGTTTTAGTAATGGCCAAATTTAATTCTCTCTTATTAAGGAACATTTAATTACCTTAATGAGAGCTCTATAAATAGGGCTACGAATTTTATTCTTGGTAAGAAAAAAAATTCTATACCGAAATTTTATCAAAATACTTATGCACATTCTCTCTATTCATTGGAGTTTTTAGTTCGTGAAAATCAAGTTTTCATCCCAAAGCGTAGCGAGGCGTGAGTGAAAATGATACCGGTGACGCGAAAAGGAAGACGATATCAACGATTGTGATTCTACGCTATGAGAGGTATTTATAATCATATCTCGTGATATTTTTATGGCTTATATTTTTTCAATAAGAAAATGTTATTAAAAGGTATTAAGTAACACATGGACATCGATACATAATAAGATACAATATATGTAAAGGTTACTCGATATAAGTATTACTCTATGTAATTAAGCAAAACGACATAAAATTTAATATATTTTAAATTATTACTCTATATAAGTTTTAGAGAAAATTTTAAAAATAGAGTATAAAAATAAAAAAATATATAATTATTACTTTAAATTTATTGGTCACCCTAATTTTTTTTGTATTTCTCTATACAATCTGTATAATACTTTAAATCTTATTAAAATTATATTATTGTTATCAATTACATAGGGTAATACTTATATGCAGTAACATATTAATTTTTATATATGTTATTTCTTATTATATATATTAGTGTCTATATCCTACTTGATATAGTATATATTTTACTTGATAACATTCAAATACATTGTAGAATATATGAGCACGTGTTCTGCATGTTGAATGAGCTGTCATTGATTATGATGAGCTGTCACATGAGCTCACGAGTTTTACATGTTTTTGCTGATATGGCTTTATTCTTAACTTTCTTCAACTTGTATATAAATTCATCTCTGTTTCTTTTCCATATATGAGAATAAGAAAATAAAGTTTTAGTTTCTTCTTCATGGTATCAGAGCAGGCTTAGCTTCTAGTTTCTTTACTTCAGTTCTTTTTTCTTCTTAAAGATGGCGAAGGTTTCAAGTGATTCAGTTACACAGACTGAGGTTATGTGTTTACAAAACTTAGATCATCCAGGGATGATTCTAGTTACTACGCCTCTCAATGGAAGCAATTATTTGTCGTGGAGTAGATCTATGAAGATAGCACTAGGAGCAAAGGTGAAATTAGGTTTTATTGATGGAAGATGTGGTAAACCAGAAGAAACATCCTCAGAGTACGATCAATGGTGCAGAATTGATTGTATGGTTACTTTTTGGATTTTAAATTCTATTTCCAAGGATATTGTTGAGGCTTTTTTGTATACAGATTCAGCAAAGGATTTATGGAAAGAATTAGAAGAAAGATTTGGTGTTTGCAATGGTCCGTTGTTGTATCAACTTAAGAGAGAGATATGCTCTATTTCTCAAGGAGATATGTCTGTCATGAAGTATTTTACTAAACTGAAACAGCTATGGGATGAACTATGTTGTTTGGCTCCTCTTTCGCAATGTGGTTGTGGAGCTTCCAAGAAAATGATGGAAACGGAGTCCAACGACAAATTAATGCAGTTTCTCATGGGATTAAATGATGGTTTTGATGTGGTCAGGAATCAAATCCTTGTTATGGATCCATTGCCGAATGTTAACAAAGCTTATTCTATGATTTTGAGAG
Organism: Excoecaria agallocha; assembly: GCA_037975025.1. Taxonomy (NCBI): domain Eukaryota; kingdom Viridiplantae; phylum Streptophyta; class Magnoliopsida; order Malpighiales; family Euphorbiaceae; genus Excoecaria; species Excoecaria agallocha. The sequence goes on along the minus strand of CM075818.1, from coordinate 4,458,853 downwards.
TTGAAAAACAGAGAGAAGTTAATTTGGTTTTTGCAGAAGGAGTTGAAAATGCTATGATGCTAAGAACTAGTATAAATCTAGGAGCAAGAACAATGATTAAGGGAAAATAGAAAAAACAGATTAATAAGGATGATCTTTATTGCGATTTTTGTAAAATAAAAAGACATACAAGAGATACCTGCTTCAAAATCAATGGATATCTAGAGTGGTTCAAAGGACAAAAGGATAAGAAAACAGGAGATGGAAATATATTTTTTGCCAACATAGTTGATTCACCTTTTGCAGAACGTGATACTGTCAGCTGGAAAGAAGATGTGGCAAGTACGATTCAACAAGGGATAAAAAGTTTCTTAAAAGGAAGAACAAAGCAAGGCAGTGTGGATGGAGGTGCTGTCAACTTTGCGCACTATGATGATTTTGCAGGTAGTACTCTGAATTTTGGTTTTAGTTCACTTGATTCTATTGCACATGGTTCTTGGATAATTGATACAGGTGTTTCTAATCACATGTGCACTCACTTACACCTTCTTATAAATCCAAAACCTGTTGAAAAATATACTCATGTTCACTTACCTGATGGAAGCATTTGCAATGTTAGTCACACAGGGGATGTTAAACTAATTGACATATTAGTTTTAACTACCTCTTTACATATTCCTTCTTTCAAATTCAACCGTTTGTCTGTAAATAAACTAACACTTACAGCTAAGATCAAATTCATTTTTTTGAGGATTTTTGTCTTTTACAGGACCTCTTAACTGATCGAATTTTGGCTATTAGAAAGGTTGTAGCTGGACTGTATGTTCTAGATAATGAATCATTTGATCAAACTGTTATTTCTCAAGTTCATAATCAGTTGTTGAACTTTCCAAATAAACTAGATCGTTGTTCTCAAGTTAGTTTTGTTGATTTTTGGCATCAAAGATTGGGTGATCCCTCTTCCCTTGTATTACAGCAATTAAAATCTCAAATAAATGACATACATCTTTCTCTTTCTAGTTCACCTTGTGATGTTTTTCATCTCTCAAAACAAACCAGACTCCAATTTCCTGTCAGCAAAATTAATACCAAAGCTTGTTTTGAACTTTTACATATGGATTTGTGGGGTCCATATAAACAAGCTTCTTTGAGTGGGGCACGTTTTTTCCTCACAATAGTAGATGATTACTGTCGCACTACGTGGACTTATTTGTTAAAATTTAAAGATCAAACTTTCTCTATCATCCAAAGTTTTCTTCACATGGTTAAAACTCAATTTCAGTTACTCGTGAAAATTATTCAAACAGATAATGGCACAGAATTTACTAACGCTGTCTGTCAAAATTTGTTTTCTAACCTTGGGATTATTCATCAAAAGTCCTGTATCTATACTCTCTAACAAAATGGGATAGTAGAGAGGAAACACCGGCATTTATTACAAGTTGTGAGAGCAATCATGTTTCAAGCTCATTTGCCAAAATTTTTCTAAGGAGATGCCATTCTAACAGCCATGTATCTCATTAACAGACTTCCATCACTTATTCTAAACTGGCAAACTCCTTTTGAGCTGTTATTCCACAAGAAACCTGATTATACCCATATGAAAACGTTTTGATGTTTTTGTTTTGCTTCAAATACTTTTCCTCACAAGAATAAATTAGCTCCACGTGCTTTTAAATCCATCTTTATAGGCTATCCACCTGGTTAAAAAGCATAAAAATTGTATGACCTTCAAACTCACAAAGTTTTCACTTCACGTGATGTTATTTTCTATGAAGATTTTTTTCCTTTTCATACTTCTTTTCCAGAAAATACTTCTTCTCTTCCTTTACCTTTGGTTACTGATGTTTCTCCAGATTGTCATTCATCATTACCTTCATCTGTTCCTTCTTCATCTTTATCAGATTCTTCTTCTTATTTGTTGCCTCCTTCACTTCCAAATGCATCTTTTTCGCCTGATTCACCTGTTGTTGTTCGAAAGAGTTAACGAAATACTCATAAATCATTATGGTTAAATGATTTTGTTTCTAGTGCTGTACAGTCCACTACTTCTATGCCCATCAATAATCCTTTGACAAAACTATCATCTTATACACCTCAAACTTTTCCTTTTCTTGTGTCCCCCCATATTACTGCCAGTCACATGTTATTTTTAGCACATGTTTCGAGTATCAAAGAACCATGTAATTTTAATCAAGCTCGGACTGATTCCAATTGGATGAAAGCTATGTAAGTTAAGTTAGATGCATTGGAAGCTAATCAAACTTGGGAGCTTACTGCATTACCACAAGGCAAACGGGCTATTGGCTCTAAATGGGTTTATAAGGTAAAGCTCAATCCTGATGGCAGTGTGCATAGGTATAAAGCTCGTTTAGTGGCTAAGGGTCATAATCAGATTGAAGGAATTGATTATACCGACAGTTTTTCACCAGTTGCGAAGATGGTCACTGTTCGCATTTTCTTTACTGTGGCTGCTGCTAGGTGTTGGCCTATGCATCAATTAGATATAAACAATGCTTTTCTTCATGGTTATCTTGATGAAGAATTGTACATGTTGCCTCCAGAAGGTTATACTAAGGCAGGCTCGGGTCAAGTTTGTAAGCTTCGGAGGTCTTTGTATGGTTTAAAACAGGCTTTCTGCCAGTGGAATCATGAATTTACTTCACAGTTGCAGCGTTTTGGTTTCTTGTAGTCTTTTAATGATCTTTGCTTATTTGTTAAGCCTTTGACAGCAGGGTATGTTGCACTTCTTGTTTATGTAGATGATGTTCTTATAACTAGCCCATCTGACACAGCTATTCAAGAGGTGAAGGATTTTTTGCATCGAACATTCACAATAAAAGACATTGGTTTCGCAAAATATTTTCTTGGTCTTGAACTTGCCAGGTCCGACACTGGTCTCTATGTGAATCAGCGTAAATACATTCTTGATCTCCTTGACGATGCTGGTCTTTTGGGTGCAAAGAGTGTTGCTACTCCACTGCCTAAAGCTTGTAAATTTGATGATGCCACTTCTTCTCTTTTACCTGATCCTGATAAATTCAAGCGTTTAGTAGGACGATTGTTATATCTTGGGTTTACACGGCCTGATATTACACATGCTACTCAACAACTTAGTCAATTTGTTCAACAACCTACTAAACATCATTGGCTACTAGCTTTGCATGTTCTTCGTTACTTGAAGTCTTCTCCTTCAAAAGGATTGTTTTTTCCTGCTTCTACTGCATTTACTCTTTGAGGATATTGTGATGCTGATTGGGCAACTTGTCCTTTTAGTCGTCGGTCTCTTACCGGTTATTGTGTCTTCTTGGGTGATGCGCTTGTTTCATGGAAAAAGAAGAAACAAAATACTGTTTCCCGTTCTTCTACTAAAGTCGAGTATCGAGGTCTCTCTATTGCTGCTTGTGAGTTGCAGTGGATTTATAATGTCTTGAAGGATTTTCATTTACATGTTCCTCTTTCTATTCCTCTTTACTGTGACAATCAAGCTACTTTACATATTACAGCTAACCCCGTGTTTCATGAAAGTACAAAACACTTGGAGATCGATTGTCATTTTGTTCGTGATAAGTATAAACAAGGTTTTTTACAGCCTTGTTACATTTCTTCTAAACAGCAACCTGCAGACCTCTTTACTAAGAGCTTGTCAGCACCTCTCTTTGGTCGTCTTTTATCCAAGTTGGGCTTGTGTGATTAGCATCAAGCTCCACCTTGAGGGGAGGATGTAGAATATATGAGCACGTATTCTGTATGTTGAATGAGATGTCATTGGTTATGATGAGCTGTCACATGAGTTCATGAGTTTTACATGTTTTTGCTGATATGGCTTTATTCTTAGCTTTCTTCAACTTGTATATAAATTCATCTCTGTTTCTTTTCCATATATGAGAATAAGAAAATAAAGTTTTTATGTTTTAGAATATATGTTTTAACATTTAATTTTATCTAAAATTTTTGTTTGATCGATAATTAAATATATTAATTTTTAATAAATATTAAATTCACTTTATAATATTAGCTATTAATTTGTTGAAATAATTAATATGAGAAACTAAATTAAAATTCTTGTTTTACCAATTGTGCTCATCAATCACCACTCTGTCTCGTAAAAAAATATTTTTTATTTTTTTGAAAAATAAGTTATGGTTTAGAATTTATACCTATTAAGAGTGGTTGAAATATAATGATATTTAAGAAAAAAAATAAAAATAATATGAAATTAAAATTTAAAATTATTTTATAATGCAAAAATTGATTATCAACAACCCGAAACTAATCCAAAATCAATGATCCAATATTGACTCATTCCAAATCGGTCAAACCCGAAATGTTTGATATATCTCCTTTTACCTTTTCCATTCATTGCATGACACTAGTGTAAGTGAATAGAAACATGCGTTCATAGAATATATGAAATGTACAAATGTCATGCAAATAATAGAGCAGGCAAAAAACGAAGGTAATCTCTTCGTTTTTTTATCAATTATTTTTATTAAAATTAAAAAATAATAAATAAATTTAAATTTAGTATTAATTATATAATTAAAATTAAATTATTAAATTTAATTAGTTTTGATTTTATTAAAAAAAATAAATTAAAAAAGTAAATTAAATTACATTAAAAATTTAAAAGTGACAGATAAATAAAATTTAAATTTTATTAAAAAATAAGAAAAAAAAACATACAAAAAAATATTAAATGCTTCTTTTTAATAAGGAAAAACATATCTCGGAGTGCGTAAACTTTCATATATTTACACATTAAATTTATACGTTCATATATTTATAAATTAAATTTATACACTTTTAAATAGATCTGGCAAAATTGATCTAAACTCATGGATCGATTCAAATTTACTAAAAAAAATTGACCTAAACCTAATTCAATTTATATAAATATTCATTGCGTCAACCCAAAATTAACTTATTTTATTTTTCAATCCAACCTAACTCAATATCTATTGAATCAATCCAAAATTGATCAATCTCACTTATCAATCCAATTGATATTTTTAAGATTCAAAGATCTTGATTTATTGAGTATTAATCCAATGGGTATTTTTAAAATTCAAAGATCTTTGCATATGTGAGATGATTATTTCTAATCCCTAGCATCCTCTGTATCATATCTACTTTGTGAAATGATTATCAATAACTATCATACACCTCAACATATATATTTATTTAAAATTAGAAGCCTATTCGATTGTTTAAATATATAATGTCGTTTTGAATTTTCATAAATGAGCCAATTATAAACTACTTTGACTCGTATTATTAATGATCATCACCATTCATTCGGTCATTGATGATGATTGGCGTTTTAATGAAATATTAATTAAGTTTTTGAGAATAAAAATAATACATATTACTATCTTCAATCATATATATATATATATGAACTTATAAAAACAAGTCAATTAGAGATACAGAGGTTGGTACATATGTTGAGGTGTACGATGGTTATTGATAATCATTTCACAAAGTAGATATGATACAGAAGATGCTAGGGATTAGAAATAATTATTTGTTTATTCAGAAATAAAGAGAAATAAAATAAATATAATATTATCCGATTGGGAGGTTTGCACATCCATGAATCGATCCAAATCAATCTAATACATTAATGATTCAATCTATTAATGACACATATTTTTAGCCCATTAATAACTCAATTCATTAATGATCTAATTCAATTTCGTCCAATCCATTCACATTTGTCACCTCCACTTTTAAAAGTTGATATTAAATTTTATTTTTTTAATCAATCGTATTAGATTCAATTTAAACAAAATTAATGAAATTAAAAGGCGACCTTTGTTAATTTCGCATGAAATCAAGTTAAATGATTTTAGAATTTACTAATTAAGATACAAAAATTAAAAAAAAAATCAAATTATTACCTTTTGCATGTCTGAAATGCTTGTATATTCCTTTAATTTTTTTTTTTGTATTTTAGTGGTTTAGATGATTATTTTAAATTGACTTCACGTAAAATTAATAGAGTAAGCTTTTCAATTTTATCAATCTCCACCTAAATTAAGTTTAATATGAGTAATTTAAAAAGTATAAAATTCAATGTCAACTTAAAAAAATGTGTGGAACTTACCCTAATTAAATAATAATAATAGAATTTTCCCTAATGTTGCAAAACGTTGAAATTCTTTTAAACAACTTCTTTTTTACTTTTTCCCAATCATCTGTATGCCATGAGAAAAGTAAAAGATAAGTTACTAAAAGAAGATATTTAACATTTCTCTACGTTAAATTGATTTATTAATTTTTTATTTTCTTGAGTGTTTATTTGAGCACAATATATCTTAAAATAAATATTTAAATAACTTAATGTAACGAAATAAAAATTAAAGAATTTAATAAAAGAGTGCAAAATTGATTTAAATCTAAAATTTAATTTAAATTCGTAAAAAAGATCTAAATCTAATCTAATTCAAATAAATATTTACTGACAAAAAATTGATTCATTTTATTTTTTTAATTCAATCAAATATAATATTTATTGGCTCAATTCAAAACCGATCAATTTCATTTTTCAAGTGATTGGGTTGAAATAGCATATTCATCAGTCCATCTGGACTACTCCATTTTTGTTATGCTTTCATATACCTTCACATTTTATCTTTCAATTCATATCATCAACACTTTGCATCCACGACAACATTCCACATCAAAATATAAGCCACTGGGGAATTGTTGTAGCTGCCTAAGCACGTGCAAGATATAAATGTATGGCAGAAATTAGGTCTGTAGTGAAACTTTAGAACTTTCAACAGGGGTGTCTATAAAATTATTGGTGAGTAAACCAATGAATAATTATAAGCAAATGCAAGCTTACTTTTATAATTATGATGCTAATAAGAAAATGAAAATTAAATAAAATATAGGCTGACGAAGTTAATAACGGCCTGAGATGGCCGTTGAAAGTGCAATGATATGGAAATTTGGCTCGACCAAGTTGGCCGTCGCTAGAAATTATGGACCAAGAAATCATTGACTAATATGCCGGCATGTTATAGAAATTTTCAATTTTAGACCAAGAAAGCAGTAATATTCTGCCTTTTACATTCGTTCGAGTTTTGTTTTACTCTTTAAAGCAGTTTTTGAAACTACAATATCTCCATTATTGATGCTGAAAATAATACTACAAAAGGTTTAGCATCAATTTAAATAAATATAAAAATATTTTAGCATTTTTTCAACAATTATAGAAGAATTTTAATTTTAAAAATAATTAAAAAAGAAAAATAAATTCGAGGTTAAAATCAGGAACTTAGCTGTGTGGGTGTAAGTGAAGTCTTTTGACCCACTTAATTTAGTAAAAAAAAAAAAAGAGTAAATAAAAGACTATAGCTCCTATTGTTCTGCATGTCTCCATTAAAATTCTGGCATGGTATTGAGTTTTGTTCTGCTGGGATATGGCAAATATTTATGAATGAAATTACTTAAGGGTTGAAATTTGTTTTTGTTTTTGTTTTTTTTTTAAATGATGCTTTTTCCACCATAGTTATTAAAATCGGATCGATTGGTTGAACTAATTTAACTGCGAACTGTTTGTCCAGCCGGTTGGTTCAACTATTAAAAATCGAATTGATAAAAAACCGAATTAAACTGAAAAACCCGAATTGAACCAAAAAATCGAACAAAATCAGATTTTTTGCTAAAAAGTGTAAAAAATTATTTTTTTGTATATTTTCACCCACCCATATATATATATATATATATATTTCATTATTTATTTATTTAAAAAATTAGTATTTTAAATTTTAAATATATCACTTAATAATTTAATATACTTATTATATTTTTGATTCATTGTAATCAAATATATATATTAATTTTTTATTATTTATTTATTTAAAAAATTAATATTTTAAATTTTAAATATATCACTTGATAATTTAATATACTTATTATCTATTTGGATTATTATAATAGTATATTAAATTATTAAATAATATTTTTAGAATTTAAAATATTAATGTTTTTTAAATAAATAAATAATGAAAATTTAAAATATATATATATATATACCTTGGTTTCCGCAAAGCATCCGTATACTTGCACTTTCCGAAAACGATTCAATTTAAAAGTCAAAACGACTGCTACTACTGCATGACTTGTAGTCTTTACACTTCATTTGCCTAATTTACTACGTACATGTTAGGAACTTTAGTTAGTTAATTTCAAATCGGTTAGCAATTGATACTCTCTATTTGGCTTGTGGCCTTTATATAGCTGCCTAATTCCAACCTGAATATTACGAAATTAATTACATTCAAATCGGTTTTATGACAATTATTCCACTTTTTTTTTTCCAGCTGAAAATAAAGCAATCATTTTCTAGTATTTAAATGTGCTTTATTTACATGCTCGAACTTCCGTGTACTTATTGTCATATTTATTTTATAAAATTTATTATTTTTAAAAAATAATATGAAATGTGAATCAAACTTAAGCCATTAAAAGATAATTGGAAAAAAAAAAGAGAGAAAAGAGAAAAGAATTTTACTAGTTAGCGTTCCTCAAATGACGTTATAAAAAGGAGCAAAATTACACCAATTCTTGAAACCTTAACGGTATTTGAAAAATAATTATTGACAAATTATATGAACAAAATAATAACTTTTTTTAAGAAAAAATATGTATTAAATGTGATGAGATTATTGTGAAATTTTATGGCATCGAACAAATAATTTTTTTTTATTGAAAGATCTATTAATATTAAATATTAATTAGTACAATGGACGTGTTAGATAATGAATATATAGGCTTCTGTGATGCGTTTATCTGGAGGGATTAATATGAGTACCAGGGAATTGGATGTTAATAGAAGCATTAAATTAATTATTCTTAATATATAGCTTATATTTTTCATGGCAAACGTTAGTATTATGTATTATGCCTGCAGTTTTGGGTTCGAGAAGGAAGTAGAAAGAATTGTCGAATAAGTTGTGAGTTTGTAGGCAGCATGGAAAGCTTGGTTAATTAAGACTCAAATAACTAATAACTCATCTCCGGAGCTAATTTATCAACCTTTGAGCTTCTTTCATTTTCTAGCTTTTTGTATATTTGGCTATAGAAAATAAATGTTCATAGAGAACAGTTTTGTACAGTGATTAGTCAATGGCCTTATTAGTGATTTGCAGTTTACAGAAAATAAAAATATCCCCTCAAATGCATATGTGTGTATTTTGGCTAGCAATTTAGTTTGAGTTATAACTTTATTTTTCAGTTAACTATTAAAATTTATAATATAAAATTCTATAAAAAAAGATAAATTTCAATTCAATTTTAAATGTGTAAAGTAACTTATTATAAAAATTACGAAACAAACATAATTTACTAGCCAAAATTCATATTCTATAAATTAATAGCTAATATTACAAAATAGATTTGATATTTATTGAAAATTATTATGCTTGATTCTAAGTCAAATAAAATTTTGGATAATATTAAATTTTATAACATAAACTCTAAAATATAAGAAAATGTAATTAAATACTATTAAGTAAAACATGAACACCAATATATGATAAAAATAATATATATAAAAGTTAATTGGATACTATATAGAAATGTTACTATATAATTAAAGAGAATGGTATAATATAAATTTAGTTTAAAGTATTATATAAATTTTATAGGAAAATATAAAAAATTAAGGTATAATATATATGAACTGGTTAACCGTGAATTAACAATTAACCAGTATTTAAAAATTTAAACCGTAACTATTAACAAAAAATATAAAAATTAAAAACCGTAATCGAATCCATCGGAGTAAAAATTGATTCGGTTTCTAACTGATTTTATGATTAATTATATTTTCGATTTTTTTTACTCACCCTTCAGTGAAAATTCCAGTAAAAAAAATACTCCGATGGTCAACTCAGGAGATTTGGAGAGAAATAAGTGTAATGTTAAGTGAAAAATTCATATTTGATTCAAGGATTATTGAGCTGTATATATAAAGAGTTTTATTTGAATGTCAATTATTAAAGTTGGTAATTGATCGTCATTAATTACATAATATAACTATTATGAAAGTATAAACATTGTAACGTTCTAATAACAATTCGAACCATGCATCCTTTAAACTGACTAAGCTCTCTCTCTCTATATATATGTATGTATGTATAAACTTAAGTTTGAATTATTTGTTTTAGATTTAATTCCGCACGGTCAATAGTCCGGTTATCAAATATGATTGGTGAAATACTAAAAAAGAAAAATAAAGATAATTCAGCAATTATAATAATAATATCACAACTTGTCATTATTTAATAAGATGAATTTTAATGCTTCCACTCAATATATCGGTTATGAATAAGATGAATTTTACAGTACCAAAAGTCTACCGAAATATCAACTTCCAACAGTACATATAAATATAAATATATATGTGGTGTGCTGGATTTCTAAAATCTCCTTCGTCTTTGCCCATTTTCTTCTCACCTTTTTCAAGATTTCTTATTATTTAAACAATACATAGACATGAAATAATATTTAATAAAATAAGAGAAATTTAGCGTGTCATTTTGTTGAATGTGAGAGTCAAAAAGTGTTAAAGAACAACGGACACTGAATCATTGAATCTTAACAGAGTTTCATGGACAAAAAGATTAGTTGCCATGAGTTTGTTCCTTATTCCTAGTGTTATTTGTGATTCGATTCATCGGATGATTAATTGATTTTGGTGGCAATCCAATAAAAACACTGCTGGTGGCATTAATTGGATTAAATGAGAATCTCTTTTTGCTTCTAAAAAATTGGGAGGGCTTGATTTTCGCAATTTACATGAGTTTAATTTAGCACTGTTGGATAAACAAATTTGGCGTTTTCTTTCTAGGAGTGATTCTCTAGTTGCCAGAGTTTTCAAGGCTAAATATTTTCCAAATTGTGATCTGGCTCTAGCTCAAGTTGGTAGGCATCCTAGCTATGTTTGGAGAAGTATTATGGCTGCTAAAGAGTTGGTGATCAACAATAGCAGATGGTGTGTTGGGAACGGGTCTTCCATAAGTGTTTTTAAAGATTCTTGGCTGCTTGATAATTGGAACCCGAAGATAACTTCAACTCCTCCGCCTGGTCTTGCTGATGTCAAGGTTTCCTTTCTTTTATCTAGTGAAGGTAGTGGTTGGGATGCTACTGTTATCCATACTCATTTTAATAGTAGAGATGCGGATCAAATTCTTCGAATTCCTCTTCATAGACTTTCATCAGCTGACTCATTATTTTGGCCTTATGAGACTAGTGGCATTTATTCGGTTAAAAGTGCTTCTCAGTTGGTTCATGGAACAGCTCAGCCTATTGTCCAATTTTCTTTCCGTTGACAATCACTTTGGAACTTGCCCATTCCTCTAAAATCCAGATTTTCTTATGGAAATGTGTCATTGGAGTTCTGCCTACTAGGTACAACCTTTTTCAAAGACGTGCTATAGATTGCTCAGTTTGTCCTTTTTGTTCTCCACTCCATGCTGAAACTATCCATCATGCTTTGTTTGGGCGTTCTTTTGCAAAAAGCATTTGGAATGATAGCTCTCTTTGTGTTTGCTTTGCTGATAATATTTCGGAACCTGAGATTCTGTCTACTTGGTTTTGTTCTCTTCAGCGTGATGAGTTTTATCTTACTTTTTTTATTGTTTGGGCTATCTGGTTTAGGAGAAATAACTATGTTTGGCAGCAACAGAGAATGAGCAATGGGGCAATTCTTCGGTTGGCCAATGTCAACTTAAATCAATGGTTGGTGGTTAATCAAAGGAATTTTTTCTTTTCTTCCTCAGCTGACTCTATTGTGTTGGATGTATGGTCTCCTCCCCCTGTTAATTTCTTTAAGTGCAATTGTGATGCTGCCATTTTTGTGGATGAATATCGAGTTGGCTTTGGCTAGATCTGTAGAGATTCTCAGGGTAGGTTTGTGGCTGCTAGTCATGGATATGTTATGTGCCCTCTTGATCCGTTGTTAGCTGAAGCTATGTCCGTGAAAGAAGCCTTGGGATGGATGAAGTCAATTGGCATAAAAAATCTGCACATGGAAACGGATAACCTCGTTTTATTTCAAGCTTTATCTAAACCTTATGCTTCCTTTTCGCCTTTTGGTTGCATTGTCAATGACTGTTTAGTTGCTAGTTTTAAGTTCGATAATTGTTTATTTACTTTTATTAGAAGATTAGGTAATGATCTTGCTCATATTTTAGTTAGGACCGCTGTTATTTCTACAGGAGTAAGTTATTCTTCTCATTTTCTTTGTATTCAACAGTTGCTTTAATGAAATGTCCATTTTCTTTCAAAAAAATAATAACTTATTCATTGAATTACGGTTCATCTTCTTTTTTTATTTTTTATTTTGAATGTTTATCTTTTATTTTCTTGAATACAAATTATATTTTCATTAATAATGCAAAAAAATATATATTTATAACATATAAATAAAATTTTAAGATATATAAAATATATTTTTTAAATTTTTTAATAAAAATAGTGGATAATAGTAATGTATTGTTATAATCTGAATTTTAACAAAAAATTTAGTTATTTATAAAGGACAATAACATCTAAATTCAGGAGGGCAAACTTATATAATAAAAACTTAAATTGTATTCAGTTTTAGTTAGTATCTACAAATTAAATCTAAAAAAATACAAATAAGATTTAAATAAACATAAAAATCGAATATGAGATTTTATTGATTTAAAAACACATACAAAATAAAATAATTAAAGAAATACAAAATTAATGAGAACAAATAAATATCAAAAGTTCATATTTATATGGATATAAAAATTATTATAGAAAGATTTGAAAAAAAAATGAAAAAAGCATTGAAAAAATTGAAACTAATAGAAGAGAAAACAAAACGGATTTGCTGCGTCGCAAACTTAAATGGAGAGATGGAAAACTTTGGATTAAGATAGAAAAATAGCTAGAGTTTTTCTTCTTTTTTCTCTCAATTAGTCCTTTTCTGAATTTTCATGTTTTCAATTTATTATTATTATTTTTTGGATCAGATCATGAGTTATCCTAAGCATGCCTGTACAAACAGTTATGATTATTGTTCATATTATTTAAACCATACCATACTCAGATTAATCTTCACTCGAGTCAGGAAAAACCACAAAGGCGATAAACTCTACCACCAAATATTTAACCCAGTTGTATTCCTAGAACTCGAATTCAAGACCATTGATTAAATTATCAGATACCTTTACCATCTCAGTTACGTATTCGATAGTTCATCTTTTTAATTTATTAGACGTACATAAGATTGACCAATTAATTAAATTTTTATTTTTTAATTTACTTAAATATTTGAAAATCTTTATCTATTAAATCTTATTTAATAGAAAATCTGCAAGCTTATTTAGTTCAACGTATTGACTAGAATCTGCAATAATGAAACAGTCCTTGGAAAAAAATTGGACTCTCTAATAATTAATGAATAGGATAATTGGAATTCTATTTAATACCAAGAAATGCGAAAAAATAATGTATAATTTTCTTTCTTCAAAGAAATATTAATCATCTGGGAAAATGAATTTATGAAAATGACAAGGCAGGGTATATATCTTGCAGTAAATATTCTGCATATGAGATGACAAAAAAAGACAGAAAAGGGCATTTTGCCAATTTAAGTGAATATGAATATATCTTTTTTTACTCTCTTGAAAAAAAAAATTGTAATAATTAAAATTTTTTAACTCCCATGTCGAATTGTGTACATGTAAAAAGATTATCACATTTATTTATTTATTTATTTACACATAACCCTTTATACATTCACTTTTTATTTTATTTAATTTAGAGCGGTTGCTCATAACCGATAACGATAATTGATTCACAAAATATTATAAATATTTGATAAAAAATTTATTGTTTTTATGTTAAATGAATTAAAGTTATAATTTAATTTTATATGTGAATATATATATATATATATATATATATATGATTTATTCTTCTTATTATTTATAAAAAAATTTTAATGTAAAAAATTGAGAAAATTATATTTAATAAAAAATTATTATAATTTAAATATAAAATAAAATGAATCGGCTGTCAACTAATAAGAAAAATTTTAAAAATAAAATATTTAAAATAATCGTTGATTGGAACAATAATCAACTACTATTATTTAATTAAAAATTTATTAAATACTTTGAATACAGCTAATTAGTAATAAAGAAAAAATAAGATCAATTCAAAAAATTAAGCTAAATACCGCTGACCAAACACATGAAAGATTCAAGGTGCTTACACTTAAAATCAATTATAAGCACTAACTAACTAGTATGGCAAAAATTGAGAATGCGTTCCAGAATAATTTTATTTTCCGTTTGTGATTTTCTTTTAAAAATAAAACTAAAATACGCTTGCCATATTTTTTTTTTTTCATTTTGCTTTCAGCAAAAATTAAAAAAAAAGTGATTTTATATAAAAAAAATAGAAATTAAAAATTTTCAAAATGTAATTTCTAGGATTTTATTTTTATCAATAATTTAATTACTTTATCTTTATTGTCACTATCACTACCACCATCACTACACCGTCACTGTCAAACTGCCACCGTTATTGCCACCACCACCATCATCATCGCCATTATTACTGTTGTCGTCACTGCTACTACTACTACTGACTGCCACCATCATGGCTATCACCTCTACTATTACTGCCGCTTTCGCCATTGCTACTACCGGCTGCCGCTACTATTATTACCATCGTCGCTACTACCACCATACTAACGTCATCACTGCTGCCATCGCCTCTACTGCCATTACCGTCACCACGACAATGCCAATTTTGCTACCACTGCCTCCGTCGCCGTCGCCACTACCACCGTTAAAATTATTATCTAATATATATTCATAATTAAAAAAATTATGATATAATTTTTAAATATATGAAACAATTTTTTTTAAAAAACAAATAATAAAAATAAAAAATAGTTTTTAAATTTTAAAAAATAAAAAATAAAAATTTACAATTTTACTGAATGTAGCCAAAATGTTTAGGAGATTATGTGGGAAAAATATATCACTACGAAGTAATCATTCTGACAAAATAAAAAGGTTTAAATTTGGCAGTATATGTAACACTTAAATTTAGCAAGGTAATAAATAATACATTAAGCACTTACTCTACAAATAATAAATATAATTTTATATTATATTTTTAAAAAATAAATTACATAACACTTAATTATATTAATATAATATTATAAATTTACATTAATTTTTAAAAATTAGGGGGTGTACGCCGAGTCACATTGATGTAACATTATATAATATCGAATAAAAAAATAAGGACTATGTATCAATATGAATTGAGGTAATCATTTTGACAAAATAGAAAGCTTTAGATTTTTCTGTATATACAACATGTAAATTTAACATTATAATACATGATTACTTCATTTATCAATTTTATAAATAATAAATATAAATATAAATTATATTTAGAAAATTAAAAAAATATAACACTTAACTATACTAATATAACATTATCAATTTATATAATTTTTAAAAAATTAGAGTGCTTGGCAGTAAATTGCATTAATATAACATTGTATAACATCAAAATCAACAAAAAAAAAAGTGTCTAGATTCATAATTTATTGAATACTTGCATTTTGGTAATGGCATACTAAATATTTGTATCTATGAATTTGACAAATAATAAATAAAATTTTATATTGCATTTGAAAAAATTGGAGCATTGTTTAAATTTTATAATAAAACCAACTCATTTCATTTACTTCCCATCAATCTTATTATGCATGTGAGGCATGTGTATTTATCATAATAATTCAAATGCTATATTAATGTCATTAAATGTTATCTATTTTAATTTTTAAAAATAGTGCAATTTTGTGCTTATTATTTTTTTTAAATTAAAAAATATAAATATTTAAAAGATTATTATTAAAATTTAAATATTAAAATAAATTACGAAATCAAATTTAAATGGTGGACGGAGATAAATACTATATGTATATGTATACATACTGAAATTGGAAATGGGGTCTGTAACAATAGTTAATGACGTGTTAGGTGAGTTTGATTAGTCTGGTTTGGTAGGCGCGTAGGTACGTTCCTTCACCAGCTTATTAAAGCCCATTCATTTCTCTCCTACCTTCTCCTCTCAGGAAACTCTCTATCTCTCTACTCTCCCTCTTTACCTGCATTCTCACCCACCATATTTTACACATCTCCAAGAGAAGCATAAGAACACAGAAAATTATAAGCCGAATCCCATTGTTCTCTGTTTCTCTTTACAGTTCCATCATTAGTAAAAGCTTATTCACTGCCCTTTACTCTTCTACCATGCAATCATCAACCAATTCCATTAAGGTCTCGCCTCTTGATCTCATGTCCGCGCTTATCAAGGGTAAAATGGATCCATCTAATGCTTCTTCAGAATTGAGTGCTAGTGCTACTGAAATGGCCGCCATGTTCCTTGAGAACAGAGAATTTGTCATGATTTTAACCACCTCCATTGCTGTTCTGATTGGGTGTATTGTGGTCTTGGTTTTGAGAAGATCCAACGGCCAGAAACCGAAGTCTGCAGGTGTCAAACCGCAAAAGTTGATTGTTAAAGAGCCTGAACCTGAGGAGCTCGAGGGTGACAACAAACGGGTCACCATCCTTTATGGAACTCAGACCGGTACTGCTGAAGGATTCGCCAAGGTTTTTATACTTGCCATTGATTATATTTATTTGGTTTTTGAGCAGCTTAACTGGGTTCCGTTTATTTTTGATAAAAAAAAGGTTGATCTTTTGTTTTTGATTGGAGCTGTAATAGGCTTTGTCTGAGGAGGCAAAAGCAAGGTATGAAAAGGCAACGTTTAAAGTTATTGATTTGGTAAGTTTGACTTTTTCTTTTCTCTTTCTTTTCTGAATTATGTGATTGGTTCGATGGGATTTTTGAATTTTTGATTTGCTGTTGATTTTGAGTATTCTGGATTGTTGGCAGGATGATTATGCCGCTGATGATGATGAGTACGAGTGCAAATTGAAGAAAGAGTCTATTGTTTTGTTCTTTGTGGCTACGTGAGTTTATTATGCAAATACTCTTCTTTTATTCCTTTTATGGTTTTCAACTTTGCTTCTTGCTGTTAACATATTGTGTTGATTGGTTTTTAGATATGGAGATGGTGAACCAACAGACAACGCTGCAGGGTTCTATAAATGGTTTACAGAGGTAAATTTTGATTGGATTTCAATTTTTTTCTCTTTTCTGGGAAGCCTTCACATTAATTTTTCCTGGATCAGATTATGATTTTTTGGTTGTATATGATTATACACCCAGGGAAAAGAGAGAGGGGAATGGCTTCAGAACCTCAAGTTTGGGATTTTTGGCCTTGGAAACAGGCAATATGAACATTTTAATAAGGTGTGCGCCTTAGAATCTCTATATTTTGAAAGACATTGTTATTTTTTTTAAATAATTAATTTGATGCATTTTTTTTTAAACAGATAGGTAAAGTGTTGGATGAGATCTTTGAGGAGCAGGGTAAGTTTTATCTTTTCCTTCGCTATGCATTTGGGGAATTTGATATGGATATGTGTTGAAGTGATTTGTGAATTGAAGTTTGAAAGCTAGATGTGATAAGAATATGGACGAGGATTCTATAATGCTATTCATTATAACTTTATGAGCTTCTACCTTCGTTTTTTGCATGGATCTCCTTGTTGACTTTCAGTAAATTGTTCAATATTGCCACTAGTGCATTCTTCAATTTGAAACTGCAACAACTAATATTCATATACACTGTAAAAAGTAGGTGTAATGATGCCGAAGTGTTATGTGAGTTGTATTTGTATATTTCAAATTGTGGTCTATAAGAAACTGTGCTCAGATTCTGTACTTGTATCTGTTGAATGATGCATGGCCTACCCATTGGAATGGTTTGTGGGACATAACGCATTTTTTACCTCGTGTCCTTGCATTTGGATGGCACAATGCAACACAGCTTTTACCTGAAAGACATAATTAGTA
Organism: Excoecaria agallocha; assembly: GCA_037975025.1. NCBI lineage: Eukaryota > Viridiplantae > Streptophyta > Magnoliopsida > Malpighiales > Euphorbiaceae > Excoecaria > Excoecaria agallocha. The sequence continues at coordinate 4,440,865 of CM075818.1, read as the reverse complement.
GTCTGCAACCAATTGACTTGTAATAGAAATGTTAATCAACTACCCTGACTTTTAAATGTTGCATTCTACTTCGCTTACCTGTTGAAAGGCAATATACTAGCAGAATTTCTACAAAACAAAACAATATACTTCCATTATGATATCAAAATACTACCTGATGATGCTGAAGGGTACCTCTCATATTTATTAATGATTTAATAAAAAATAAAATCACAGTTTGGTGTCTGTTAATCGCTGTACTCTTCTGAAGTTCCTTGCCGTGTTTGATTGAGTGCCAAAATGTGCTGATTGATAGTTTTGATATTCTTAACGAATTATTTGTCTTTACATTTAAAGGATTTTGTCGTTTGCATTTACAGGTGCAAAGCGTATTGTTCAACTGGGTCTTGGAGATGATGACCAATGCATTGAAGATGACTTCAGTGCCTGGTATTATATTTAATCTAATTTCCAATTTGGATCAACAGCCTGATTTCCTTTTAGAGAGGTTTATGCATTTTACTTGATGTTTCAGGAAGGAAGTGTTGTGGCCTGAGTTGGATCAGTTGCTTCTTGATGAACATGATGCAACAACTGTTTCTACCCCGTATACTGCTGCAGTGTTGGAATATAGGGTTGTATTTTATGATCAGGAAAATGCAGCAATTCAGGACAAAAACTGGAGCAATGCAAATGGCCATGCTGTTCATGATGCTCAACATCCATGCCGGTATGATGAAAATTAACTTTCTGTATACTTTAGTGGTACAAAAACGATTCATGGTTTTTTTTCCCCACCTTTTTAACCTTTTTAGTTTCTGCAAACATAGGGCTAATGTAGCTGTGAGAAAGGAGCTTCATACACCTGCATCTGATCGTTCTTGCACCCATTTGGAGTTTGACATAGCTGGCACTGGACTAACGTAAGTCATGGGATTCATATTTATTCATTCAAAATGGTGTCTGTGGGCGCTTATATTACAAATTTTATGGTATGCCATTTTATCAGTTAACATTTTGCATATAATAAACAACTATTTGTTTCCTCAGATATGAAACTGGGGATCATGTTGGAGTATATTGTGAAAATCTTGAAGAAACTGTTGAGGAAGCATTGCAGTTATTAGGTTTGTCACCAGATACTTATTTCTCTATCCATACTGATAAAGAGGATGGAACACCACTCAGTGGAAGCTCCTTGCCACCTCCATTCCCACCTTGCACATTAAGAACAGCTCTTACAAAGTACACTTGCCTTTTGAGTTCCCCCAAAAAGGTTAGCTCTTTATTTTGAGTAGCTGCATTAGTAATTGTCTTTTGCCTTTTTTTTTCCATTTAATTGTTTTCATGAATTTGCTAACCTTGAGTAAATATTTGTTCTTATGCCTGTGGCCTGCAGTCTGCTTTACTCGGTTTGGCAGCTCATGCTTCTGATCCAACTGAAGCTGATAGACTAAGGCATCTTGCTTCACCAGCTGGAAAGGTAGCAAATGTTATGGTATCAATTTCAAATGCGAATATCACTCTTCTTATGCGGTTATAATTTTGGTTTTGTATTTAATGCAGGATGAATATTCACAATGGATTGTTGCGAATCAAAGGAGCCTTCTTGAGGTCATGGCTGCATTTCCATCCGCCAGACCCCCACTTGGTGTCTTCTTTGCTGCAGTTGCTCCTCGGTTGCAGCCTAGATACTATTCTATCTCATCATCCCCAAGGCAAATAATTTTGACTTTCTTCAGAGAATTTTTAACATTATTCTGGGTTTGTTAATGTTTTCATTTGAGAGCAATTTGATGTGTGGCAATAGTTATTAGGATTTTGCAAACTTTGGGTATGTTTCAGTATTTTTTTTAAAGGATCCTCAATGAAAAATCTTGCGCCACCAAAGAATATTGAGCTTTGTCTTTGTATATTTATGGTTTGGTGTACCATTCTTCTCTGGAATTATGTGCTTAACACGCTTAACATCTGAAATTCTCCTATGCAGGATGGCACCAACTAGAATTCATGTTACTTGTGCATTGGTTCTTGATCAAACACCATCCGGTCGGGTACATAAAGGAGTTTGCTCAACTTGGATGAAGGTATTTTTTTCTGGGTTTCTTTGCTGTTTCAAAATTCTAACTGAATATCTTACACTTCAAATTGTTTTGTTTGTGAAAGTTGAGTATTCTCATCCATTATTCTTGCAGAATTCTGTGCCTCTGGAGAAAAGCCACGATTGCAGTTGGGCACCCATTTTTGTTAGACAGTCAAACTTTAAGCTTCCTGAAGACACCAAAGTCCCAATCATTATGATTGGCCCGGGGACTGGTTTGGCTCCTTTCAGGGGTTTCTTGCAGGTTCAACTTAACAGACTCCAGTCCTTTGTTTGAAATCCTTCATCGGCTTGATATATCTAGCTTATCCTCTTTCCTATCATTGCCTTTTACAGGAAAGGTTAGCCCTGAAAGAAGCTGGATCGGAACTGGGATCTTCCATATTATTCTTTGGTTGCAGGAACAGGAAGATGGTGAGTCATGCCCTTGCCAGTTAAAGTGCTCTGTGGTTGGTAGATGAGTAGGTGCAAGGAAATGCTGTTACTCAGTTTCAATAATCTAACATATATAATATTACAGGATTATATCTATCAAGATGAGCTCAACAACTTCTTTGAAGGTGGTGCACTTTCCGAGTTGGTTGTTGCCTTTTCACGGGAAGGACCTACCAAAGAATATGTGCAGCACAAAATGATGGAGAAGGTACTAAATTCAAATTAAAAAATTTCAGTGTCATTTGTTATCAATTGATTTGTTGATGAATTAATTACAATGTTCATGTTCTGACTGCATTCAACGTGCTTCCTGTGTATATACAGGCTTCAGACATCTGGAACATGATTGCCCAAGGAGCATATATTTATGTCTGTGGTGATGCTAAAGGCATGGCTAAGGATGTCCACCGAGCGCTCCACACTATCATACGGGAACAGGTGCGCAAAGAAATAATAAAATAAAAATTCCTTCTACTTTCATGTTTTGAGCATAACTTTCCAAGTTTTTTCCAAAGTGGGACTCTTTGCATGCTCTTAAGCAATTAGTAGGCTAAAATCTGTTCATGACAAGCGAAGCCCGTCCCGGTGCCAGTCGGTACTTGCAAATAATTGATAGATTCAATCATTTAGATTTGGCTGACCAGATGTACTTGGTTTTTGTTTCAGGGGTCTCTTGACAGTTCCAAGGCTGAGAGCATGGTGAAGAATCTCCAGACATCAGGGAGGTATCTGCGTGACGTATGGTGATGAACCTTTCAGGCAAGGCAAGATAATATTTAATCACAATCTTGGTAAAATATATATATAATATAATGGAAAGCCGTTGTTGGGATGAAGAGAAATGGCTAAATTCAATGCCTGCCTTAGCAAGTTCATCCCTTGGCAAGTTCTGCAGAAGCTGTTATAATGGCACTAAAGGTTTTTTTGTTCGTGTAATTTATGTATACAAAGTACAATAACAATAATAATAATAAGGTAGTTTTGTGAATTATGAGCTCTAATGGTCTTTCTATTAGCCAAAATGGTTCAAATTACTGACAAATTGTAGTCATTTAACTATTTGTAATGGTTAATTTATGAAGTTTGGTTTCTTGGAGCAGCTTTCCCTTCATGGTTTACCAAAGTGAACTTTTCTTATAATTTCTTATATGTATTTTTTCGAATGATTATTTATAATTTCTTTTGAAAGAATTTATTTGTAATTAATCTCGTTGATAATAAATTTTTAAGGAAAATTAAATTAAAATATTAACATAATTATTATCTTTATAAGTTAATAAAAAATTTAATTACAAAATAATTACTGAATTTTTATTGAAAATTAAGATAGGTTTAAATAAATTTTATAATTTTAAAAACAATTCTTCTCCAGCAAAATAAATTAAATTAAAAATAAAATCATAACTGAAAAATATTTAATTTAATAGTAAATGTAGATATCATTGTTTCAAGAAAAAGTTGGATCTTTCAAAAAATTCACTTTCTATTTCTTAACATTTTTCAAAGGTATTAATTATATATCGTAATAAAAAGAGCAAGACTAAAAAGATCTGCTCTATTTAATAATTAAAAATAATAACAAATTTTATTACTCCATCCATTCACTTTCTTATCCAATATACGTAATATCAGTTTTGTTAACTTTTATAATGTATATTAAAATAGATTAAAATATTTTTTAATTTAAACTATCACAATAAAATATGTGTAAAAATAAATATTAATTAAATCATTAAATATTTTGTTGATATTATATAAAAAGTAAAACTAAAAATACGCATGTATTAAAAGCTATTTTAAAATTATCAGAATAACAATTTGGTTAGAGATGAGCATGGACCGGTTAATCGATCCATTAGCAAAAAAAATCAGTTAATTAATATTGATTTTTTAAAATTAGTAACTATTAATCAGTTCGTTGTATTTGGTTAATCAGTCCATCGGTTTCGATTTTTCGGTTTGGTTAACTATTAAAATTTATAACATAAAATTATTAAAAAAAAATTAGATAAAGTTCAATTCAATTTTAAATGTGTAAAGTAATTTAATATAAAAATTACAAAATAAACATAATTTACTAGTCAAAATTCATGTTATATAGATTAATAGCTGATATTATAAAATATATTTGATATTTGTTGAAAATTAGAATATGTTTGATTTTAAGTTAAATAAAATTTTGAATAATATTAAATGTTATAACATAAACACTAAAATATAAGAAAATATAATTAAATACTATTAAGTAAAATATGAACACCAATATATGATAAAAAATAATATATATAAAATTTAATCGGATACTATATATAAATATTACTATATAACTAAAGAGAATGAAATAATATAAATTTAATTTAATATAAAAAATAATATATATAAAAGTTAATCGTATACTATATATAAATATTACTATATAATTAAAGAGAATGACATAATATAAATTAGGATATAAAAATAAAGATATAATTTAAATATATTTTAAAATATTAATTTATGTAAATTTTAGAGAAAAAAAGAAAAAATTAAAGATATAAAAATTATATATATATATATATATATATATATATATATATATATATATATATATATATATACGAACCGGTTAACCGGTACCTAAAAACTTAAACCGTAATCATTAACCAAAAATATAAAAATTAAAAATCGTAACCGCTTCTATCGGATCGGTTAACCATAAAAATTGGTTCGATTTCGGATCGATTTTACGGTTAATCATATTTTCGATTTTTTTTACTCATCCCTAATAAAATATATTTGCTTAAAAAAAAAACAGTTTGGAGGGACAGATGGTGTATTATTTTTAAAATAAATAAAAATTTTGTTAATAAAAAATTTGATATATTTAATTTTCATTTTAATTGAATTATAGACAGAAACTCAATTGAATGTCCCATGGTGGTTAGTGATCTCATTATTACGTTTTAGTTGAAACAATAAAAATTTAATTTTAAATTATTACAAATATATCATATCAGAGTGGATGAAGGCTCTATCAATCTTAAGTACGTTTTAAGTTCGATTCGCGAGTTCGATATGTGTATGAAAATTCCGATATTAGAAGAATCATCTCAAGTAATGAATTTCTGAAATACTCAATTCATATTAGTCAGGCTGATCGGACTTGAATATTGAACATGCTTAGGTTTAAAAAAAATTGGTACAAATATTATTATTTTTTTAATTATCCCAAATTCTTAAACCAATCTGATATATTGTACCCAAGATTTATCCCAAATTCTTAAACCAATCTGATATATTGTACCCAAGATTTAGAACGTATTATTTGTGATTTTTCCTTTCCAAAATATAGATTTTTAAATTTTGATGTAATAATAATAAGATGGTAGTACGTGGACAGAATGTAATGAACGATTGTCTATTGTTTCCAGAAAAATCTTCGGAGATTTCTTTAACTTTTTGCTGCGCATCCCATCCACGAATTCTGGGGCGGTCACGTGGCATCTTGCGAAGCACTCCACTTGTTCAGCTTAGTTAATGATTAATTAATCTGAAATGGCATCACGTTTTAAAGGACGGAATTAATTAAGATGGGATACTTAACGCCATTGGCGATCACAACAAGGAAAAGACGAAAAAAAGGAGTTAATAGAATTTGCGAAAAACAAAAGAATGTTACACGAGTTTATTTTTTTATAACTTTATTTTTCCTGTTACGGTTTTTTTAATAGTATTTTATAAAACCATACATTTTAAGAAAATTTAAATTATTTCCAATAAAATATCCTCGCTGTGAAATTATTATGATAAATCCACTATAGTAGAATCAATTTTATTACAGTAATGTTGAGTTAATATCATTTATAGTAACCAAATTTATACTTAATAATTAAAAAGTAATTAAATTATTTTTTGTAACGAAATTATTACTAAACTTTATACTATTTTGCGCAAAAGTCATTTTGATTGGTTTCAAGCGAAATCAATTGTCAGAGTGCTGATGTGGCACGTCACATCATCTACTTGTACACACGTGATGTGCTACATCATCAATCGACATCAATTATTTTTATACACGTGACATGTCACATTAGCTATTTTTGCATAGGTAACGTGCCACGTCAACTTGTAAACACGTGGTGTGCTATGTCAGTATTTTTGTAAGGGTCATCATCAAAAATATATTAAGATGATTTTTGTGCAAAATAATATAAAATTCAGTAATAATTTAATTACAAAAAATAATTTAGTTATTTTTACGTTATAAGACATAAATTCAGTAATTATAGGTGAAATTAAGCTCTGTAATGTCTCTTTAAAGATGTATGTATTTATATATTTTATTATTATTTAAAACTCAATTCTTTGAATTGGCTATTGTTATTTTTTCTTCCAAAGAAAATGGAAAAAAAAAAAGGAAAGGTGATAACTTGTTTGGTGAAGAGCTAACTAAAGGCTGAAAATATATGATATGATAAACGAGTGGATGACTTTGAAGAACAGGACATGTTGTCGGTGGTCACAATCACAATCACAATCACAATCACAATCGTCCACTATCAAATATGTCCAACAGAAATGGGTCAATCAGCATGCTTCCATAATTGAGAATGGTAGCCTCACAAAAACCCCTGGGCATCCAATGGAGGGATGATTAGGTACAATGTCTTAGACAGTGTTTTAAGAATTATGTTTCGAATTATTGGAAGCCCTTTGATTAACGACCTTAACCACCACTTAGATAACTTGAAAATAATGAAAAAAATATTTTTTTATTTAACGGTCTATATTACCTATGTATGGTACACTTAATATATGGAATGAATATTCAATAATTTAGGGTAGTTGAAAAAAAATAAATAATAAGAAAAAAGAAATTTGGTAGGTAAGTCGCTACTGGAACATTGATAATGCACGGGTGCTAAATGGGAGGTAGGGGAGGCTGTATGATTCCTTTAAAAATTAAAAACAAATTATATATCATTTTCCACAGTCGACACTTATATCATGATAAAATTGGTGTATCAATCCTTACAATTAAATTTCTCCAGTTTTAATTAAGGAAAAAGGGGTTAAATATGTTTTACATTTAAATTTATTTTTAAAATATTAAAAATAATACATATTTACCTTTTAAATTTGATTTTGGATCAAGATTGCCTCTATTATTATTATTATTATTATTATTATTATTATTATTATTATCATAAATTTATTACTAAAAATAATGAAACTCAAGATAAGCAAACAAGAAAATCCATCACGGGCTGATTGAAGCTACAAATTTTTCATATGTGATAACTGTGAAAAATACATTTTTATAGGCCCAATTAACGGAATCCAATAACACTTGGGACAACCTAAGTCTACTAGCAAAAGGAAAAGTGTGAGCTGGAAGATAACACAGGAAAGCGTGATATCTGATTGGACCGATGGGACATCCCGTCCTATCAGCCCACTGACACATACCAACGCCCATTCTTTACATCTACTTCCTGTCACATCGCCACTTATCCACTCTGATTGTTGATTATCACCCCCAAGGTACTCAAGTACCCCTTCAAATAACTCATATAAATAGCCTAAAGCACAATGGCTCAAGGTATTGAACTCCTAAGACTTTCTCTCTCCTTCTGAATACTCTTTCTTTGAAGTTACTAACTTAAGCTTCGGAGTGCTAACGCCTGGGTCCGATCGGGCACTCCCTGTTGCAGGTTCAGCCGTCTGACTGGCCTTTCAATTGCCAGCTCTTCTCCTTACAAGATAAAGACATTCTAAGCTTTATAATTTGGTGCTTTCATTGAGAGCAAATGGCAGGTTTGAGATCCAATGAGCATGAAACATCGGGAGAGTATAATCATCATAGTCAGGGCAGATCTAGACCCTTAGAAAGAAGAGAGGGGTCTCCCAGGTCCCCTATTAGGAGTGACCTTCTCCCAGAATTTAACGATGCAGCCTTATGGCAGCCAGAAGATACCCCTATCACTATTAGGGACATACGCGCCATCCTCAGTGACTTCATCAAAAGCATCGTCCAAACTTTGAAGAAGGAAAAGATGCCCAGAACTCATGAAAGAAGTCACGAAATAGATTTTTTGATCGAAGACTTCGAAAAGAGGAGAAACAGGGGAATTTTCATCAATGAACCAAGAGCTCATGATGATAGGAGGATGAGGGCCAGAACCCTGGAAGATATGACAAGGGAAAAGGCACAGGGTCCTCAAGCAGGGATTCTACGTACATTCCCAGTAGATCGTCCACTTCGTCCATAGGGGACGATTTATCTTTTATGTGTACCCCGAATCGTAGCCACGAGGTACCGATCAGACCCCTCACATGTGATAATATCAAAGGAAGTCCAACGGCAGGGATTCTCCGTACATTCCCAGTAAATTCACAATGTATTCCATGTATCCATGTTAAGGAGATACCAATCAGACCCTTCACATGTGATAATATCAAAGGAAGTCCAACTTCGACCAGACTTATCATATGATGAAGAACCAGTACAAATTTTAGCTCGAGAAATCAAACAGCTGTGGAATAAACAAATCCCACGGGTCAAAGTGCTTTGGACTCTCCACAATATGGAGGAAGCAACATGGGAACCGGAGGATACTATGAGACAGCAGTATCCACAGCTCTTTCCTTCAGGTAAATTTCGAGGGTGAAATTTTTATTAGTGAGGGAGTACTGTACCATCCCAAAAAGTTGCACCTGACATGCATGATATATTTTAGGATATGAATAGTAATCCTAGGATGACTATTGGGGGTAACCAGGGTAGAATTAGACGGTGAAAAATCGAGAATACATAAGGTTAAATGTGCTTGAGCCAGGAAAATTCGAGGATGGGTGACCTGACGGGCAGGTTGAATTGATACTAAAATATAAAAATAGGTGATAAATGGAGCATGATGGTAGGATTTGAGAATAAATTGAGTTTAAATAGGCCCTCGAATTAGACGGAGAAGGTTTACCTGATACAGTCGGCCCGGTTGACCAAAAATTTAACCAAGCTGTAAAATACTCCAAAAACCTTCAAAGAATTTTTCTAAGCATATGAATATGTTTTATTTGACTTAAAAATACCTTTTGGAATTGGAAAATGAAATTTCTGACGATTTCAGAAATTCAGGCCTCGAATTGGCTGATTTTGCCTCTAAAGCCGGAAATATATTGGAACAATGTTAGAATGACTTGAAATTTTAACCACATAGTCATATGTAAGTAAGTGCATGCGAGACAAAATTTCATATTATTCTGAATAGTAGAACACCGATTCCAGAAAAAAGGTCAAAAATCGAGGTTACGTAAATTAGAGGGCTTAAAGGCCATTAATAATTAATCCAAGGACATAGAGGTCACTAGGAAGAAGGTACTAATCACATACATTCAGGGCATGGTGTAACTTAACTCATATATTTAGAAATTCATGACACATGGCTTAAAAATAAGCCATTGGATGGAATAGTGTTTGAGTGAAGTTGGGCCTTAGATTTGGTGGACATAAAGGTCATATAAAAGTGCTAGAACCCACTGGAATTCACTCAAAAATTCGGCCATCTTCATCCTTTTTCCTCTCAAAATCCAAGCCAACCATAAAATCCCATTTCCACCATTTTTTCTTCATCTCTTCTTCCTCCCATCATATCTTGAACTCAAATTTCATTCAAAGACACTACCAGAGATCCTCTTTAACCTAGAAACTTGATTGAAGCAAGAAGGATCTTGGATCATCAAGATCTTTAGTGAGAGAAAATAAGCTTTGGTAAGTGAGTTGTGGTGTTTTGATGAGTTTTAGTTAGGGGTTTTTGCTTGGGGCTGTAGAGAATCACTAGGGTGACTAGATTATAGTGTTTAATTGCTGTAATTTAGAGATTTAACTTATGATTTCCTTGCTTCAAATTTTGGCCTAAAGGTGGAATTCAAGGAGAAGAAGGGAACAAGGAAAGAGAGGATCAAAGAAGACAAGATTAGGTGCCCTTGAACACTATAAAGGTTAGTGGATACTTGTCCTACACTTAATTTCATTAAATTTTGGATTTTCTTTCAAAATTCATATTATGTAACTAATGAAAACTAAGATTTAATGGGATATAAATTGATAGGACTTTATAGAATGATGAAATAACATATATTAAGTGAGAAATGAGAGAGAAAACAACCATTTAGGTGATGGAACAATGGAGGCCGAATGGGTTTATAAAGGGAGCCATAATTTAATTTGATAATAAATGATGTTTTAAGCTTAATTTGAGTAATTCCATGGTGAATATATATATTGGAAATGATTTAGGCTTGAATTAGTAATTGTATATATTTAATGTAGTGTATACATAATGGTATTCCTAAGGAAAATACCATAAATTCATCAAGTTTAATTAGTATTTTTCACATATGTGATGGAAGTATTCATGGTGTGCTTGATTACAATAAAATGATAATAAATGTGATGTTACATAATGGTGCACTTTAAGGAACATAATAAAAATATAGCATAAAGTGAAAAAAATAAAGTTGCCCTTGGTATACTGTGGTTAATCCAGGACCCTAGGATATAATGGCTAGCCATAGGGACCCATTTACCACGGAAAAAATCATCCAGTTATATTAACGAGAAATGACTACGATTTTGTGGTCACCTCGTTCATACAGTCATACAGAAATATCATACAGTCATACAGTCCTCATCTCACATATCCGGTTTGCAAATTTCCATTGGTGACTACTAGGGGCAAAATGGTAATTTTGTAAGAAAACAGGAATAAAAGGGTAAAATTTGGCATAATAGGAATTATAAATGAAAATAAATAAGAAATAAAATGAAAAATAAAGTTAATATGTTCAAAAAGGGTAAAATGGTAATTACGCGATAAACTAAGGGTAAAATAGTAATTCGGTGTGAAAAGGGTAGTCAAAGGAAGTAAAAAGGCCAATTTAAGCAAAAAAGGGTAAAATTGTAATTAATGAAAAGTTTAGGGACCAAAATGTAATTTTCCACTTAAGAGGTACTATAAGGACTAAAAAGGGAATTTTACATGTAAGGTAAATTAAAAGTCAAAAGTAAGTCAAACAAGTTAAATTAGAAGTCAAATGAGGTTAAATTGAACACATGAAAAGTTTAAGGACATAATGGTAATTTTACAAGAAAATGTGGAAATTTTGGTAAATAATAAAAAGAAATTAAGTATATTAAGATTTAGGTGTTAAATTATAGATAAATTAAACAAATGTTAATTAAATTAATAAGAGAAGGAAAAAGGATAATTAAGTAAATTAATAAAGACTTGTATTATTAAATGAAATTTTGTGTAGTTGTATCCACCACTAGGCAACATGGTTGCTTAGCACGTGGTTTTGTGCCTGCGCGCAGGGGATAGGTATAGGATGAAAGCGGACCAAGCGAAGTCGAAGGCATGTGCATGTAACGAAGTAATCTGAGTCGGCTTTGTAATATGTTTTGGAATGTAGTTTTTGATGTATTAAAATGAAGAAAATTGTGGAAGACTGTAATTATACTTATATGAGTTTATGTATATATTTATGTATGTGTGAGTGATGAGATCTCGTGGATGGATTTATGGGTCATGTTGTTTGATGGTTACACAAATATAGAAGTGCTATGATTGAAATTGTAGTACTGGAGGTGGAAATTGACTATTGGGAGTGTACATTTTTCAATTTTACAGGTTTGGGTAGTAAGAATTTAAGCCGTTATACTGCCGAAATTTCGACTTAAGAAATAGTAAATTAGCGACACCAAATCACGAGTCAAAGCAAACGACAAAAATTCATAATTTAAACTTTTAATTCGGTTGCCAATTGGAATATTTAAGTAGAATGTTAACACTTCTTGCACAAGGGCCATTTGTCAGTAGGGTATTACAGAAACTACATGGAGAAACCCCAGACAACAAAAGGAGAAGGAGAAAAGAAAATGGTAATGACCATTGCAATTGCGATTGATTGATTAATAGAATCGACTACAAGCATTTGAATAACAAAAATTTGGGATGTGATGGGTCTGCCTCATCCAAATAAGATCCATACTGACGATCAAGAGCGAAAGAACAATAAAAATGAAACAAGTAAATAGGAAGCCAATTGCCCTTCAAGTGGACAACACAACACCAAAAACTCCCATTAAATTGAGGAAGAAATCAATCGACAAGTTTATAAAAAGGGGCAACTTTCTTCTGACAAAGGGCTAGTATATAAAGCAATAGAAGTAGGATTGATAAAAGCCCAAAGGCAAACTGTTTGGCTACCCGTGGTCGGCTTCATCTCCTTGGAATAGGCTTAAACCAGTGGAGCTGAAGATAACAAAGGACAGAGACTGAATTCGAACCAAAGGCAAACAAAAGAATCTGAAGCGATAAGCCATTAATTGACAAAGAGCAAACAAAGGCCCCGCAGTAAAAACACAAAATGTAGCTCGACGAGGCATGAAAGGCAAGCCAAACTTGGTTAAGCTATGTCAGAATGCTCAAGAAAATAAAAGGTAAACTCTATCCTTTCTTAAATTTACGTTAACGCATTTCTTTCAAGGAAAAGCAAGCACCACCGTGAATAGGAATGCAAAGTGGAAAGAAGCAATCGCATAAGAGAGTCGCAACTTAGAAAGTATAGGGAGCATGCTCAAGGAAATAAAAAAGCCTGAAAAAAAGGAAACATTCGGAATCGTAATCCTCTAAAAAACAAGTGAAATTTTTGGTTACATGGATATGCACTCCTTCTTTTTCTTTTTTGCAGGAATATCTGCCAATAAGAACAAATAACACGGAACATCCATAAAACACCGAAGAGGTGAGAAAGCATAAAAACCAAACAATACAAGGATAAAAACCCGCTTGATGGGATATCACTAAAGCTTGAAAAAGCTAAAAACAAACTCGACCTGCAAACCAGGGGGAGCACAAATTGCAAATAAAAGCTTAAAGGCTATAAAAATCACCTTTGGAAAGGCACCGAACGGGATCGAAAATGAAGCAAAATGGCAAAAAACTAGCCCTCAAAGAAGGCACGTCTACATGCCAATCGAAAAATCCAAATGCACAAGCACAAAAGGTCATCCACTTAGGTATTAACCAAAATATCTCTTCTAAATAGACTCTTACAAAGATGCAGCCACCTCGTGAAAAAACGTGTATCAATCTAAAACAACTCAATAGCCCAATCCATCGATCGGAGCATTAGAAAGGGGTGGGGAATAAATGATAATGCTCAATATTTTATAAATATATAGGCCAATAAGAAGCAAATGGCCAATCGATTAAAGAGGCTAAAATCACCGAAGGCCCAATGCTATTTTGCCTCTAAAACACTGTCAGAGGCACACTAAAGTCCATTTGACGGGACAGCTCGATTGGCCTTGACGGCCTTATCTTATCTATAGATGTGTCTGACACACACTACCGCCACTTATCAAAAATCAGATTGCCTCCACCTACTTTTACAATAGAGAATAGGCCTCTCAAGTGGACTTTTCACTGTTATAAATACCAGCTTCATTTCTTTTTGCAGGATTCTCATCTTGATAAGTTCGATTGCTCTTGCCCCCCTGTGAAGTGCAAATTTAAATGGCACTTTTATATCCCTCACATATGACTCATCTCTTTCTAAAAATCCATGGATTATCAGGAAGTTAATGAAATTAAAAGTCTAATAGTTATAATTTTGGAGACAGATGCATATGTATCAAATAAGTTTACTCCTCCTTCTTGTTTAAAACCTTTAGGCATCCATATCTAACTTTAAATGTTTCAATGGATCTTAACTTTTTTCTAAAAATTCATTACAACTAATTGTTTTACAACCATGTGGAAGATCACATAAAAACCATGTTTTATTTAAAATAATTAAGTCCATTTCATCATTTATTGCTTCATTCCGAAAGGAGCACTGATTGAAATTATAGTTTTATGATATGTTGTAGGTTCATTTTTAAGAAGAAATTATACAAATTTAAGTCAAAATCTTTATTTTTTCTTCTCCTTTTATTTTTTTCTAATTTCTTGAGAATTATAAAAAATATAATCAGAACAAGAAGAACACACATTGATGAGTTTGGCTATCTTATTTTTCAAGGGAAAAATATTTTTAGTAAAATATGCATCTTTGGACTCTATAATAGTATTATTAGTGATTTCAGGAATATTTGAGTTTAAAAGTAAGAAGCGCTAACGATTACTATTTAAAGTAAACCAATAAAAACAAAATCAATTGTTTTAGATTCTTTTTTTTTCTTTTCTTAGTAATAGGAATACTAACTTTGGCTAAACACCTCCAAACTTCTAAAAATTTTAAAAATAATTTTTTTATTATGCCAAATTTCATAAGTTGTTTAGTCACAGTTTTTATAAGAAATTCTATTAAGAATTAGAGATGCATAATATACAGTTTTACACCAAAATTATTAACTGAACCATAATTAAATAACACAGCATTGACTATATCCATAAGAGTTTTTTTTTTCCTGCTACTCCATTTGATTGAGCTAAATAGGGAGTTGTAACTTAATAAACGATACTATGAAATTCACAAAATTCATTTATCTCATTTGATATGTATTCGCAGCCTCTATCAGAATGCAAATTTTTAAGTTTTTTTATTAAGTTGATTTTCTATTTTTGCCTTTAAATTTATTAAAAAATTCACTTTTGTAATTAATCAAATACGTATAACAATATTTAAAATATCATCAATAAAAATAATAAAATGTCTCTTACCACCTCGGGTCAAAACATTATTACTATCACAAATATTACTATGTATAAATTCTAATAATGATAATTCTCATATCACAAGTTTAAAAGGCTTTCTAGGCTGTTTAGTTTGATCACATATTTGATATTTTTCCTTTTTATTAATTTCATGCCTTGAGATTAATTCTAAACCCATCATTCTTCTCATAGTATCAACATTCACATGTCCAATTCTATCATGCCAAATATCATTACATTCAACAACAATAAATAAAAAAAAACAATAAAAGACATTTTATTATTAGAAAAATGCACTACATTTAATTTATATAGTCCATTAATCAAATAATCTTTTCCAATAAAAGTAACATATTTCATAATAAAAAACTTTATTTAAACAAGAAAAAGATTAAAATCATTTTGATTTATTAAAAATGTACTAATCAAATTTTTTCTTAAACTAGGAAAATGAAAAATATCATCTAGAACAAGCAACTTTTTAGATTATAATTTCAACTTTATTCGGTCTTGTCTTAGAATTTAAGACTCACTATCATTCCCCATACTTATAGATCTTGTATTTGAAACTTGATAAGAGGAGAAAACCTTTTATCAGAATGGGCATGTACATTGGCACTAGAGTCCATTCACGAATCATTGAGTTAAAAATTATATTTAACTTTGGATTACAAACAAAATACTTGTGAGATAAGATGAAGAGCTAGGTTTTAAAGTCACCATATTGCTTGATGTTTTTTGAACTGTTGATACTTTAGTATGTTGTTTAGAGCATTTTTTTTTAGCACATTGATTGGTTTTTTCACAAATCCAGTATTCTAAACCTTTTTTCTGATTAAAATTGTTATTTTTGGTTTATTATTATTGAAATTGCCACTAACACCATAATTTTTCTTATAAGCATTTTGCTTGAAATTCTTGGTTTTAGATTTATGAATATTTTCAATAATATGAGTTCTTGCATGAAATTAAGATTTTTTTTAGTAAAATACAATACCTCTCCTAAGTTTTCAAGAAAACCAACAAATTATCAAAAGAAAAATTTTTTGGTTTTTGTTTTAGACCTCTAGCAAAATTAAACTAAGAAGGTGACAACTTTTTAATAAAAGAAAAGACAAGCACAATATCATCAAATTCAATACCTTTAATTTTTAAATAAAACATGATATATATTCTCAAAATCATGAATTCGATTAGACAAACTTTTTCCATCAACCATATGAAAATCAAGAAAATTTTCAATAGTGCATCTTTTTATTCCTTTTAATTTCTTCAGTGCCATATATATGTTCTAATGCATTCCACAATTTAATAGCAATTTTGGTATGACAAAAGATGCAATATATGTTATCGGACAAAGCACTTAAATATAAAATATCTTTTTCATTAAAATCATCTTTGTCACTAGGAGTAGAACCACAATAGATGCAACAACTTCAATGGTTTTCGTAGATTTTTTGAGGAACTTTTTATCCTTAGAACCATTTAAAATAACAGAAAAAAAGACTTGATTTAATAAGCCAAAATTTCATTTGTTGCTGCCAACAGAGAATATTTTGACTGAAAAATTTTTGAGGTTTACTAAACAAATACTTAATTAAATCCATGATAAAATAAAATCTAACGATTTCCTCTCAAAGAATATTAGAAAAAATTATGGATAATTAATGCAATAAACACCAAAGATAAACTACAACTTAAAATTAACAATAAACACAATAAAAGTTTCAAGCAAAGCAACAATAACAATAATAAATCAAATGACAATGAATTCAAGGAAAAGTTTAGAATAACCTATATTGAATTACGCTGATTTACGATGTCCTTTAAGAAAAAATGGTCCATCTACACTAAGTATTTATCAACCACATCCTTCTTGCAACCCGTTGAAATTTCGGGGTGCAGTTAAGAATTTTCCGAACCTATTATTTTAAATGCTTAAATAATAATCAATGTAAGGAATAAATTAAAAAATGAAATTGGCAAAAGAATTTAGAGTTGCTTGTAATCAAGAATTGTAAATAATAGTTGGAATTTTTGTTGTGTAAGGTCAATGGAAAAAGGAAGGTGTTTTATGTTTTTTTTAGTCAATAAGCTTTGTGTTCATTTTTTAACCACTGCACCAATTGTATAGAGAAAAAAAATATACATATTAGTTTAAAGAGAAGTTAACGTTAGTGAGACCAAAATAGTTAGGAAAAAATAATGGAGATAAATTAGCCATTAATTATAAAAAAAATTTACCAGCAGTCTTAATTTTAGGAACCGCTCTTTTATAGGACTTTTTTAATAATAATGTATTTTGAAAAAATAATTGGATTTTTGATGTGTTTTCAAAACTATTTGGAGTTTTGAAAATTTTATTAAAACCAAACCAGATAAAGAATCGGAGAGGCAAAGGATTTTTGATTCAACCGGATTTTTTTTCAAAATAATATTATTTTTAAAATTTTCTTTAAATATTATGAGAATATAACTATATAAAACAATAAAAATACTTTAAAAAACACATTTATCATCAAATATTAATCATAAAGTAATATTTTCAAGTTATTTAATATTTATAACAAATATTTAAAATAGATATAGTAAAAAATTATAAATATTCAAAAATATTCATCAATTATAAATTATAATTTTTATTTTATTCATAATAAATTCATTAAAATTGCTTAAATTTCAATTATTTTGTATTTATATTTATATTTTATTTTTTCCAGCAAAAAATAATGTTATATAGATATTTTGGACAAAAAATATTTTTTTTTTCTGATTCAAACAGGTTTTTCCTGGTTTCATCAGGTTTTATCCTGTTTCAGACCGGTTTTCACCGGTCTATCTGATTCATACTGGTTCCTTACGGTTGTTAGTCAATCCGATTTTTATATATTGAACCAATCGAATAAACTGGCAATTCGCAATTAAATCAATTCAACCTTTCGGTCTGATTTTAATAACACTGGTTTTGAATAATTGGATTTTTGAAGTGTTTTGAAAACTATTAGGAGTTTTGGAATTTTTTTTTCAATTCCACAAGATGGTATAGCATAATTGAACATCAAATGCTGTAGTCCTTTCCTGCGGAATTTGATTGCACCCTGCTCTCTCTCTTTCTCTCTTGTTCACTCACTCTCTCTCTCCCTCCCTCTCTCTCTCTCTTCATGTTTTCCAAAATGATTATCATACTTCCACAAGACAGTATCGCAGAATTGAACATCAAATGCTATAGTCCTTTCCCACGGAATTTGATTTTACCCTGCTCTCTCTCTTTCTCTCTTGTTCATGCACACTCTCTCTCTCTCTCTCTCTCTCTCTCTCTCTCTCTCTCTCTCCATGTTTTCCAAAATGATTATCATACTTGCACATATATATGAAATTCTATTAATTTCCAAAATAATTTCCAAATTATTTAACAAACTAATCCTTTATTTTACAAGAAAAAATTAATAGGTGACTATTAAAAAATCCAATTAATCTTATAAAAAAGAAATCTTATTTTTTTTCCATAATTTTAACATTTTTTTGACTTCTTGTAAAAATTAGTTAAAGGTTCAATTTGATTTTTAAACTTTTTAATAAATGTTAATTTTCTAAAAAATCAAAATTTGACACAAACTTGCATGCAACTTTTAATATATGGTCAATTTGCCTTATGCCATCTAAATAACATTCTTTTATTTTTTTTATTCTTACATAATTCAACGTAATTATGATAGAAATTCACTCTGTGAAAAAAAAAAATATGGTACATAATAAATTTTGAAAATAAAAAAATTATATTTCTGCTAATGACTAGAGCAAAAATAACTTAAACTGTATGTTCTAATTTGGCTAAATTAATTTTTGGACTATTTAAATAAATTAATTTTAACAATTTTTTTCTATAAAAAAGTATCTCATTTTCTTAACTTTCAAATAAAATTTTATTCATGGCCCCTCCACACAAAATTTTCTTGCTCAACCCCTGATTATAATTATAGTTTGAAAATATAAATTCTTAAAAAAATATGAAAGGTTTGAAGAAGAAAAGTACAAAGTATTTGAAGACTTCCATTAAAAAAAAAAGACATTAAAAGACCAGTCGTAATTTAGAAATTTTTTGTTCCCCCTAAAATAAAAAGGATGTAAAATAAAAGAAGTATTATTAAATATGATTTAATTTTAAGCAAGCCATTGACATAGGAACTCTGAATCCCTGTGCCATTTATCCACTAGTACAACAAAAATGGTAAGAAACTTACACCATAACCTGCGAACGGCCAAAGTAAAAAAGAAAAAAGTTGTTTTGAGCCAAAGTAACTTAAACTCCTCTCTAGCCATCGTATTAGCCATTGCATTACTTGAAATGCCAGCTGAAGTAGTACAATTTGCACAACTGAAGTCCTACCAAATACACTAATAGCTGATACAATCTTTATTTTTAATTAAGGGAGACTGCATGGACTATAATATACAGCTGTTAGTTAGTATTTTGGTGTTAGTAGGATTGGGAGGAAAAGATCCTTACTCGTTCGTTATCTTGCCTATATAAACAAACTAGTTGTATCATTTTCTTTTATGTAACAGCGAGAAATTTGTTTGATCTGCAAAAGAACATGGAGTCTGTTTGGTGGACAATGAAAATAATAAGATTTATGATTCAACATGCCGAGGAGAGTAGTTTAAGGAAATATTGCAAAATTTCTTTTTCTTTTTTCCTTTTCTAGTAGTTTCTTTTACCAATGTTTTTCTGTTCTCTTATTGGGATGAACCCTCAAAATGGTTGATAATTCACAATATTTTGTGCATTCACTTCTTAGTGAGAGTGCTTCTATGGATTTGTAATTTGATATTTTATAGATTTTATGAGAAAATGACTAGCCTTTAAAAGGTTTATGTGGTTAATTTTCAGTTTATACACGTAAACGTTCAAAATCAAATTATTTGGTACTTGTTGGCGATTGAAGCTTATAATATATTTGTTGGTTCAAGGTTACATCTTAGTTTTGATGATAATCAAACCTTGAATAAAATTTGTATAAATTCTATTTAGTTTGTTTATGTTTCAGATTATCTCCACCTAAGTGTGCAAGAACAAGCTATAAATTCAAGCCTCATGCATGAAAAATACTTCAAGTTCTACACTCTAAGGAAGCCTCAAAAAATTAGGGTATTATCTATGTACAATCTTTTGAGGAGTTTTTAATTAATGTTCATGCATCATAAAAATCTCTTTATACATTAAAATTGATTTACATGCATTAAAACTCGTATTAATTTAATTAAATATAAAATTATCTTTGAAAAGTTGTTAAAAGTCGTCACCAGAAAATGTTCCAGAAAATGCACTAGAAAATATTTTTCTATTCTAAGTCACTAGAACGAGTTCACTAGAAAATATTTTTTTGTTTTGGTTCATCAGAACAGGCACACTAGAAAATATGTTATAATACGTCACCAGACAATATGTTCTAATGCATCACCAAAAAATATGTTCTATTCTAGTTCACCAGAACAGCCAGTTCTGTTTTTCATAAAAAGACAAAATAACGGCTATTTCTGTTTTTCTTCAGTTTGTCTTTGCTCTAACGACTAGACTTTGATTTCTAACGGCTATAACTTATTTTTGGCTATAAATACAAGATGTTTTTGAGTTAAGAGTTAAGAGAAGTTGGAAAATCATTTTAGCTCTTGAGATACAAAGTTTACACATTTTCTAATCATATTTTCATGAGATAGCATTTTGGGGTACTCTTATTTCATTGTTGGTAATCGACCTCGGGATACATCTTGTTGGGCACCACAAGGTAGGTAAAAAAGAGTTGTCATCCAACAGAATATTGGAAAATAGCGTTATGTGGCATAATTAAGCTATATATTTAGATTAATTGTTTTATCTCTCTGCTTATGTGTATAATTATGGTAAAGAAAAAAAAAAGTACTCAATCAAGTTGAAAAACTGTAAAATCATAGCCTAAGATATCCAGTAGGCACTAAATGAATATCTATAAAACGAGCAGCTCATTAAAGCCCTCTTTTGGTAGGGACATTGGTCCCACGTGCATTTTATGAAGAGGCATTTTTTTTACACTTTTAGGCAAAAATAGGGACGGTTGGTTCCAATTTATTAAGAAACTCTTATACTAATTAATTATATACAAGATCTTTTACATTATTTAAAACTTTTGATTTAAATATGATTTTTTGATATAAAATATATAGGACATCAATCCTATTTTATTAATAAAAAAATCCCCATTATTTAATACAAATATTTTTATATGGTATTTTCCTTCCAAGTGGTTGCAAAACCCTTTTTTAAATATTATCAAATATACTAAAAATAATAAGTAAGTACATTGAAGTAAAATTGATTCGGTATATCTGCTATACTGTATATACGACACAAGTTGTATATAAAAAAGAGAAACAAAACACACGAAATAAAATAGAGCAAAAATAACATGAACAATCAAATGAAAGGATAAATAAAAAAGGGGTTCTAAAATGAAATTTGGGCTGTAACTAGCAGATCACACTCCAAAAATTGACTCACGCCTGTAACTAGTGAGTCACAAGTACAAGCAAGTAGGGTCACAATTTCTTTTGGAGGAAGGAAACTAGTCCAGGCTGTGACTCACCTTGAGTCATCTCAAAACGGGGAATTTCTTCCTCCTCCTCTGTATTGTTTCTTGCCCAAAAATGGATTTAAATACTCACATGAAAAGGGGAGGGTAAATACCCTTAAAACACTATTAAACAAGTTTTAGAAAGGAAACAAATCAAAATGAGTAAAAATGAAGCTTTTAACGCCCAAAAAAAAAAAAATAAACGTATAATATTTTTATCACACGGCAAATACCCTCAAATGGGTTTCACAACCTAGATCTAATTAAAATGAGATAAAATGCTTTAGTTTCACAACCTAGATCTAATTAAAATGAGATAAAATGCTTTAAAATAAACTAGAGGTTACACTACAAGAAAAATGCAATTTAGCAACGGAAAATAGCAACGAAAAATTAATAATTTCCGTTGCTAATAAAAAATAGCAACGGAAATTTCCGTTGCTAATCCGGCGGTTGCTATTTTTTAGCAACGAAATTTCATTTCCGTTGCTAAATTTAGCAACGGAAAATGAATTCTGTTGCTAAATTCAACCAACTCATTTTCGGTGAATTGGTAATTTTTAGCAATGGAAAATGAAATTCCGGAAAAGTAAATTCCGTTACTAATTTTAGCAACCAAAAGTCAATTTTGTTTTTTTTGTTTTTATAATCATATTATATATAGATCCAATACTCAATTGTTGGTAATTGTGAGATTGCGAAAATTGTTTGTACTTAATTTGTGAGCATATTGGTTGAATATGCTTCTGCAGTAAGCACAAGCACAAAAATAACGGTATTTATATATTATCTTTGTTCATGCAAATTTGGTCAAGAATGGTCCACTTGCAGGTAATTTAAGAACAAAACACTAAATTCAAACTTAAATTGAAATAATCAATTCAATTGCACCAAAAGACAGAATGATCCGCCATTCATAGAAACAACAAATGAATCTTTCACTACACACACTCTCTCTCTCTCTCTCTCTGTTTCTTAGTAACAAACTGGTTACATGGATTCAAACAAGTCTAATTAACAATAAGATAACTGACATTGTTAGGCTTCAAAGGATCCTCAAGAAGTGGAAAAAGGCAGCAGCCAATTTGAGTTCGCATGTAAATGCCTGCAACCAATTTGAGATAATAATGAAACAAAAAGGCATGGATTTGCTGTAAAGTAATTGTAGCAATTTATAAATCAATTTAAGTCTAATTCTAAAGGGGTGTGGGGTGGAAGCAATCATGGATCTCATCCTTGCCAAAGAAGCAATTCTTTTCCTCGTGCTTCGTTGGTTGGAGAGATAGAGAAATGTTAGCAGAACAAGAAGATATGACTACAACACAATTACTTGGGGATAACATTCACTGACCTCCATCTGCAACATCCTTCAAACTTCTTTGCCTTTTCCCCATCTTGACTCCTTGCTTCCTCCCATGCTCAGCTCATATGGAACTAAGAAACTATTACTCATTTTTAGGATATAAGAATATATAATTCATCATATGTAACATATAATTGAAAATGTAGTATATGTAAAATCTCGGTCATCATCATATATTGTAAAACTGCCACAGAAGAGACCAACAATTTATCATCAGAAATATAGATAATAAAAATTCAAAATTAAATTAGAATTTAAGAAGAAATGAAGAAATCTAACATAAAGCCTAAATGGATTATTTTTACGGTACAGACTAATTTGGTCATAACGTTTGCTAAAAGTGTCAGATTTCTTATTATAATATGTTTTTGGAAAGCTTGCTTCGAGATAGTCATTTTTATATAGCAAAGCTTTTATATCGTCATTTTTCGGGCCCAAAAAATAACGTTTAGGTTGCCATTTTTCAGTTTAAAGTTTTTAGGGTTTTTAAGGGATATTTGGTCTTTTCTTGTTTTTACTCATATAAATTATTATCTTTCCCTAATTCAAGTAAAAGGAATCCATATCTTAATCACATAATTTAATAATAAATTTAAATGTAATTATTTATTAGTTTTAATTAAAACTATGAAAAATCCTAACCATTATTTTTTATATACCAAAACTACGGATCAACAAATTACATCTAAAATAATTAGCCAACAAAGCTCCTACCAAACAAACCAGCTAAAGCAAAGAAAAACATCAGACATGCCACCATAATGACACTAAAACTAAACAAGAAACTCAATCTGCCCCCTATAACCAAGGTGCCAAACCATTACAATGTTGAGCCCCCTTCTTTACCAAACAACCTACTGATCTTGCTCTCAAACTGGTGCAAGGAAAAGGCAGAGACTACTAAGAAGAACCACCCAACTAAATTAAACCAAGGTAGAAATTAAAACCACATAGCAACAGAGATCTAGATACATCACCCTTACACATCTAGGATTTCATAACCAAATTTTAATCACTTTTGAACTCCAATGAGCAAAGAATATTAATGTGCAATGCAAACTTTAACTAAAACCCTTCGAAAAACGAAACAATGCTCCAACCAATTAAAATAACCAGATCGAGGACACAAAACTTGTCACTGCTATTTAAATAATGTCACTGTTAAATCATTCTGGTATCCACCAATAAATTTTGGCAATATCACCTAGTTTCCCATGATACTGACAAGTTTCATTGTGATACAAATCTAGCTTTATTGCTATCATATGTCATTCTCCTAGAGGTGGTGGTCAACATTATTGTGTAGTTGGTGTTGAGTTGTCTAGATAGCTATGATTTTGATTTCGAAATTGTTGTTCTTGAATGCATGACCTGAGGAAGTGAATCTGTTGTTGCGGTTCCTTGAATTGGTGCTTTGAGATTGTTCTTATTATTGGCTATAGAAGTCTAAATGCGGAGTGAGGTGAGAAGGAGACACATATGATTGGTCTAAACAAAATTACGACGTTGATCAAGATTTTGCAATTGTCAAATCAACTCAAGAGTACGTTGGCGTTAGGGGTTTCAACATTGTTGTTATAAAGGTTTCATATTATGGGCTAAGACTTGTGAGGATAGAATACATTTTCTTTATTTGGTATTGGTTTCCCAATGGTAGCAAGGTTGTCACATAAACCTGTAAAGGTGTGTATGTGATCTCCAATGATTTTGTTATCATCCTTGTAGAGATAAGTCAGTTGTTGTCATAGTGTAAATTCTCGTTCTTGTGAGTCTTATGTATAAGCATCCTTCAGTGCTTCCTAAACTACAAGTGTTGTATCTAAGCCAATAAAAAGTCCAAAAAGCTTCTTTAGAGAGGGTTCTAATGATCCATCCTCAGAGAAGAAGATCAGACTTTTGCCAAGCAGTGAATTCTCTTGTCAGCTATGGTGTGCTGTTTTTGGTGTTTGAATCTAAAGTAGTATATTTTGTTGGAACTGGTGTTTCATTGGTGAGATGATCGACTAATTCTTGGCTCTCTGCTAATCCTAAAATTTGTTCTCTCCATAATGGATAATTAGATTGTGTGTGCTTTAGTGTGACAAAGTTTCCTACATTCAAAGATAATGAGGTCATGACGATTAAAGAAGAATAGGATCAAAGCTTTGATACCAAGATAAAAAACAGAAATACAGCACAGGTAATTATTATTAATTCTAGAATTATTTGTTTCTTCAATATAGGTAGCAAACTTTTGAGAGCTATATATATGAAATAATACAAATAGCTGTTACACAAGATAAGGAATGAGAAATTGCTTAATTGCTATTATCAGATATCAAGTTTGCTATCCATTAGCTGGAATTTCCTTTACTTATCGAATTACCATTGTTGTAGGAATTTATTACCAATTGGAAGTCTTTGTCACCAACCATATCTCATTTGATAATTCTGTGAGTGTGATCATCCGTATCACTCCATGATTTATGGAATTCCTTATCACTCCATAGACTCACAATATTGATGGTAAGATGAGGTTGTACATTACTAATACCTATCATGCTAATATCCTCATATTCATACATGTAAATTAATATCATTCCTTTTACACTTTCTTGGCATTGAATTATACTATATATTTCTAACAATAACTATATATATATATATATATATATATATATATATATATATATATATATATATATATATATATATATATATATATATATATATATATATACTGTATTTATTATATTTGCCTTCAATATTAATTATTTATATTCAATATGATGTAATATTAAATGTTCATATTCATATTTATACAATTATTCATTTCTTTTCAATTGTTGTTGTTATTGTTGTTGTTGTTGTTGTTATTATTATTATTATTATTATTATTTATGTTATTTGAGTTAATTATTTATTTATTATTTAATTTGTTTAATGATTAATCATTATTATATTTTATTACAATTTTAATATTTATTGACATCCAGACCCATATCTTATGGGTTGGAAAGGAGAAATCGGAGAAATATAGCGCAAAAGCTACACTGCTTTATTATTTTATTATTCATTATTATTTATACTTATATCCCAATTATTTTATTTTCTTTTATTGTGCAAAGTGATGTAATATTAAAGGTTTTCTGACTGCTAAAATAAAAAAATTAAATAAAACATTTATATTTATTAATTAGAATTTTCATTAACAAAGCGAGACCGATATCTTATTTCTTGCCCAAAAATCATATTCAAATAATAGCCCCTCTCTTTTTTTAATGAAATAGGGTTTTGTACATTAATTTACATGGAATTTCCTAATAAAATAGGATCATTCATCCCGATTTTACCTAAAATATACGCGATAACTTGTCTTTTTTTTTATAAAATATGCATTCGAAAACTAATGTTCACATCAAAAATAAAATCCCAAATAAATCATTAGTTTTATGTATGTTTATTACTTAGTGGATTCAAATATATGTCAAGCTTTTACTATTTTCATAGACTTGTTTTATAGCTTTTTAATGTGATTGAGTTCGCCTTTCCTTTTTTTCATGATAATACACATGAAAAAGAGGGGTAAAGTAATTATTCTATCTATAGTATGAATAAGAATGAGGTCCCTAACTATCTCTAGTTTTGGCCAAATAAGGTTGGAACAATATTTTTAATATTTTATTAGGTGGCAACTTTTTTATACCTACCTTATGGTGCCCAACCGATGCCCTCATATGTTGATCGCCAATAATGGAATATGGGTATCTCGAGACACTGTTTTATACCTTTTTGAGCATCGAGACTTAGTGAATCAGGTTGAATCGCTATCTATTGTGAAGTGACATGCCTTTACGAGTTAATGAACCTTTTATCCAATCTTAAACTCTAAAAGTGGGTGCTCAAGACCCATATCAGATTGCATGGATTTAGTATGCATCGCAGCAAGTATCCTCGAACTTGAAATCACCAAAGTTATCTTAAGAAGTGAGTGATATATTTTGACTCCACAACAGCTTACCTTTATCAAGGGGTGAACATAGTTACAAGGTTAGGTATATCATGACCTACTTAAAGATAGCTAAGTGATCAATATAGGATTCACTAACTCGGATTTATTGAGAGAATTATCTCACTTGTTCTTTAATATCCTTGTTTTAAGAATTTTTAGCCAAAGTGGATGAGATCCATAAGAGGCATTTTGGGAATAAAGGTTATATTATTATAACTGCTATATTTAGGTTTTTGTGAGTTGACATTAATCTATATTCAAAACCTAAATGAGATAAAGTAAGGTGAAAGAGAAAAATGACAAGTTAGATGTTAGGACCATTGTTTTGCACTTAGAGGAGTTATATGTTTCTTAAGCTTGAAATGGGTAATATGATATTGCTTGAGCTATCTCTAACTGTAAAATAGTGGAGGGCACTTTGGCTGTTGCTTATGCAATGAAGATGTATGGGTACATTGTGTATCTAAGTAAGCTAAGATATGTTATGGATAATGATCTATAGATAGACTTAATCTTGTACTCATTGGCTTTAAGTATTTCACCTTTTGTGTTTAACTTCAATATGAACAAAATCTAAGTTACTATATCTAAGCTTATTAATATGCTCAAGACTGTTGATAGATCACTTATAAAGGATCTAAAGCCTGTCATGGTTGTCACTTTTACAAAGAAATGCAAGAAGTAGAAGAACAGGACAACTAAGGTGCAGTGCAAGCATGATGGGACATTTAAAAAAAAGGCTGCCAAAAAGGAGAAAATCCTAAAGGGACTATAGACATTAGATCCTGAGACGACTTCTGATCAAGCTTACCCAATGAGAAAAATTTTTCTTATAAAAGACAAGGAATGAAAGTGCTTGGCTCTCCCTAGGCTTTCAATATTTTCAAAATTTGTTTTTCTAGGCTTAGCCCATTTTATTTCTTTTAAAAAAGGCAAAATAAGGAAAAATAGGTTCAAGAATTTTGAGTGATCTTGAGTATTTTGGCATTATCTCAGCCTATAGACCTCTAAATTAGATGAATCTAAATCCATTTGAATCTTAAGACCTATAAATACAACTTTAATGAAGAAACCCAAACGTAGATCAGTCTTTAAGATCCTTAAAATTAGGTTTGAACCTAGATGACCTGCATCTATCCCATATCCCAAAGTAGTTTGTAATGATTTGGGAACAAATCATTTTCTAGGGCTCATTTTGAGGTGATTATAATTTGGTAGAAACTAGACTTGTTTTTGAACAACTTTAATGAAGAAAGTATGACCTGATTCTAAACTCATTGCTCTCAGTAACTTTTCAAAGTCAAAATATCAATTATATCCCTAAGAGCAGTTGTCCTAAGAGCAGTTGTCAGTATTTTGGCCATAAATCCTAATATAAAACTTCAAATTAAGTGATTCTTAATTTTTTTAGAAAGATAAGATATGGGGGAATAAATTTTAAGGAGGCACCTTGTCTGAAAAATGGGGTATTTTAGCCTAAACATTAGAAAATATTTCATATTAGAGTGTTAGTTAGCTGAGAAAGGGCTAATTTGGGGCGTGACTCACTAAGTCACGGGTATGACTCAGCCCTAACCTTTGAGTCATGAGTTAACTTGCCCTTATGAGTGGAAATTGAGTGCCACTCATGACTCACTAAGTCAAGGGCATGATGCAAGTCCCAAATCACTCTAAATTGATTTTTCTTCACCCAAAATGGATAGGATAAATGGGATGCTTTTTCCAATTCTTATCCCAAGTAGTGACAATGATTTTTGCTTATGAAAATCTAGTTTTACACTTTTTCTTTTTTTGCGGGGGGGGGGGGGGGGGGGGGGGGGGCTGTCTCTCTCTCCCTTTCTTTCTTTCTCTCATTTTCTCTCAAACTTGTTCTTTGCAACTTTAAAAACCAAGAAAACAGGAGAGCAAGTTAAAAACACTAGAATTCCTTGATTTTTGAGAAATAAAACTGAGGGTAACATTTATGAGCCCATACCTTCTTAATTCGGTGCTTAATTGTAAATAAGTTAATTATTTATTATTTTTTCCTCATGCTTCATTTTTCATGAAAGCCTTTGCAACTTGGTTTTTTCTTTATTTTTGAGTTTTGTTAATGGTGTTTTGTGTGCATAAATGTTCATTATATAGTTGTTTGATTAAGATTACTAAAGTTTAAGATGAACTAAAAAGAAATAAAGATAATGTAAATTATTGTTCATCTTCTTCTCCATTGAACCATGAATATGCAACTTTTTCATTTTTATGGCTTTTCAGTTTAAAAATCTTATATTTAGTAATTTCATATATTATATTAATCATACAAGTTAATATAACATTGATCAATAAGAGTTTGTGAAGTTAAATTGTTGTTTTGGTGCTTTCTCCGTCCTCTATATTTTGCCACTATAATTGAGTTTTTTGAATGTTTAAAAGTGTGTATTTTTGGTTGATTCCTTGATTTTTGCATGTTTTGGTCAATTTTAAATAGGTAAAATTATTTTAAAAATGATATAATAGATTTATATGAATTTTTTGGTGATTTAAAGTTGAATTGTTATATTGCCATTTTTCACCACACCAGTAAGGGTTGAGTCATGGCCTGCCTTAGCTGAGTGCCAGCCAACACCCAGCTGAGTAATAGCTAGTGACCCACGACTGTTGCCGAGTGTCCTGCATTCCCTCGCATCTCCATTGTCGCTCATTTCCCTTTTTTTCTTTTCTCTTCCCTTGGACTTTCACTCACTCCTGTCACTTTCCTTTCTTTTCCCTTAAATCCCATTCACGCCCCCTTTGTCTCTTCCCTCACTTTTCATGCAAACCATGCACACATTTTAACTTTTTATTCTTTCTTACCTTGCATATATCTATATATGTATATTATTATTATTATTATTATTATTATTATTATTATTATTATTATTATTATTATTATTATTATTGTTGTTGTTGTTGTTGTTGTTGTTGTTGTTGTTGTTATATATATTGTTGTTGGTGTTGTTGTTGTTGTTGTTGTTGTTATTATTATTATTATTATTATTATTATTATTATTATTATTATTATTATTATTATTATTATTATCACTATTGTTATTATTATTGTTATAATTGTCATTATCTATTAGTATTAGTGCTGCTATTATTTAATTTTGTTATCTACTTATTACATATGTATACATATATATAAGTATTACCCGTTATACTATATGTATAATTTACATTTTTGCATTTATATTTATTTACCTATGTTCACATTATATGAATATTACCTATATATTATATGTCTCTCTCTCTCTCCCTCTCTACACATGCACGCACAGACACACACCCACACTTTTTTGCACTTTTTTCATATATATATATATATATATATATATATATATATATATATATATATATATATATATATATATATATATATATATACACATACACACATACATATACACACGCATGACAACGTTTATTTATTTTTATTTCGTTAATTTTTGGTATTTAATTTTATAATAAATAAATATATTAATCATATATTTTTCGCATTTATGTATATATATTACTATATCTATGTTTATATTTTTGCACTTATATATTTATGTTACATATATATATATATATATATATATATATATATATATATATATATATATAAACACACCATTCTTTATTTATTTATAATTAACCATTATATTTCTCTTCCTTTCCACCATACACATGCCTGAGGCAGATGAAAGTATTTAAAGACTATGGCAAATGAGTCATGGTTATTTGTATATGTATATTTAATTTCATCTAATTTTTTGCAATTCGATCTGTAATAATAAAAGTTTTTTCGAATGCTTAAAAGGAAATCCATACCAAAATTATTTCTATTAATTAATTGGAATTTTTCTAATAAAATAGGACCAATGTCCTATTTTTTGTACTATAAAATTACAACCAAATTATAACCTTTTTAAAAATGTAAATAATTTTTCTATATAAGTTAACATAAATTTTTCATAATTAAATGGGAACCATTTTCCCAATTTTTTTTTTCCAAATGCACAAATAAATTATTTTTTTGTAAGATGTGCATACAAGAAACAATGTTCCCATCTAAATTAATCTCCTGTTTTATGTATGATTTATTCATTTATTTATATTTTTGTTGCTTTCTATGCCATGCCTTTATTACTTTCAGTATAACATGCTTATATAGCTTTCTAACATGAATTAGAGCGCCTTTTATTTCTCTAACATAATTATTCGTGTGAGAAGAGAGAAATAATTAATATTAACCAAGGGTATGAATGAGAGTGAGGTCCCAAACTTATCTCTGATTTTGGCCTCATAAGGCTATAACTCATTTTTTAATGTTTTATTGGGTGGTAAATCCATGATACCTACCTTGTGGTGTCAAATAGATACCTTATAGGTTGATTGCCAACAATGAAATAGGGGTACCCTAAGAGGCTATCTCATGCCTTTTTGAGGTCTGAGGCTTGGCAAATTGTGTTGAATTCCTATTTATTATGAAACAACTAGCCTTTACAAGTTATATGAACCTTCATCCGGTCTTGGGTTCTAAAAGTTGACTTTTGAAGACAAGTTGGGTACCTAATCGAGGGTTCGATGTGCGTCACAAGGACTTACTTTCATTATGGAAAAAATGGGCACTAAAAGCAGAATTGCAAGGCCTACTTAGATTCTCTTAAGGAGAAGAAGACATAAGCTTCTACTCTAGGTATTAATTTAAATACTAAGAGAATAAAACAAGATAATCTTAATGTTTTTATTTAAGGCATTGTCATTTGGGCCATATAAACGAGAAATGCATGACCAAATTACACAATTTTAGTGATTTGAGATCATTTGATTATGAATCATTTGATACATGTGAATCTTATTTATTAGGTAAAATAACCAAAGTACCCTTTACTAGTAAAAAAGCATGAGTTAGTGAGACATTGGACTTAATACATTCAAATATATGCAGTCCAATGACTACAAATGCCAGAGGAAGCTACTTTTACTTTATTACCTTCATAAATGACTATTCTAGAGAGGGATATGTCTATCAAATGACATATAAGTTTGAAACTTTTGAAAGGTTCAAAGATTTTAGAAATAAAGTAGAGAAACACTTGGCAAGTGTATTAAAACATTAATATAAGATAAAGAATACTTAAACTAAGAGTTTCAAGATTATCTTGGAGATAATGGGATATTATCTTAATGGACTCCAGTAACACCCCCCATACCCTCTAGAAGGAATATGGGAGCGACCCTCGTACCCCCTAGAAAGAATATGGGAGTGCTATAAGACCTCATCATTTCCAACTTATTTCTAATCTTTGCTAAATTAAGTTAAAAGAAATTGAATGTTAATTAAAAGGTCTTTACATTATTAAAAAGTCATGCCAAGATGTTGTTGCAATTATTTTCCATTTACTTTAATTGTTTATCTTATATTTATACACACACACACAAACACACACACACACATACAATATCAAAAATTATTTACATTACATTTCCTGTTCACTTATACATATTACACGCTCTCATTCTATACACCACAAAAGTATAATTTATACCAAAAACTAAACTTCAATTTCCTTTTTTGTGGCTTGTAGATGTTGATAAATAATTTGAACCTTCTAAACCTATGTACCTACATAGAAAAACACCCGTGCTGAGTAATAACTCAATAGAGAGGTAAACAATATAATTGATGTCTTAATAAGACACAATATACATACAATATACCAACACACATCATATAATAACATCAATAACTAGACAATTACATCACCGCACTCATACATTCACAATAATCGTTACATGCATTAGCCAATGCATTAATACTATTATCAATCACTCTAACATTATCAATAAGTAACACTAACATTACCACCGATCACTAAATCATTTACACTAATAATAATAAAGCACTTATCATTATTATGAAATTGTTACATTTTAATCGCCTGAATTCCCATCAATGGTGGATAATAGGAAATACTAGATACTGGTGAACAATATCGAACACAAGATACATAAGTTTTGAACCGCTGGATACCAAAAGGTATCAAACCCTAGACACTTTTTGGTGCCAACACTAACAGCTACAATCACTATTCCCTATAGGCATGCCTATCTATCAATGACTATGTGAAATTGAGGCTCTCCTTTAAACTTTGATCACTCATTAAATTTACATACAATACACTCATGAGCATTTAATTATTGATCACTTGAAAGCATACAACATTATCAATATATCACTATCAACATACTACTTGTATTTAATTACACTTAAACACTCAAAATACAACTCAATAATATATGCTTTAAGGTTAAAATTAATGTGAATGTAATAAAAACCATATATGCACTCATAGTTTTCTTTGCATGCCATTATTAAAAATCATACTTTAATGCTTAATCACTTGTTTCATGTTCATTACATCATATATATTGACCCTACACATGTGTTTGTCAAGTTTAATGAACATCCGAGGATGTTCGGTTGAAGTTTGGGAAACTATTTTGCCTTAACGACATAAGTACCTATATTCATATTTAGCATACATTTTTTGTTTCAATGTAAAATCATTCATGTTACATCCCTATACATGTGCTTATAAGGTTCTAGAAATGTTCAAGGAAATCTAGATAAGTTTTGGTGGATAAAATTCAACAATAGGCAAGAATAAGGGAGGTACCCTACTGGATTGAATTCAATTCAATCAGGTGGGTTACATTCTCTCTAGTCTATAATGCATCTACAAGATTGGATTGAAAACCAATCTAGTTAGGTATACTTAACTACCTAGTTTTCCTTGCAAATAGGTCTTCTGGTCTATTTTGCATAGTTAATTTGGCATAAAAAAGAAATTTTTAGGCAACATGTCCTTCTAGTAAAATTTTATCCTATGTTTCTAGTTTCTATATCATCAAAAATTGAGTCATTTAGACTTCTACATCATGAGATGTTCAATAAACAACACAACCTACTCCAAATGACAGGGCAACAACCATTACTGCATTTCAAGCTAAATTTCGGTAGTCCTAAAGGCAGAATCAAGTTTTGACCTCTTTATAAGAATTTTAGTTCTATGTGTCTAGTTTATTTTTCATTGGAATTATCTTATTTTAAGCTTTATAACTCTAGATATAATAAAAAACTCTCTGTAATTTTTATATATCCTGCACTATACTTTTTCTCGACTAACTTTTTCACTACATTGTCTTCTTTAATACCCATTTTAGCAATCAAATCACATATTCGTAGAATTTAAACAATCAAAAATACATTTCAACAACCAACACACATAAGTATCTAACTATACAAATACTCTCATACCTCTTTGAAGCTTGTTTATTTCCTCTTTCGGCTTACACTTTTTCCTTACCTTTACTTTTTTTTCTCTTCACCAGCTATCACACAATTCAATCCTCCATAAAAATCAAAACATATGTTTTAATTTGCCTACCAAATGAAAGAAGAAGAAGAAGAAGAAGAAGAAGAAGAAGAGCTATTCAATACACTACTTTTACTTACTTTGACCCCTATACTACAGTAACCCAATCTCTCCCTTTCTATCATTTATCACTTCCCACAAAGGCAAAATTTTTAGGATGTGTTTGAGGAAGGTAAAAGTGAAAGAAAAATCTGAAATTTCTTATTAAAGGTGACCGGCCAAGATTATCTAAAGGGGAAATTTTTTATTCATTTAATTAAGTAATGCTTTTGAATGTGCACGACGTCACTTTCTCATTGGTATAACTTTTTGGTCCTTGGCTAATTGTCATCTAATCTTCTTGAAATTTTTAGTTACGAATCACTTTAAATTATCATTTTCTCTTTCAATTTATTCCTTTCTTTTATGTATAAATCACTAATTGCTCAATCACTTACATGCCCTTAACAATTACAAAAATACCAATCCTATCCCTATTACACATCTACTACTCTTTTACACTAAAACTCGTACACTCATTTGCTCTAATCCTCTAGGGTACATCTTATGGCCTCACAACTACACCATAAACACCACAATATAATGGTGTATTTAAAAGGAGAAATTAAAAATATTAGATTTGGTTCAATCCATAATGAGCTTAACAAACTTGTTGAATTATTTTTAGGTTGTGCACTAGAAACTGCTATTTATACATTAAACAAATTCCAAGTAAATTGGTTGACATAACTCTATATGAGATGTGGAATAACAAGACCTGTACTTTCTTATTTGAAGGTATGGGGTAGTGCTTAGATAATAATGTGCATTAGGATACGTCATATCCCAGTGAGATGTGGATTTCTCGTAGACTTAGATAAGAATGTAATTATAGTATAGGACAATGAGCCCATAAGCTATCAAGAAGTTCTAAATAGTTTAGAATGTGAAGTATGTCTTAAGGCTATGCAATCCAAAATGGACTCCATATATGAGAACAAAATATAGACTTTGACTCACCCACCTGGAAAATGGTCTTTAAGAAGAAGACTAACATGGAGGTTGATGTAGGTAAGGTTGGCTTGGTAGCTAAAGGTTATTGTCAAAAAGAAAGAATCAACTTTGATGGAACTTTTTCTCCATTAGTAATGATAAGTCCATTAAAATACTTTTAACCATTATTGCTCATTATGACTATGAGATTTAGCAAATAGATGTGATGACAACTTTCTTAAATGAAAATCTAACAGAGGATGCATAAATGACATAGCCTAAAGGGTTCACATTTGGAAATGGTGAAAAGGTATGCAAGCTTCAGAGATCTATCTATAGATTGAAGCAAGCATTTAGGGGCTAGAACATTTGATTTAATGAGACAATCAAAGAGTTTGCTTTCTTACAAAATGAAGATCAACCTTGTGTGTATAAGAAATAAGGTGTGATATTATTTTCCTTATGCTATATGTTGATGACATATTGGTATTGGGAAATAATGTTTCTATCCTTTGGTTAGTCAAGATATGGTTATCCAAATAATTCTCTATAGAAGACCTTAGAGAAGCATTCAATATTCTAGGAATTAGGATCTATAGAGATAAATCCAATAAGTTATGAGGTCTTTTACAGTTTACATACATAGATAAGGTATTAAAGAGGTTTAATATGGATCTCTCTAGGAAAGAATTTATACTTATGGTACATAGAAAACACATTTTTTGAGTCTATGTGTCTAAAGACACGAGGATAAAAAGAGTATGAATAGAATACCATGTGCATCTGCAGTTGGTTGTATCATGTATGTTATTTTATGTATACATCTAGATGTCGCATTTTCTTTGAGTGTCATAAGTAGATTCTAATCTAATTATGAAGAGGAATATTGGAGTGCAGTCAAGAGTATCCTTAAATACTTGAGAATGACCAAATATACATTCTTGGTATATAGAGAGAGTGATTTACATGTAAGTGGGTATACTAGCCGTAGCTTTCAGTCTGACAAGGATGACTATAAATCACAATTGGGTTTTGTGTTCATATTAGTAAAAGGAGCTATAAGTTGAAAAAGTTCCAAATAAGAGATAATTATTGACTCAACTACTGAAGCTAAGTACATTGTTACTTTAGAGGTGGCTAAAAAGGCAACATGGATTAAAAAGTTCATTAGTGAACTAGGAGCGGTCCATAGTATTATTGATTTTATACTACCTAAAGTCAAAAAGGGTAGTTGTTTAAGCAAGCAAAAATAGGTTATTTCTAATGCCCTTATCATTTGTCATTCATATTATATACTAAATTTGATCTCAAAAATTATCTAACACAAGTTCTAGAGTAATGAATACAAGAGGAATTCTCTCAACAAAAATTATTAATATCATTAAGGCTCAAATGCTCACCATGGCTATGACAAAACTCTACGTCATGCAAGACTCACTAATCTAAAAAACATGCTTAAAGATACTTGGCTTAAAAGAAATGTATACCAAAGTACTTTACCTAAACATGCCTATCCATGGAAGCATAGTCATATTAAAACAAAAGATCCTTAATTCTAAGTTAATAAATGTATCAAAGAGACTCATAATTAACTATGCAAGGATTACCTACATATTCCACTAAGTAAATACCTTAAAAAGAAACAAAAACTCCATAACACTCATAACATAACATAAAAATTTAAAACTAATCTTACATTTAAACTAGCAACTAGTTTCCCCACACTTAAAGGACACAATATCCTCATTGTGTAAGGAAGACACCATAAAACACACAAAAATGGAAAAATAAACAAAAAGATACATGCAAAAACACAAATACAAAAATAAAATTAAAAGTATGAGTTAAAGAAAATGTTACATAGCCGGTCCACTAGGTGTCATTTCCTTTGCATCGCACTCGCAATATATGCCGCGCTTGCGACAGACCTCGTGTTCACAACAATGAAGAAAAATCATTAATTTTTTTAGTTTAGCTTTTGTTTTCTGAAATTTATAATAAAATACAAAGTAATATAACCTATATAACAAAAAATAACTATGTTAGTATAGTAAATCAACTAAAATCAACACAAAAAAACTAATTAAATATTGTAATCCAAAATCATAAATCAAGATTCATAATGACAATAAATTTAATCAAGCATTCCCCGACAACGGTGCCAAAAACTTGTTGTTCTTTTTCTAAAAGCTTAAATACCGCAAGTATACGGTGTACTGATTATAGTACTTCAGATATCGATCCCACGAGGAATGTTGATTAATATTGTACACTATTACTACTCGATTTTAATCTTGTTTACAATGCTCATTAATTTGCAAGTTAAAACTATTATTAACACTAAACTACACTAAATTAAATATTATTTTACTTTAATGATGATCAGAGAAGACTTATGAGTATAATGAATATAACATATAGATAAATATGGAATTTGATATTTTTCTCTTATTTATAATTCAATCTTTATCATGTAAGCCAAGTTGGAATAATATTTTATGTTGCAGCTCTTGCATCTAGACTAGATTAAGCCTTAAAAATGTATTTATGATTCTAAATTGCAGCTCTCGCATTTAGAATATAATTACATAAATACACATTCAAAGAATAAAAACTAACCTATAACAACAATCTCCACATGCGATCTCTCAAATTATGCTTTGATAATGAATTTCCTATTAACTATCAGAAAGATATTGCTCTCACTAACTCTCTTACTTATAACCACTATGATGATTTTTAGAGAAGGAATTGCCATCTAAGGTCGTTTTCCTTAACTTATAATGATACTAATAAAGTTTTAATAGCAAATCCTACATATAAAGATAAATGAAAGAGAAATGATTAAATATGAATAACAATATTCAAGTTCCTAAAAAGAATTCTTAATAATAACAAAAAAGAAGTAAAGATTAGAAATAAAAGAAGGGGATCTCTCAACCCTTCTTGCTTTCACAAAGTGTAGCCTTCTTCCTTGTATTTGCCTTCTCTTCAAGCCATAAAATTGAAATTAAAACCTACAACTATTGCTCTCTAATTACACTTTCAAAATAAAAAAATAAAAATGATAGATCTCCCCCCTTTTTGATTATAACTTCCAGGGTATTTATAGATTTTCAAGCATCAAGTCCCTTCAAGTGCCTCTCCATAGGTATGCAACCCTTGGTGAACCTTGGTGTCCTTTTATGTGACTTTTCAAGTTCAACTGCCTTTAACTGCCTTTTATCACGATTGTGACACCTATCGTGCTTGCGACAGATCATGCTTTTTCTTTGCACCTTTCTCTTCCTCAATTCTTGCCCTAGATATGTGACCCTTGTCATGCTCGCGGCAGGGCTTCTTCTTCACTCCTTCATTAATGCTTCCAAATATGCCCATTCAAGCTCCAAATTGATTCCTTAACTCCTATAAAACAAATAAAACAATCAATAACACACAAAATACATAAAAGCAACAAAATACACATAAATTTATTAATATTAAACATTATACTTGGTAAAACTAAGCACACATAGATACCATTTATGAGCTTTTCGAGCTCATATCAATAGGTCTAGCTGGCTTGAGTGGTACATGATGAAGGATCTATATGGGAATGAGTACTTGGTCGTTACTCGCGCCACCCTGAAAGTAACAAAGCCATTTGATGTAAATTGGCTAGTTTTTATGATTAACTGTTGGGATACCCCTATAGAGAGTAAAGATGAAGGAGTTTTGGTGCCTATAGATATTTAAAGTTCAGCCAATGAGGATAAAAAAGAATCAGAGGAATAAGAGGGAGTGAAAGCAGTCACAAGAAGTGGAAGAGTAACCCTAGAAAGCAAAAGGCAGCCGACCCTTATCGTAGTGCCGACAAAAAAAAAGTAGAGGATGATTAGATAATCAAGCAGTTGAAGAAGACACAGGCTCAAATATGTATTTGGAATTTATTGAGGTAATCTCATTTGCATATACAGAAATTAATGGAGCCCCTGAGCGAAGCTATTGTTGCTGCTACCATATCAGCCTCCGAGTTACTAGATTTGGTTATGGGATAAATTGAGGAAAATGTAGTGTACTTTGATGCTAATTTGCTTACAGAAAGAAGTAATCATAATCATCTCCTTTACATCAAAGCTCAGGTTAATGGAAAGCACACTTCCTGTATGATGATAGACGATGGATCCTCTATTAATGTTTGTCCATTAGTGGCAATATCAGCTTTTAGGTTAAATGAGTACATCCTAAATAAATTCGATTTGACCATTTCTGTATATGACAACTCTAAAAGGCAAGTTACCGGGACCTTCAAGGCTGTAGTAAAGATAGGGCCCATTGAGATTGAAGTTGAGTTTGTGGTTTCACCTATCCCAGCAAATGTTTTTGTCCTTTTCAGGAGACCATAGTTTTATAAGTTGGGAGGAGTGCCCTCCACATTATACTAGATGATTAAAATTCCCTACAATGGTTAAATAGTCACTATCAAAGAAGCAAAGGAGAACTAGGTGTTTGTGCTCGAAATAACCAAACAACCATTTAGGGGATTTCATGTGATAGTTATTAAAGATGAAGAAAATAGGGATGACTTTCTTGACAGTCCTCAAGTGAAAACATGCTCAAAAGGATGAACTTCTTACTCGAAGCTGGTTTAGGCAAGAATTCTCAAGGACCTCAAACTGTTGTAACTACTAAGAGTTAAAAGGATAAGAAAGGGTTAGGCTTCACAGGTGCCAGTAAAAAAGGAAAGGAAAAGAAGGCGGTGGAAAGAATCCCTCACATTTCTCAAAGTTTTATACCAGCTTCAGGTCTGTGCCTTTATTGTGGGGAGAATGAACCTCATATGATAGGAGGTGAGCTAGTGCCTAGATTTAAGTTATTTAATAATGTCTTCAATTGGGAACAAGGAATCATCAAGCCAGTTGAAGGTTTTTAGGATGAGGGGATTCTGTTGCATCATTCAGGTTGGGATAAAAGAGTACCAGAGGAAGTTATGATAGAGAAACTGCTTGTTACTAAGCTAAAAGGCAAGGAGAAGATGTAGGCCAAAGAGCCACCCATTGAACCTGAGATTGGAGGGGTGCCTAATGCTAACAAGATTGAAGAAGACACTTTTATTGTTGTTGTTTATGTTCCTGAACTGTTTGATGAGAACAATGTTTGCTCTTTTGATTACATTAATGAGATGAAAAATTTTGCTTACTTGTGTGATGTTTTTTCTGATTTCAATATGCATGATCATGATCATAAAGCATTTATATTTGACATTAACTCAACAAATACATGTTCATTTAATCTTAAAATTAAAGAAAACCCAAAAGAAATTTTATTAGCATCAAATATAACTCCTGAAGAGAGAGAAAAATTTGAGAAAATATTAAAAAAATATGAAAAAAGTCTTTGCTTGGACCTATGAAGACATGTTAGGAATAGATCTTGAAGTCGTTGAACATGCCATTCCAACGTACCCGAGGTACAAACCAGTTAAACAAAAAAATTAAAAGATTTAGGCTAGAATGGGTTGAGAAGTTAAGGAAGAAGTCAGAAAAAAATAGAGGCCAAGTTCTTAGTGGAAGTTCAGTATCCCATGTGGCTAGCGAACATGGTTCTTATAACAAAGAAAGATAGAAGGGTAAGAGTCTGTGTGGATTATAAAGACCTGAATAAAGCCTATCCTAAGGATGACTTTCCTTTACCTCATATAGATGTTTTGGTTGATAGTGCAGCCACTTGTACCATGTATAGTTTTGAGATGAAATTTTGTTTATGTATAAGGTGAAAATGTTGAGTTAAGGTGAATTAATTCATAATTTAATGAGAAAATGGTGAATTATTGTGAAATAATTTGCAGACTGTGTAAAAGAGACTAGAGTGACTGACTGATAATTGACTTCACTGAAAAATTAATTAAAAGTGTGAAGAATTTGAATAATAATTTGTAATTTAATGAATTCGTGCCCTTAGAAATAGTCAGGCAGTAAAAGTCTAGCTCAAAATATAATTGGCTAGCCATAGGGATATCTGTACCGCGGTACAAGTCATGGCGACTTGCTTTACTATGGTAGGATCACTGATCTTCGTAGTATTTATCTGTTCTATGAGAAATAGTCCTTTAGGGTTATTTCTCAGTTTGTATGTGGCCATGTCGGGTCCACATCCTGTATATTCGGTCTAAGAGTTTCTACCAGAATTGTACTAAGGGCATTATGATAAGAATCAGATAAAAGAGTTAAAAGAAAGCTAAAAAATGAAGTTTAAGGTGAAAAAGGACCTAATTGAAAAGAGATACAAAGTTTAGGGATAAAATGGTAATTTCCCCAAAACTAGCCTTTAATATGTTATAGAGGGTAAAATGGTAATTTGATGATCGAATAGTCAAAAATTGGATACTTGTATAGTACAGAGAATAAAAAGTAATTTTGCATAAAAGGTCTAAAATGAAGACCAATTGGTAATTTGTCTACAAAGTTATAAGTTAGAAATAAAAATAAGTGCGAATAATGGCAATTTGGTAAATATCAAGTAAAAAGGGCTATTTTGGAAATAATTGAAAATTAAAGGACTAAATTGAAAAGTTAATTAAGGTTATGGCATTAATTAAAAAGGATTGTTGATAATGGAATAAAAATGTCTTTTAAAAATAGAAACGAACAACAATTGCATAAGTGTAATTATATTGGAAGTTTATTAATTTAATTGTTGCATAATTAGAATAATTATATAAAGGAAAATATTATGATTTTTAGTCACCACTGAGCATATTTAATGCTTAACACGTAGAGTTTACTACGTGCAAGTACTGAAGGTCGGGAGCAATAGTACACTTAAGGAGGAAGTTTTTTTGTGAAGAGATAGTATAATTTTTGTATTGTATTGGCATATATATATATATATATATATATATATATATATATATATATATATATATATATATATATATATATATATATATATATATATATATATATATATATATATATATATATAAGTGATAAAGGTTATAGTGGAGTAGTGAAGAATTATGTATCAGGATTGTGTAATGTTATATGTGTATGTATGGATAAAGATATGTGGAATGAATGCATATATATGATTATGTGAACTGTTGTGCCTCTGAAAGGCTATGAGAAATTATCTGCTTTTCAGGGGGCTAGTTAAGTTTATAGCCATTATATTGCTGGATTTTTGAAAAATAAATAGTGATATTAGACAGTTTTAGGTCAGTGACAAATTTAACTTGGGAATTATATATAGTAATTAAGAATTCAAAAAGAGAAAGGTTTTATGGTTCAAAAAAAATTTTCTGGCATATCGCACTGAATCATTAGGTATGTACAGTATGGGTGTTACAGTATGTGGGTCCCTATGGCTAGCCATTATATCCTCTAATCCTGGATTACCCACTATGCACTAAGGGCAACTAATTATCTTATATTATGTTATATTTTTATACCAAACTTTATGTTATTTCTATTATGTTTCATATCATACTTTCTTATTCTTCATGCATCCATCAACATTTAATGTAAAACCATAATGTACATAATAATAAAAACATGATAAAAACAGGGCATTTTCACAAGGGATACCATTCGGCCTCAATAAGAGTTCCAACATGCCATTTGTTTTCTTTTTTCTTTTTATGTTATATATCTTTCTAAATTCACTTTATGTGATTATATGCTATCATACATCCATGGTACTTAATTATTTCTTAGTTACACATATGTACATCATTATGTTCACATGATAACCATTATATCTACATGTTATTTCAAGCTCTAATTAGTCACGCCATGCTTACTTACTTTAGCATTATGTATTTTATGCTTAATATATCAAATATTATCAAATTATCATATTGTTCCATATGTGGTACAATTTGGCCAAGATATATTCTCATACTTTCATCATGGCTT
Source organism: Excoecaria agallocha (assembly GCA_037975025.1). Lineage (NCBI taxonomy): Eukaryota > Viridiplantae > Streptophyta > Magnoliopsida > Malpighiales > Euphorbiaceae > Excoecaria > Excoecaria agallocha. The sequence goes on along the minus strand of CM075818.1, from coordinate 4,397,375 downwards.
TTCATGTGTTATCATGCTTTACATGCTTTATTGATTATTTTAGACCTTTATGTATTAATATACATTTAAATTTTATCATTACTATTTTATTTCTTTTGTGAACATCATTATGTTTACATGATGAATGTGGTGTCCATATGTTATTCTAAGCTCAAATAATTCATAATGTCCTTATTCATCTTTGTATTACATTTTTTTTTCTTAAAATGCATTTAGACATCAAATTAGCATATTATATTATATAGTACCTAATTCGGCCAAGGTATATACTTCCTTCATATGATTTATTTCTACTCCAATTCATGTTTATTTCATATTAAAACATCATAGTACTATGTTATCTTAAACTATTTCACATTTTCCTTTAAATTCTTATAGTTACATAATGTGATTTTCATACCAAAATTCAAAAATTAAATGAAATAGAGTGTAGTTTTGTATCCACTAACCTTAGAGCAGCTTAAAATCCCTTATTCTTCTCTTTTTATTCCTTTTTCCTCTTTGCTTTTCTCTCTTCCCTCAATTTCCTCTTTTGGCTAAAATTGTGGAAGAGAAATTAGTGAGCTTATGTGCTGAATTTAAGCATCTAATTGCTACTAAATAATCCTAATAAGGATGCTCTACAATCTTATAACAAAATCCCCCATTAATTCTACCAAAAACTCAAGAATTTACCTTTTTAGGGTTACTTTCTCTCACTAAAAATCCTCCACTTCCAATCTTCCTTAAGCTATAAGATGATTTCCAACTTGAAGAGGATAACTTTTACTATGTATGGGTGAAATTTGGGCTTAAGATATGATGGGAAGTGAGAGAAATGAAGAAAAAATGGTAGAGAGATCTTAGGTATGATGAATTCGGTTTTTGCAAGAGAAAAGGAGGAAATTTATAGAATTTTGGGCAGAAATGTATAGGATTCTAGATCCCTCTAGGCTTCCATTATGTACACCAAACCAATGGTCAAGATTCATCCATTTACTATTTAATCCAATGGCTTATTTTCAAGCCACTTGTCATGATTTCATTGGTTCATACACTTCTTTTTGTTATGCTGATACATGTACCTGATCATGGCTCATTTTATAATGAAAATTATGCCCTTGGATGAATTAAATATGACTTTTAAGCTCACTAACTAATTTAACCTCGATTTTTCATCATTTTTCTGAAATTGATGTTTCACTTGTCAGAATACTCTAAATATTTCCCCACATGCAACAACATATGAAGAAGCTTTTATTTAAAATTTCAAGTCATTTCAACATCATTTCGGTATACTTCTAGCTCCAGAGGCAAAATCAGTCGGTCCGAAACTAGAAATTTCAAAACTGTCAAAAAAATTATTTTTCACTTCCAATAACTCCTTTATACTTTTTCTAATGGGTTTATGTGATTATAATAATTTTTGAAGGTTTTTAAAATATTTTAAGGCCTATTCAAACTCTCGATCAACCTTTTCTACAGTATCAAGTGAAATCTTCGCTGTCTGTTTTGAAGGCCTATTTAAGCTCATTTTCTTCTTAGATTGCACCCCTACAAACCATTTAACACCTATTTTCCCATCTGGCAATTAAGTAAAACTTTTCGCTAGGTCACCTATCCTAGTATTTCCCTAGGCTGAGCACGTTTAACACTAATGTACTTTTAAATTTTTCTTCACTGTACTACTATAATTACTCCAAAAACTATCCCAGGATTACTGTTCATGCTCTAAAATGTACCATGCATGTCAGATATAAATTTTGGGGTGTTACAAATATCCTTACAATCACTCATATTTCACTCAAAATTGGCATTTGCCCTCTTTTAAACTCACACACCTAAGCCTTTTTCCATTTAAGCTTGTTGTCCTCAATTGCACTTTTTAATTCAATTTCCAATTAAGATAGTTCATAACTAGCAAACTAGAAACTAAGAATGCAATGAAAAAAAGATAGGCACAAAATTAGAAACGAAAATACCAAAATGAAGAAAGACAAAATAAGCACACATGAGGAAGATATGTATGTTTCCCAAAATACAGATTTCAAATTAACAAGAATCAAATTGTTAGTTATGGTGTAATAGAAGCAAAATGCAAGAGACATAAAAAAATAGCAACTTAGAACGAAGGAAAATGACAAAACTAATGCATAAACGCAAAAATTGATATTTATCTAATGGAAAAGTCAATTTTAATGCAATGGATGTAAAGACACTAAAAAACAAAGTAAGGAAATCAAAAAAGGATTTTCTAGAATTACATTAACCCACATATCATGTTTGACTTTGCTATTGACCAAATAAAAGAAATCAACAAGGTTTTTTTTAGAATGACACTAACCCATTAATGATGTTTGACTTTGTTATTGACCAAATCTTAATTTAATCATTACCATTTAAATGCAATGTATAAATTCTACCCAAAAGTGTACATATTCTACCAATCCAATTAAAACTTTACTTTTTTCTACTTTCATCTTCTAGGCAATTCTTAAATTCAATTTCTTTTTTCTCATTTTTTTAAAACTCCGATAATGATTTTTTTTTCTTTTTTTAATATCCTAGCAACTGATCTCTCTTTTTTTTCAACTTTATATGATAAATAGAACATCCAATAACTCAAAGAACAAATATAAAAAAAGGAAGAAATAAGAAAACCTAAGAACAAGATGAACTACAATTTTAGAATCTAATAGAAATAACAATAATAACAGCAAATAAACACAAGATAAATAAGAATTTATCCTAATCCAAGCTTTGATAACAAATAATGCCGAACTCCAAGGCTAAAGAACTTAAAATCCTTAAACACACACTTTGGCAAAAACATGAATAAAAAAATATCCCCAATCCTAATTAACCCTTAAGCAATAACATAAGTGGATATGCTTATATATAATAAGGTTGATTTGAAAACAAGAATAGAATCTGCCACAAGTGATTATCTTGATAAGAATTCGATTCTTAATGTAAGAAAAGAAGATAAGTGTTTCTCCCCTAAGCCTAGAAGATGAGTAAAAACCCTATTTTTCATTAAAAAATATGCCATTACAAGATTAATATGATGTCTTTATAGCCATTGAAAAAAAAAAAGAAAAGAAACCCTCGATATTAAAAGGCCTTTAAACATAGGCTTTCCACAAAAATAACACCAAAGCCCAAACATAATATTCCTACCATAATAACTAAAGTCCAAACTTAATATTTCTAAAAAAACCCATTAACCTCACAGACTAAATTCAAATGTGTTTTAAGTTAATAAAATCCCACCACCCCAAAACAAAGCCTAAAAAGATAAGTTATGGCTTAATAAAACAAAGCACCATAATGGATAAAAAATAAGTCCACATGCAAAATACAAGTATTGGGCTTCTCGATGCCATTCTTCTAACTTAGAATAATTAATTACAGAAAATATAGAGTTTTCTTGCATGTTCAGCCCCATTTGATTAGATATGATGCTATTGATTTTCAATATCTTTAAAGATTTCATACCATCTACAATTCTACCTATATTAAGCTTACAATGTTCATTGATCTTTCCATGATAACCCGTGCATGCATCACCAAGTTAAATTAAATATGATATATAAGTGTTATGGACCTGACATATTTAATTGGGTTGGATTTAGAATCCATTTGGATAATTAAATCCAAGTCTATACAGAAAAGCCCAGTAAAAGGGGCTCTACGCATGGTGCATATATAATAGGCCTGGATTGGATTTAATTAGGCCAAATTAATTAATGCATTAAGAGCTAATTCTTAATTAATTCTCCAATTTTTTTAGATTTTAATCCCATTAGAATGATTTTTTTAACCAAAAGTATAAACATTGAAGTTTAGTGATTGTGAGACAGAACAATTTTCCTCCTTTTTTTCTTCCTCTTTTGGCTGAATTCTCTATTTAAGCCACAGAGAATTTTAGCGGCCTCTGTCAACCAATTCTTTGGTTTTTTTCCCTTCTTCTCTGATGTGGATTAACAATTAAAGGTGTTTTCTATTGGATGCTATGACTTACAACAACCCAGTGTAAAATAATCAACTATTGAACAACTGTCAAAGGTGACTTTCGAATTCCCTAGTTAGATTCTTGTAATATCATAGCAGTATCTTTAATTATTATGGTTAAAAATTTTAAATTTCCACCTTTTATATAATATATGTAACCATAAAATTTCTAACAACAGCAGTTTCTTAACCCATAAACAATCCTCTAACTGCTTTTACTTTATTAGATCACCAACACTCTAAAACAAATTATACACCTAATTCTATTTCAACAAATAACCATACTCCTCATTTTAAAACTGACTTAGTCTTACCACTTATATTGATCTACAATAATATAGCCCCTAACCTACTCTTAGCCTTCTACAGAACTAATTGTTCAATATGTTCTACCTTTTAAAAAGAATAAGTGGTGCTTTCCAATAAAACACATTACATGACTAATAAATCTCAAACTAGAAAGTTGAAACTGAAACTTCTAGTTCTTCTCCAAAATTACTAGCTAATCTTACTAGCTATATTGAAGCTACACATCATGCTCATTATAAAGAAGTTAGGAACATGAATACAATACCCTCGTTGAAAATGACACAGATTTTGGTTCCTCCACCACCTAATATGAATATAGTGGGGTACAAATGGGTATTTAAAACCAAAACAAAACTTAATGGTTTTGTAGAATGTTATAAGGTTCACCTAGTAGGAAAGGGTTTTCATCAAAGACTAGGTGTGGACTATTTAACACCTTTAGTCTAGTAATTAAGCCTATTGTTATCTGAATAATTCTTTCATGTGCGGTCTCTTTGAATGGTTAATTTCACCCATGGTTATCAAATTTATGCCAACTTATGCAAAAATAATAAAAGAATTTTTTATTTCATAAGAATTACAAAACTTAGCACTTTTATACACAAAAATAACTTTAACCTATTTTCGATAAAGACCACATGCTGGAAAGTACAGGTGGCGAACCAAGTCAGCATTGTTTGAACACATGGCACTAGTGACAAGTTAGGTAAATTTCATCCATTGTCACCGAATTTATGCCAAATTACGTAAAAGTAATAAAAGAAATTTTTTTTTTATAATAATCACTAAACTTAGCGTAATTTGGCATAAGTTCGATAACTATGAATGAAATCAACCCTGACGTGGCAAAAAGTGTGAGTCCATGTGTGTATGTAGTGCTAAATTGACATGCCACCTGTACTTTCTAGCATGGATCTTCACCGAAAATCGGTCAAAATTATTTTTATATATAAAAGTGTCAAGTTTAGTAATTTTTGTGAAATAAAAAATTCTTTTATTACTTTTGTATAATTTTGTATACATTCAATGACCATGGGTGAAATCAACCCTGTTTTAGAATTGGCAATGTATCCCATTGGATGTTTTTAATGCCTTTTTGCATGGAAATTTAAATAAGATTTTTATATGGGTTTACACCTATTTTTATTGATCTCCATATGTCAAATTATTTTTGCTCGCTTAAAATTCCCTCTATGGACTTAAATAAACACAACAATGTGGAAAACAATGCTCAACTAATGATTTGACCAGCTATGATTTTGTCTATTCTAAAGTAGATACATATCCAATCTATATGAATTCTAGTTATGTTCATTTATTACGTCTGATCTATGTTTATGATCTAATTATTAAATGAAATAATTCCACAACAATATATTAGTTAGTTACTTTTCCTTAATGATCTTTATTTATTTATTTATTTTGGTATAGAAGATTATGAACTATCAATGGCCTTTGTTTAATGAAATAGAAATACATCAACCAACTTTTGCTCCCTGCCCAAATTGCTTCTCGTTCTGGATTTAACACTCTGTCGTGCCCGAAAAAGAAGTTTGCACTTAACTAAGAATTAGGTGAAGCTTTTAAAGATCCTACACTATCTCGTAGTTTGGTTTGTGGCTTACTGTGTTCTAAATTTACTAGATCTAATATTGCCTTTAAAATTAACAAGGTAGCTCAAATTATCCACGCTCCTACAAACTTTCAATGGTTTGTAATCAAACACACATATTGCATTATCTCAAACAAACCAGCTCTAATGGTCTTATATTTTTAAGTCGTGAATCTCACATCTATAGGGGTATTTTGATACACAGTAAAGTAGTTCTTAAATGATTGAAACTCCACTTCTGATTTTGTTATTTTTCTTGGCCAGGATCTAATCTCTTAGTCCTTTAGAATGTAACAACTATTGCTTAGTCTTCTACAAAAGCAAAATATTGTACTCAGGCCTGAGCATCATTAGAAATTACTCGGTATCAGTTGTTGATGCGTGAAATTGGTTTTCCTTTGAAGTCATCTCCTATTCTATGGTGCGATAAAACAAATCTACATATATGTCTGTCAATTAGGGGTGTACATGATATGGTACAATTCGAAAATTTACAAATCTCCATATTATTTTAAAATTTTAGATATTTTAAAAATTAAGTCTTGTTATCATCTTGGAAGTTTGGAACAATTTGGTATAGTTCTATAAAAATTCGATACAATTTGGTACAATTCTTCGATTTTTTTGGTACTAGAAAATACAATACAATATAATATAATCTAGTATTTTAAATAATTCAATATTTTTAAATTTTTGCAAAATAAATTCACAAAATAATAAATATAAATAACATTAAAATATCTCAATAAATATAATTAAATTTTAAGTTAAAGTACATTAATTAAAAATTAACATTTGGCAGTTTTCCTCTGCATTATACTGATACTGATTTCAAAATCTTAAGCAATATCTAAAAAAGTATAGATTTTAAATAATTAGATCATAAAAAAAACATAAACATTAAATACAAAATTTAAAAATTTATGCAAATATAATAATTACTTGATTCAAACTTTTCAAATTCTTCGGTTAATGCCTGTAAAGCTAAAAATGTAGCCAATCTCAACCAATTTTGGCAACAAATGAGAACCAAGGCTATAATTGAAGTTAAAAAAAACTTCTAAATTTTTCTAAAGACCTTCATTTAATGCTAAAAACTGATTCAGAAGCTACTGTTAAGCATTAAACAGCCAATACATCTCCACCAACTCAAAATATCCAAATCAAAAGAATTTTTTTACTAATTTATTAGTCAAATAAGCATCCAAATCTACTTGAGACATAACTTGCTCCTTATCCTCATTTTCCAAAAATAACGCATCAACATCATCATCAATTTCATTAGAATTAAGTGGTGGGGCTACAATTTGATTAGCATTAACCTCTTCCATTTTTTTATGTTCTTCTATTAGTTTATTCAAAGCAGTTATCACTTTAGAAACTAATTTCCCCAACTCACGCTCACCATAAAAAGCTGTATATTTTGAAACTAGAAATTTCATTTTTAATCTAAGATTCAAAACCACAGCTATGAAAAGAATGACATTCGTCTTGTTAATCGAATCCCAATACTTATTAAATTTCAACTGCATTTATTTTTCCATTTCCATTAGAAAATCATCACCACTAGTTTGAGAAGATTGCAATAAATTCAAAATATGCACAATATCTAGAAAATACAAGTTTGAAGTTGAATATAATAATCCAGACAATTTGCAAGTCATATCATAAAATATTTTCAGAAATTTTATGGGAGTTATGAGTTGTTTCTAATTAACCTCAGTTAAATAAATAGGCTCAAACTCAAAGAAATATTTGCTATATATATCCTCTAACTTATCAAAAGCTTTTTGATACCCCCAAAGCAATATCTAACATCAAGTACATTGAATTCCACCTAGTAGGGCAATCTATGATCAAACTCTTTGCATATGTGATGTTTACTATTTGACAAGATTTTTCAAAAGAATCTAACCTTTGAGGACTATTTCTAACATACTTGATAGGATCTCTAACATTTTTAATAGACTATTCAATGCCAATACATTTAAGCCCATCTTTAACAATTAGATTTAAGATGTGAGCATAATATCTCATGTGAAAAGTTTCACATTTAAGCCTATCTTTTGTGATCTGCTACATGCAAAACTCAATTCGATACCAGCATAGCTAAGTTTACAATTCTAGTCATATTTATCTAAAAAAATAAAAAAAAAATATGAATATTGAATAACAAGCAAAATTATCAACCAGCATATATGAGCCAAAAAGATTGGGCAACAAATATATATCATAATATCAAAATTTTCATCAGCTGATACTATTCTAGCTCAACATGCCCATTAAATTCAAGAGAAATAACATTTTGGTTTCAAAAGCTAACCACTTCAAGCTGCATGATAGAGATTGAGATAGCTTCATGAGCATGATTCTGAGTCTCGTGGTTGAGATATGTGAACGAGACAAGAAGCAAAGGTAGAAGGAGCAGAGAGGTAGCAGCACTTTTGTCTTCACTGCTATATCAAGTCTAAGAGAAAGAAATAAGTATAGAACCAAATTCAAAAAGTATACTTACCTATAAAAATCAGAATATAAATAAAGTAGAACAAACCTAGAGAATATTAGATCCCAAGCAGCTTATAAAAATCAGAAAACACCAAATCTGACAATATTCTCTATTACATAAGGTAGATGGCACTGGCGAGAGGTAAAGACCGTTTGCTAGCTCAAAATTGCAAGTGAGGGGCGGTGACAAGAGGTAGAGCAAGGGGTAGCATGGTGAAGGCAGAGAGGAGGCAGAAGGGGGAAAGATTAAAAGAGAGAAACCTAAACTGAATATTATTTATTACCTCAAATAATTTTATTTTTAATATTTTAAAAATTATTAATTAATTAAATTCTATTTTTAACTCCCTCTAAAAACCCAAAATAAAAAAAATTCCCTTTTAAAAAATTTTATTTTTAATTCCTTCTAAAAATATTTCCTCTAATATATAAATACTAGTTGAGTGACACAAAAAATAAATAAAATTAATTGGTAAAGTGATTATAGACTCATCTAATATATTAATTGGTAATGTTTCATTTTATGTAGTGACTATATTTAATTACATTATTAATTTAGATATTCATATAGGTATTGTGCTAAAAATATGTGAGTATTAGTTAAGTGATACTAAGAGTAAATAAAATTATCTGATAAGATAATTATATACTCATATAATTAAATTAATTGATAAAATTTCATTATATAATAATTGTATATAATTACATTATTATTTTATTACATACTTGATTACTCATATAGCTATAATACCAAAAATATATGAGTACTACTAGTTGAGTAACGCTAAAAGTAAATAAAATTATTGATAAGATGATTATATACTCATATATATTTATATTGTTTGATAAAATTTTATTATAAATAATAATTATATATAATTACATTTTTAATTTACATACTCATATTGTTATTGTGTCAAAAATAGATGAGTACTAGTTGAGTGGTATTTAAAATAATAAAATTAATTGATAAAATACTTATGTGATAAATTGCTTAACTTATATATATATATATATATATATATATATATATATATTGTAAAAAAGGAAAAATCAAGTAGTAGTTGAGTCATGAATGATATTAAAGATAAATTAAATTAAACACAAATTATTTTAGTTACATATTCATATTCATATAGATATAATAATTATTATAATAATTAAATTTCTATTATTAATAATTAAAATATTTAGTTTAATTTATTAACTAATTATTATCTTAATTTTATGTATTAAAATATATAATACAAATAATTATAAAGTTAAATTTATATAATACATATAGAATAGAAATTATAAATAATATTTATATATATATTATTAGTATTATATATAATAATTAATAAATATCGATTTTTTTAGTATAATTCGGTACCAAAATAGTTTAGTACAATTCAATATAATTCTTGGTCCGGTTCTAAATAAAATATTCAAATCCTTTCCAAATAAAGTTAACGGTACAATTCGGTTTTGTTCTGGTTAAAAAGTCAACGGTATAGTTTGGATCTGCATCTTTTTTTTGGTATTTTGGTTTGATACAAAAAAATCCAAACCCATATACACTTCTAATGTCAATCTTGTCTTTCATTCCATAACGGAGTATTTGAAAATAGATTTTCACCTTTTTCTTCTTCTTCTTTTCTTCTTTTCTTATTTCTTTTTTCTTATTTCTTATTTCTTTTGCGACAATGTTGCTTCTAAACAAGTTTTTACTCGTTATGTTGGCACTATATATCAAATTGCATATGTTTTGACCAAGCCCTTAACTACGATTCACTTTTCTACAATGACAAGTTGTCTTTTAGACCAAACACAACACAACTTGAGGGGGGATCAATTTCACCCACGGTCACTGAACTTACGCCTAATCGGCTAAAAGTAACTGAATTATTTTTTGTGATTTAAATGTCACTGAACTTATTACCTTTTTGCAGAAAAAGTCATTTTGACTGATTTTCGGCGATATTTCTCGCTGAAATATTGATGTGGCATGCCATGTCATATGTCTAGATACATGTAGCATGACACGTCAACAGTCCACATCATGAGCCACATCAATGAAGCATGCTTACGTGGTTTGCTGACGTGGACTACTTCATTGATGTGGCTCATGACATGTCAAAGCCAATAATGTGACAACAAATACATATCCATATGTGTCCAGGCATTTGATGTGGCATGCCACGTCAGCATTCCGGCAAAGGTTATTGCTAAAAACTGGTTAAAATGACTTTTCTATAAAAAGGTGATAAGTTCGATGACATTTAAGTCACGAAAAATAAGTCAATTATTTTCGGGTGATTAGGTGTAAGTCTAGTGACCATGGATGAAATTAACCCATTGAGGAAGATAACAAAATATAAATTTTGTTTTGTTAAAGCTGTTTGATTTACTTTAGATTATATTACAACTCAAATCACGATTGCGGTATGATTTGATTTGGTTAGGATGATCTAATAAGGATATGTCTAGTTAATATATGATTCATTATATGTTTAGTTTACTATTATTAACCAAAAGTATACATATTTCTAAATCATCAATACAATACATATATATAAGAGGATTTATTTACAATCTTTTCATTGTTATATGTATACATATAATTTTTAAACTTTAATATACAATGAACTTGTAAAGTTTTGTCAACCTAGCTCTTGAAATTTTCAGAAGCTCAATTTGACACTTTAACTAATAAATTTCCTAACTACTATAAATCTTTTATATCCGAATATACTGATATGGATTAGTAAAATCTGACAGGACTATAAATTGGTTCACTTGCCTCCAGCACGTAAAATGGTACAATTGAAATTTTGTCATTGTCATACCTCTTTTTTACAATGTATTTTAGGTTTCGAAAATATATTTTATCAAATTAAATTGTTCCATTTTATGCATCTAAAATGGATGTGAATCAATCGTAGTGTTCAACCCAAATTTCTTCAATCCATATAAATATTTCAAGGTACAAAAGTTCTTTATTAGTTTGTAAAATTACATATTTTCGTATCATTAAACTTTCAGAAAAAATGCAAGGATTAAATTAGTAAATCATAGCAAGTTTGGGTGCTTCTTTATAACTTGCAAAAGTAATGACTCATTTATTGGGATGGTTACTCAATTTAAAGCTAATAACGCAACGGTAACTAAATAATTTTTCATAACAAATTTTTTTTGAAGGTGAATTATAACTTTATATTGAAAGAAATAATCACACACAAGGAGGAAGACCATCCTAAACATGAAAAGGTTCAAACGACAATGATAGTCTAGCTAAACGATGAGCATCAATGTTGTTGGACCTGCTAATCCAAGCCAACTTAATATCTGGCCTTTGGGAAAGTAAAGTTTGACAGTCAGCAACAATAAAACCGAATTCAAAAAGATCTTCTGACTGATTATTAATAGCAAAAGTAAGCTCATGGGCATCCGTAAATACCATGCCATTTCCATTCATAGAAGTTTTGGGTCCATGATAGGGTTGAGCGGAGAGCTAAACATTCAGCAACTTGAGTGGAGAATAAACCTATCTAGTGACCTGAAATACCTTTGAGAAAGTGACCCGCATCATCCTAAAAGATTGCATTAAAATCGCTCCTATGATGGTCTTCGAAAATCGCTACATCCACCTTGCATTTCCAATCCAATCCCGTCCTATTATCACTATCCACCCCTACCGTTGTAGACTCATTCAAAGGTATGAAAATATTATTCAAAGTGTCTTTTGCTACCTTCCATTTGTTGAAGAAGTATAAGGCAGTCGAGATCACCATATGAGGGGCCATCAAAATGTTTTCCCATACCAATATATTTCTAACATTCCATAACTGCCACAAGATCATGCTCATTTCTTCAAATTTATCTTTGTTGATCGAGCTCATTAAATTATATAAAATGTCCTGTAAAGGCAAATTGGCATCCTGAACATGTAAATCGAAACTATTCCAAACGTCTGTAGCAAATTGGCAACCAAAGAGAACATGAGAAATGTCTTCTATTTGATCACAAAGTGAACGGATATGATCAATAGCAATTCCCCTTTGGGCAAGTCTACCCCATATTGGTAAAGTTTTACGAAGAGCATGCCATAAAAAGTTTTGTACTTTCGGTGGGATATTTAGACTCTAGACAAACTTCCAAAAGTTATCTGACATTGGCCTAACACCTTCGTACACCAATAAGCCACTTTATACCTACTTCTAACCGTATAACAACCCTGCTTGTCATAGTACCATATCAGTCTATCCCCCCTATTAAAGTAAGACAACAGAATTTTCAACATCTCATGGGTATCATCAACCCCACAAAACTCCACAACTCTATCAACATCCCACTCCTTTCCTTCATTTTTCAAAAATGCACAAACTCTAACATCATCCTCAATAAAGTTAGTACCCTCCCCTACAAAAAAAAAATCCCTCCCCTAGGAATCCAAGGATCCTTTTTGAAGAAGATCGACTGTCCATCTCCAATGCTTCATCTCACACCATTGCCAATGACGACTCTAGACTGTAGAATACTTTGCTAAATGAAGCTTGGATTAGATCCCAGTTGTGCCTGAAAAAGTCCCTATTTGGAAAATATTTGGCTTTGAAAATACGATATGCAAGAGTAGTCTTAGTCGAGAGAAAGTGCCATCCTTGCTTAGCTAGTATAGCTAGGTTAAAACAGTGTAAGTCGCGAAAACCCATTCCACTCGCTTCTTTGCCATTACACATATTGTCTTAGGCCAACCAATGCAGGTTCCTTTCCCCGATACCCTTTTTACCCCACCAAAAAGAGTTCATCATCTTCTGAAGCTCCTCACAAATAGAGATAGGCAACATAAAAACATTCATGCAATAAGTAGGAATTGCCTGAGCTAATTATTTTAATAATACCTATTTTCTTGCTCTAGAGAGAAACTTGTTACTCTAGTTTAAAATTCTCTGACTCATTTTACGTTTCAAAAAACCAAAAATAGCTCTTTTACTGTGTCCAATAAGAGAGGGGAGACCCAAATAGTGCCCATGGTTAAAGGGATCATGTACCCCCAAAGTATCAGAGATCATATTCCTATCTAGCGAGGAAACACTAGGGCTGAAAAAGATCCCCAACTTTTGGAAATTAATTGACTGACCAGATGCTTTTTCATACTTTTGAAGGATTTCCTTAATCATACTACTATCTTCCCTAGTGGCTTTAAAAAAGAAGATAGAGTAATCAGCAAAAAATAAGTGGGAAACTCGAGATCCCCTCACGCTAACTCTACTTCCTTGGATGAAACCCCTTCTCTCTGCATCCCGAAGTAAACAAGATAAACCTTCAGCATAAATGATAAAGAGGTAAGGGGATATGGGGTCACCCTGCCTCATACCTCTTTCAGGGCTGATGGGCCCAGTTTCCATCCGATTAAATTGGAAAGAATATTTCACATTTTTTACACACATCATCATCCAATTTACCCAGCACATGAAAAAACCCAAAGCCCCCAACATAGATTCTAGTAAATTCCATTTGACTCTGTCATATGCCTTACTGATGTCAATTTTAAGTGCTGCTAATCCCGGACTGCCTACCCTATGATTTTTCATGGCATGGATTAGCTAAAAGGCAACTAATAAGTTTTCTGTGATTAATCTACCTGATACAAAGTATATTGAACTTCAGAAAAAATGTGATACAAGACACCCTTCAATCTATTTGCCAGTACTTTAGACACTATTTTGTAGAGCACATTACATAAAGCAATCGACCTAAAGTCCTTAATAGATTCAGGGTTATCAAATTTAGGAATCAAGACTATAAGAGTTTTAGTAAGGGACTCAAGGAAAATACCATCATAGAGCCATTGTCGATATCCTGCTATTACATCTTTGCTAATGATGCTTCAGAATTTTTGGAAAAAAGCTGGGTTTAGAACCATCTGGGCTTGACAACTTATCTAGGTGCATTTGGTACACTACATCTTTTATTTCTTGCTCTGAGAAAGGTTTCACCAGATTTGCCTTTTTAGCATCCGAGACTCTTCTATCCACTATTTCATCGATCCAAGAACATTCTGTCTCGTTGCTTTTAAACAAGTCCAAAGATACCCTTGCACCATCCCACTAAGTTCTTATTTGCTATTCGCCCATTCACCCCTATTATTTTTCAAAGCAGTAACTAGGTTCTTCTTTCGTCGGGTATTAATTTGAGCATAGAAAAATTTAAAATTACGATCCCCATTTTTCAGCCAAAAGACCTTGGCCTTTTGTTTCCATTTGACTTATTCTTGCTCTAAAATACCATTATACTCTGTTTTGAGATTGTTAAAGTAGTCTGCTTCATGAGCAGCTCCATTTTTTGTCTTTTGTGAAAATAGCTTTTCAATTTATCGTTTCCTTTCATACACCATCACATTTCGCATTCTACCCCATTTATTCAACGAGGAACAACAAGTTTCCTTCCTTACCATAACGTCACTATCACTCGAAATTAGCCAACTCTATTTTACCACATCAACTACATCGTGTTTTAATAGCCCTTTATTTTCAAATCAAAACCTCTTCCTTTGCCACTGGTTAAATTTTTTTTTTGTGAAGGTTTACAATCAGCGGAGAATGGTCTAATATGGGAGCAAACATGTTATGAAGATGGGAGTTTAGGAAGGTTGAGAGAAAGTTGGCATTGCCCATTCCTCGATCTAGTCTCTCTCTGACCCAATAGCCTGTACTGCTATGTCTTTCCCACATGAAGATCAGACCCGATGAAGGCAGATCAAACAGCCCGCACTCAGTTATCGCCTCTTTGAAACTTTCCAATAGATGGGTTGGATGCGATCCACCTCCTAATTTTTCTATTGAGTCTAAGAGGTCATTAAAGTCACCTGTTATCATTCATGCTTCATCCACCGGTCTGCTATTACCCAACCTGGATAGGAGATTCCAAGATTTTGCTCTCCTAGAATGCTGAGGGTAGCCATAGAAACCTGTAAATTCCTATTTTACACCTTTATCACTCCTAACACTGTACCTGTGTACCCGAGGCCAGAATTTTTTTTTTCCAACTTATTCCTTATATTACATCACCATCCACTTAACTATTTGATAATAATTTGCCGATGACCTATAACTGTCCAATTTACTATGCATTTCATAAATATTTTGCAATATAATGGTTGTATATAGTACTAGCCCCCTAAAGTGCAGACAATTCACACAGCCTCTCAGAGGCACAATAATATAAAATAGCAATTATCATCATTCATTCCATCTCATTCATATCCAAAATATAGCTTTACTAAAATAACTCCTGTTTAACATTTACATATCCAAAGGTAAAGTTTATATACATATATACATGCCAAAAAGATTCAAAACTCTATATACATCAGAAGAAATCCTTCAGAGAGTACTCTTGCTCCCGCTCCTGTAAACCTGGACACAGTCACAACTACGCGCTGAGCACTTTACATGCCCAGTGGTGACTAACAATCTAAATATTTCCTAAACTCAAATTAAATAATTTCATTATGCAAAAGTTTTCAACTTTAACCTTTAAACATATTTAAATAAATCATTTCTTTTCAAATAACATTTTTAATTTTAATACACTTTTTATTCATCGAATACTTATTTATTTCCCATTTATGCATTTAATTCAGAGCTTTTACCTTTTATCAATTTAGTCCATTTTTCTTTGTCAAATTACAAATTTAGCCTTTTATGCTTCTTTTTGACATTTAAGCTATTAATTAAGGTACTTAACCTTAATTTATACTTAGCTAGGCATTTTTATGCAAAATTATGTTTTAGTCCTTGCTGACTATAAAATTTCATTTTTAATACATTTTGACCATTATCTGACTGTTTTATCTTTAATTAAGCAGTTCTTAATTAATTTGCTTAATTTTTAATCTTTTAGAGAAAATTACGATTTTGCCCGTAAACTTTCTTTTCCTTTCAAACTAGTCCTTTTTCACTTTTAATTAACATTTTTCACATTTTACTTTCATTATGCCCCTAGTTTTGGACCCGACAAAAAAACTCAAACCGAATACACGGGACGTGGACCCCATAGGGCCACAACAGATATAGAGAAATGACCCCTAGAGGGCCAATTCTCATAGATCAGAGAACATAGACAGAAAAGCCATGGTGATCAGAGATCCAATCCATAGCATAGCAAGTCGCCATGACTTGTACCGTGGTACAGAGATATCCCTATGGCCAGCCAATTATATCATGAGCTAGTTTTACTGCCTGATTATTTATTTTTAAGGTCATTATTGTACATACTTTTATTTACTTTTAAATTAGTTCATAATTCTTATGAACTTTTTCATTTCCAACAAAAATTCGTTTCACTGTCCTTTCCTTCATAGTAAATTAATCCATATTAATTTACTACTTTTTACCCTTTATTGAATTATTTCTTCAGAATTCATTAATTTGTCTTATATATATTCCATAATTTAGTTCGGATATACTTTATTATTATATATAAATTTCTTAAAAATTTATATGAACACTTTTCACATTTATTATCATTATTCCTTCATTTCATTGAATTATTTTCCAATAATTCAATATTTTTCATTGTACATAATTAACATTTTATTTCTCATTTATTCATATATTATGCATAAATTCTCTAAAAATTTATTTACACATTATTTTATATTTGCTACTCATATGTACTTAATTTATGCATTGTTTCTCTAAAATTCATCCATTTCACTACTTAAATAATCATTTAATTAAATTAAAAATTCCCCAATTAATTTCATAAATCATTTAAAAATTCATGTACACTAATTATGATATTTATAATAAATTTAGGCTATTATACATCAATTTCATGCAAAAATTAATATTTTTTTCCCAAAGAAAAAATTCGGTTCTCTCACTAACATAGCCTTAAAAAATTCTATGCTCCATTTTAAATATTAACTCACCTCATACATGATCTAATTGTATTTCCCTTACATCAATTGCATTATTTAAGCAATTTAGCGATTTTTCCCCTAAATACATAAAGGAAATTAATTCAATAAAATAGAAAATATTAAGATTTATTAGTCATATACCAATTTTTCTTGTTCAAGGGTGCTTAGACTTCCTTCCCATTGCCTTTGTCCCTTGAAACTCTTTCTTCTCCTTCCACACCTAACATGACCAGCCAATAAATCTTAGTTTCCTTTATTTTCTTATTCTCAAATTAAAAATCCAAGCTCATAATCATATTCTACACCTCAAAATCTATGGAAAAATACTAAAGAATTAATTAAAAATACTAATTATCCAAATGTTACCTTAAAATCCTAAACTTTGTAACCTTGAAATCTTCCCTTTATTTGGGTAAATCAAATACTTGAGGCTATATTTGTGTTCTAGAGTGATGGAAGTTCAATTCTTATGTTAGGATTTAGTAGAGATTTGAAGTGAAATTAAAGGAAATCAAAGGAAAAAGGAAGAGTGGGAGTGTCAGCCACATGAGGGAGAGAGGAAGAGTGGGAAAAATCTGAGAAAATCTCAAAATTTTCAGCGTTAAATACTCTCTCAAATGGGCCTAATAATGGGCCAATGAAGTGGGCTTAGCCCAATTTATTTTCTAGGCCCATTTTAGGCCAATTTAAGCCCAATCTGAATTCTCTCTCTTTCAGCCTTCAAATCACTCCAAAAGTTATTTCATCACTCTTATCACATCAAAAATAGATAGTACACAAATTTTTGGCTCAATCGGAGTTCGTTATCGGTCCGATTCGATAACTACTGGTATCTCCAAAAAATTTAATTTTTACTACTAAAATATTCTACACAAAAATTCATGGAGATCTACAAAATATAGCAATTTTTGAAGTTCATTTACTATTTTTAATAATTTATGCAAAATCAAGTTACATTCCCTACCAGGGAAATTGACTCGCTACCTTTTTCGTATTTTTGACCTTCTGAGGCCCATTTGACCTCAATTTTACTTTAAATTTCAACCCCAGACTCACCATGACCAATACTTTTCGATGGTCCAATAAAATATTTTTTACTTTTGGGTGTCCTTTCGGACCCGAAAAATACTATTCACCATCGAAAAGTATTATTCACAGCTGACCCGGTGTTGCGGCTATTACATTTCTCCCCTACTTAAAATAAATTTCATCCTCGAAATTTACCTGAACTGAAGAGTAAAGGATACCATTGTTTCATGGTCATCTCAGGTTCCCATGTAGCTTCCTTTACATTATGGTGATGCCATAAGACCTTCACCAATGGTATCTGCTCATTTCTGAGCTGCCTGATTTCTCTAGCCAAGATTTTCACAGGTTTTTCTTCATAAGTCATATCAGTCTGCACCCAAATCTCATCTGGTGCTATCACATGGCTCGGATCTGACCTGTATCAGTGGAGCATAGATACATGAAAGACATCATGTATCTTTTCTAAAGCAGATGGTAGCTTCAATCTGCAGGCTACGGGACCCACTCGCTGAAGTATCTCATATGGGCCTATAAATCTAGGGCTTAACTTACCCTTCTTACCAAATCTCAGAACTTTCTTCCACGGAGATACCTTCAGAAAAATCGTGTCTCCGACCTGAAACTTAATATCTCTTCTCTTCAGATCTGCATTTGATTTCTGACGGTCCATTGCTTCTTTCAATCGGCTTTTAATAATTTGGACTTTCTCTTCAGAATCACGGACCAAATCTGAACCCAATAGCTTTCTCTCACTCGGTTTAGTCTAGCATAATAGAGTTCTACACTTCCTACCATATAAAGCTTCAAAAGGCACCATTTTTAAACTGGACTGGTAGCTATTGTTGTATGCAAACTCAACCAAGGGCAAATGCTTGTCCCAGTTGGTGCCAAATTAAAGAACAGAGCATCTAAGCATGTCTTCTAATGTATGAATCACTCGCTCTGATTGGCCATCAGTCTAAGGATGAAATGTTGTGCTAAGGAGAAGTCTAGTACCCAGAGCATCCTGAAAACTCTTCCAAAAATGAGATGTAAACCTAGGATCCCTGTAAAAAACAATCGATGTAGGCACTCCATGTAACCTAACCACCTGACTGATATAAATCTCTTCCAGCCTGGTCAAGGAATAATCCATCCGTACTGGCAAGAAATGAGCAGACTTAGTGAGCCGGTAAACAATTACCCAGATAGCATCATGCTTCCTTTGAGTCGCAGGTAAGCCAGTAACAAAGTTCATGATTACTTCATCCCTTTTCCCCGTGCCAGTACTATGCTAATGTATGAGTGTGTGGAGCCAGGATCAATCAAAGCATATACTGAATCAGATAACAAAACAAACTTACCCACAATCACATCGGGAGCATCCTCCTTTTCTCGGGCCCTAACATTATATGCCTTTCCCCTTGATCGTCTCTGTCCCTGCGAAGACTGGCCAACTGGTCTGGAAGCTGAAGTATTAGGGGTTGCTCCCCTACCACGTCTTCGCGAAGCTGATGACCCTATACCAGATGCTAGTGAGGCGGCTCGGGCAGTCTGCTGCAAAGAACAGTCTTTGATATGATGATCTCGAGACCCACTCTAAAACAAGCTCCAGTCAGCAATCTGCACTCCCCAGAATGTGTCTTACCATAATGATCACACAAAACTGGTATCCCACTATCTCTGCCTCTGGGTGTATTGGAAGCTGTAGTGGTTGTAAATTTACCCCGGGATGCACTGTCCTGACCCCGACCTGCTGGTGGGTAGCCCTGAGGTGCCTACTAACCCTTTTGCTTCTTATCCTGCCCAGACTTGCCGCTGCTTTGTCCCTACTTTCTCTTTTGTTAAAACCTAGACTGTCTTTCAGCTTGCTCGGCTTGAGTAGCTTCTAATTTAAGAGCTACATTAATCATGGATCTCAGATCTGAGTATTTCTGGGCCCCAATGATCTACCTCAGTTCTGTGTGCAACCCTCTTTCAAACCGCTAACATAATTTTTCTTCTGTGGCTTGGCCCTCATCTTGGTAGGCGCTCAAACTCTCTGTCATACTCAACCACTGTACAATTTCCCTGTCTTAATCTCCAAAAGGCATCCTGCTTGGCAATTTTGTACTCAAACCCGATATACTTTTTCTCAAACTGATCCATAATGAACTCCCAATTCAAACGGTCTACGGGTGTGTGCCTCCTGACTGAGTCCCACCAAATGAAAATTAAATCCTGTAATAAAGCAATGATACCCTCGAACTTCTCCTCTAAAGGACTGTGGGTGATCTCAAATAACCTCTTGATCTTGAATAACCACTCCTCTGCAGTTGCTGGAGTCAAGGGATCATGGCATGAAAAATCCTCAGCCTCTAATCTTTTCAACTGCTCCAAAATAGGCTTCCTTCTAGGCGAAGCAGGCGGCTAACACTGAATCACTAGCGTTGGTGTCTGAGCCTGAGCAGTCTGGAGCTGCTGCTAGATGTAGTCTGACATCAAATTAAGAAAATCTAGCTGAGAAGGAGGAGGTGGAGGAGGCGCTACTGGTTGGGGGTGCCTGCTGCTGTGAAACCTCCTATTGCCCCATATTACTGGAGGCCTCACTCCTATTGTCTCCAACCTCGTGACTCTGCTCTCCAGACATCTTTTTACTATAAAACAGAAGGGAGCAAGAATACATTAATTCCAAAACAACTTCTCAAAATAAGTTTTGGCATGTATATAAGTAATTTAAATAAAACATTACACCCACTCCGATCTTAGAACAGTCTAAACCAACACTTTAATACCACAAAATGTAACACCCTTATCACTCCTAACACTGTACCGGTGTACCCGAGGCTAGAAACTTTTTTGCAACTTATTCCTTTTATTACATCACCATCCACTTAACTATTTGATAATAATTTGCCGACGACCTATAACTGTCCAATTTACTATGCATTTAATAAAAATTTTGCAATATAACGGATGTACATAGTACTAGCCCTTTGAAGTGCAGACAATTCACACAACCTCCAGAGGCACAACAATCAAAAATAGCAATTATCATCATTCATTCCATCTAATTCATATCCAAAATATAACTTTACTAAAATAACTCCTGTTTAACATTTACATATCCAAAGGTAAAGTTTATATACATATATACATGCCAAAAAGACTCAAAACTCTATATACATCAGAAGAAATCCTTTAGAGAGTACTCTTGCTCCAGCTTCTGTAAACTTGCACGCAGTCACAACTACGCGCTGAGCACTTTACATGCCCAGTGGTGACTAACAATCTAAATATTTCCTAAATTCAAATTAAATAATTTCATTATGCAAAAGTTTTCAACTTTAACCTTTAAACAAATTTAAATAAATCATTTCTTTTCAAATAACATTTTTAATTTTTATACACTTTTTATTCATCAAGTACTTATTTATTTTCCATTTATACATTTAATTCAGAGCTTTTACCTTTTATCAATTTAGTCCCTTTTTCTTTGTCAAATTACAAATTTAGCCTTTTTATGCTTCTTTTTGACATTTAAACTATTAATTAAGGTACTTAACCTTAATTTATACTTAGTTAGGCATTTTTATGCAAAATTACGTTTTAGTTCTTGCTGACTATAAAACTTCATTTTTAATACATTTTGATCATTATCTGACTGTTTTATCTTTAATTAAGCAGTTCTTAATTAATTTACTTAATTTTTATTCTTTTAGAGGAAATTATGATTTTGCCCCTAAACTTTTTTTCCTTTCAAATTAGTCCTTTTTCACTTTTAATTAACATTTTTCACTTTCTTTTCATATTTTTCACATTTTACTTTTATTATGCCACTAGTTTTGGACCCCGGCAGAAAACCTCAAACTGGATACACAATATGTGGACCCCACAGGGCCACAATAAAGATAGAGAAATGACCCCTAAAGGGCCAATTCTCGCAGAGCAGAGAACAGAGATAGAGAAGCCATGGTGATCAGAGATCCAATCCATAGCATAGCAAGTCGCCATGACTTTTACTGCGGTACAGATATATCCCTATGGCCAGCCAATTATATCTTGAGCTAGTTTTACTACCTGATTATTTATTTCTAATGGCATTATTGTACATACTTTTATTTACTTTTAAATTAGTTAATAATTCTTATGTACTTTTTCATTTCCAACAAAAATTCGTTTCACTGTCCTTTCCTTCATAGTAAATTAATCCATATTAATTTACTACTTTTTACCCTTTATTGAATTATTTCTTCATAATTCATTAATTTTTTATATATATATTCCATAATTTATTTCGGATATACTTTATTATTATATATAAATTTCTTAAAAATTTATATGAACACTTTTCACATTTATTATCATTATTCCTTCATTTCATTGAATTATTTTCCAATAATTTAATATTTTTCATTGTATATAATTAACATTTTATTTCTCATTTATTCATATAATATGCATAAATTCTCTAAAAATTTATTTACACATTATTTCACATTTGCTACCCATATGTACTTAATTTATGCATTGTTTCTCTAAAATTCATCCATTTCACTACTTACATAATCATTTAATTAACTTAAAAATTCACCAATTAATTCCATAAATCATTTAAAAATTCATGGATGCTAATTATGACATTTATAATTAATTTAGGCTATTATACATCAATTTCATGCAAAAATTAATATTTTTTCCCAAAGCAAAAATTCGATCGTCTCACTAACATAGCCTTAAAAATTTCTATGCTCCATTTTAAACATTAACTAACCTCATACATAATCTAATTGTATTTTCCTTACATCAAATGCATTATTTAAGCAATTTAGCAATTTTTTCCCTAAATACATAAAGAAAATTAATTCAATAAAATAGAAAATATTAAGATTTATTAGTCACATACCAATTTTTCTTGTTCAAGGGTGCCTAGACTTCCTTTCCTTTGTCCCTTGAAACTCTTTCTTCTCCTTCAACACCTAACATGACTAGCCAATAAACCTTAGTTTTCTTTATTTTCTTATTCTCAAATGAAAAATCCAAGCTCATAATCATTAGGGATGAGCATGGACCGATTAACCGGTCCATTAGCAAAAAAATTAACCAGCCCATTAATATCGGTTTTTTAAAATCACTAACCATTAACCAATCTGTTGTATTCGATTAACCAGTCCATCATTTTCGGTTTGGTTAACCAATATTTTTTGGTTAACCATTAAAATTTATAACATAAAATTATTAAAAAAAATTAGACAAAGTTCAATTCAATTTCAAATTCAATTTCGGTTTCGGACCGATTTTATGGTTAATCATATTTTCGATTTTTTTTTGCTCATTGCTAATAATCATATTCTATACCTCAAAATCTATGAAAAAACACTAAAGAATTAATTAAAAATACTAATTATCCAAATGTTACTTTAAAATCCTAAACTTTGTAACCTTGAAATCTTCCCTTTCTTTGGGTAAATCAAATGCTTGAGGCTATATTTGTGTTCTAGAGTGATGGAAGTTCAATTCTTGTGTTAGGATTTAGTGGAGATTTGAAGTGAAATTAAAGTAAATCAAAGGAAAAAGGAAGAGTGGGAGTGTCAGCCACATGAGGTAGAGAGGAAAAGCTAGAAAAATTTGAGAAAATCTCAGATTTTTTAGCCTTAAATACTCTCTCAAATGGGCCTAATAATGGGCCAATGAAGTGGGCTTAGCCCAATTTATTTCCAAGGTCCATTTTAGGCCAATTTAAGCCCAATCCGAATTTTCTCTCTTTCAGCCTTCAAATCAGTTCAAAAATTATTACATCACTCTTATCACATCAAAAATAGGTAGTACATAAATTTTCGGTTCAATCGGAGTTCGTTATCGGTCCGATTCAAACTTATCGGTCCAATTCGATAACTGCCGGTATCGCCAAAAATTTCAATTTTTACTACCAAAATATTCTACACAAAAATTTATAGAGATCTGCAAAATATGACAATTTTTGAAGTTCATTTATTATTTTTAATAATTTATGCAAAATCAAGTCACATTCCTTATCAGGGAAATTGACTCGCTACTTTTTTCGTATTTTTGACATTCCGAGGCCAATTTGACCTCAATTTTACTTTAAATTTCAACCCCCGACTCACCATGACCAATATTTTCTGATGGTCCAATAAAATATTTTTGATTTCCGGGTGTCTTTTCGGATCCGAAAAGTACTATTTACCATCGGAAAGTACTGTTCACGACTGATTCGATGTTGCGGCCATTACAACACCTCTCGATCCAGTGATGCTAAGCTCAATAAAGTTCTGATTATAGGTTTTTATTTGGGCATCAATGGAATTGGTCCAAAACATAGCCAATCCACCACCCCTTCCTAGTCTGTCTATAGCAAAATAGGAAGAAAAACCTAACTGCAATTTTATTTCGTCAATTTTATTACTTTGAACTAGAGTTTCCATGAGAAATACAATCAAGGGCTTGTAAAAAAGGACCGTATCCTTCAAGAAATGAACTGTTCGAAGGTTACCAAACCTCGACAGTTCCAGCTTATTATTTTCATGGCGAGCAACTGGGCCGCCTAGCAGCTCCAGCCGATGAGATTGAGTCATAAGGATTGCTCTTCATGTGAATATCAGCTTCTGAATCTGGAGATAACGAAGCAGAAGTGATTGCATTTGGTCTGGGCCTTTTATTTCCTTCTTCGAAGCCCAAAGGCTTCTCAGCTTGGTCTAAGCCCACTCCCTCTACGGGATCAGTACCCATGTCATATTTCATAATTTTAGCTTGAGACTCTCCCACAGATAAGCCGGATCTTTTGTCCATAATAGCTTCCGCGATATTAGCGCAAGTGGGATTTGAAATTGGAGTCCTACTCGAGATGGTATCTTGTTCTGCCATTCCTGCCCCTAAGTTTGTTAGAGATAGTCTTCCCTCATCCCGTAGCCAGGGACTCACGGCAGCATTACTCCAGCGAGGCTGCAACTGATGCTATCATTCCATTGTAGTGATAAACGCATACCATTTGGTTGTATTCTTAAAGGACAACAGCTATTAATGTGACCAAGATGGCCACACAGGTAACAAAACTCCGTTAGGCGCTCATACTTGAAATTGACAAAGTGATCTGGGCCATCTACTTTTATAATCTTTTTGAACCGCATCAAAGGTTTATTGAAATCTATCAGTACCCTCAGTCGCATGAACATAGCCCCCTACCAGTGATTAGCTTGAGACTCTCCCACAGATAAGCCGGATCTTTTGTCCATAATAGCTTCCGCGATATTAGCGCAAGTGGGATTTGAAATTGGAGTCCTACTCGAGATGGTATCTTGTTCTGCCATTCCTGCCCCTAAGTTTGTTAGAGATAGTCTTCCCTCATCCCGTAGCCAGGGACTCACGGCAGCATTACTCCAGCGAGGCTGCAACTGATGCTATCATTCCATTGTAGTGATAAACGCATACCATTTGGTTGTGTTCTTAAAGGACAACAGCTATCAATGTGACCAAGATGGCCACACAGGTAACAAAACTCCGTTAGGCGCTCATACTTGAAGTTGACAAAGTGATCAGGGCCATCTACTTTTATAATCTTTTTGAACCGCATCAAAGGTTTATTGAAATCTATCAGTACCCTCAGTCGCATGAACATAGCCCCCTACCTGTGATTAGCTTCGAGTCATAGTCCATGAAGGACCCTATTAAATTACCAAACTTCATGGCCATTTTGTCATTCATGAACCCTGCAGGAAGATCGTGAACTTGCACCCAGAACGGACATGTATATATGCAGCTGGACAACATTCGGATCCTCTCCTTCCCCGACTCGGTGAAGCAACAACAAGTGTCTATTGAAGGTCCATGGTGACCTGTTTTCAATACGGACTACATCACATTTGTAAAAGAATCTGAACAGAAATCTACCTTTGTCTAGCTGGGATATATGAACTCCCCCAAGAGGATGCCAAAGATCTGCCATGGTGTTCCTCATGTGGTCGAAATTGATCACCGCTTCCATTAGGAACCTGCCAACCAAAAGAAATCCAGTTTTCTCCTTCTTGCCAACGTCTAGCTCTTCCTCATGCTAGCCTTCCTCCTCCCTCCTCGTGTATACTCATTGTGCCATATCATTTTCCATCATGGAATCGAGAGAAATGAAAGAGAATAAAAGGGATGAAAGACGTGTCACAGGGACAGACAAACGCTACAGAGAGCACAAACATAACCAATGTAATTTTTCATAACAAAATTGTTACTGAATTTTATAGTATTTTACACAAAAATTACCATGATCGATTTTTCGGTGAAAACCATCGCCGGGTACTGACGTGATATGTGCACCTTTAGCGTACCACGTCATTAGCTGATGTTAGCTACTTGTGCATACGTGGCGTGCCACGTTAGCTATTTGTGCACATATGGCGTGTCATATCAGCATTTCGGTGATAGCTTTTACCGAAAAATCGGTCATGATAACTTTTACATAAAATATTACTAAATTTAGTGATAATTTTATTACGAAAAAATATTTAATTATTGTTACGTTATTTAGGTATAAGTTGAGTAATTAAATTAACATCTCATTTATAACTTAATTTCTTTGCATTCCGACTCAATGATTACTCGTATTTCTGGTTATACATATATAACTAGACAAAGCTTTGGTTTGTACAATGTATGATGCTATCTCATGTTCTTTGTGGAAACCCTCGGAGACGGTAACTTTTTAAGCTGCAGAAGGAACAGGTGACAGCTCCTCTACATATAAAGGTCCATCCACTCTCACTCTCTTTTGTGGGAGTGCACTTGTGTCACCTAAATATCCTTTATGTCAGCAACAATCATCTCTTAAGTATAGGGTTATAATAGTCTTTCAACACTCTAATGGGCAGGCTTTATAAAAATGAGAGTGGACATAGCCAAATCTGGAGTCCCCGACCACCTCAGAGTCAAAGAAGCGAAGCGTTCGCCAACCGCACCGCTGCGTGGTCGTCTCCATGGCCCATGCATTTCAATTTACAAGATCACTTATTTTTTTAAATCTCTTTATAATATTTATAATGTAATATTTTTATTAGTTTAATTATTATTTATACTTTCTGTATGCCTTTGTGTAATATTTTTATTTATTATTTGTCCTTTTCTTTTCTAACTTTCTTCCTCTTCACGCATCATATCACTATCCCCAAACATAAATTGTTATTAATTTATATATTTTTCGGTAACAACATTACCATGCACCTATATTATAATGAAGAAATAAAACTAATTAATTATTTTCTTTCGGACACCCTCTTTTGCATTCACAAGCAAACATCCTCTCTCTCTTTTTCTCTCAACATGTAAACTAAATAATTAATTCTCATACTCCCAAAAATGGAATTGCAGGTTTCTTTCTCTCTTAATCAAAGATTTCGGATTCAAATTTTAAAAATAAAGTGTATTTAAATATTCGGTAGGAAGCACTAGCGAATCCGGATTGGTCGGATTCAGTGGGCTTCAAATGGTTATAAAAATAATTCTCATGCTATATCTCACTTCATAGAGAAATTTTATTACTTCATAGTATGTCAAAGTGGATTGCGAAAACACCAATATTAAAGTTTTAACAGGAAGGCATAACTGGTTTGTTTTATCTGAGTTCGATTCTGTAATTGTTACGTAATTAATAATTTTTCAGCTTAACGATATTAAAATGGTAACTGAAGCTAGCTGAGAAGTTTGAGTTCATCTATATTGAACAATTATAAAAAAAAAAATAGAAAGAAAGAAAGATAAATGCATACTAAAATATAAAACATACTTTATATTATTTCTTTTTATAACATAATTATTTGGTACCCAAAATTTACTAATCCAATTAATACATATTTGTCTAATCCAATTAATACATATTTGTACTTTGCAGACCCATAAAAGATGCAGAACGTTCCAATTCAAGTATTTAAAAATATTTAGTTCTCATGATTCGAATATAAAATTTCTAATTAAAAGAAAAAAAATTATACCATACCATCCCATCTCTTGGAGGTATTTTATTTTATTTAATTATGGTTTAAATAATTTATTCATAATAAATATTAATTATATTAAACTTCTTCAAATTTGAATTATAGTTAATCACATCCGATAGGCTCAATTATTTAAAAATATATATTTTTGCTTATTACTCAAATTCAAAAGCTCTAGTTAAGAGAGAATGGTGATTCCGACTCATATTTGGGTTATTATAAAATAAAATCTTAAGAATAAATAAATAAATAAATTTTAGAAGAAGTCTCTTTCCAATATCTCTCTCTCTCTCTCTCTGTCATTCATTTATATATTTCAACCAAAACCTCATCAAACAAACTCACACAAATACACCCTTAGTTCTGTAACTTTTCCTTCATTTTTCTCTTATAAACTCGCAAAACACCAAACTCTCTTCAATATTTATTCCATTTCAACACACAAACCCCTAAATTCAAGAAAGTATCAAAAAGAAGAATAAACATGAACAATTTTGAGCCTTCTCAGCATAATAATCAAGACCGATCTTTGAAAAGAAGACTTTCTAACATTAACCCTAAGCCTCCTTTTTCTTCTTCTTCTTCTTCTTCTTCTTCTTCTTCTTCTCCTTCTTTTGCTTTCACGGCTAACTCTAACAATAAAACCTTCACCGTTCTTGATAATGATGATGATCTTGTCTCCACAGTTGTACCTTCAGTCACTATTGTGCTTGAAGGCAGATCAATCTGCCAGCGCATCAACCTTCATAAGCATTCAAGCTACCATAGCCTTGCTAAGGCTCTCCGGCAAATGTTTGCTGACGGCGCCGGAGAGTCAATAGACACCGATCTTGATCTGACAAATGCTGTTCCTGGTCATCTTGTTGCCTATGAAGACACTGAAAATGATCTCC
Source organism: Excoecaria agallocha (assembly GCA_037975025.1). Taxonomy (NCBI): domain Eukaryota; kingdom Viridiplantae; phylum Streptophyta; class Magnoliopsida; order Malpighiales; family Euphorbiaceae; genus Excoecaria; species Excoecaria agallocha. The sequence continues at coordinate 4,368,170 of CM075818.1, read as the reverse complement.
TCCTTGCCGGTGACCTGAGCTGGAAGTACGTTTCGATTCTCACATTTATTTTTATTTTTTTATGAATTTATATAAAGGACTCTTGTATAAATGAGCATGCAAGTTATTTCGACAGGTTTCTTTCTTAATTGGATAAAATTACTGTTTTATCCTTATATGTATGTATATATATATATATATATATATATATATATATATATATATATATATATATATATATATATATATATATATATATATATATATATATAAGACATGTAACATTTTGCCTTCCACTTTTGTCTTGTGACTCTATTTTCTCTGTCAAATTGTTTTGGGAGATAAAATGCCCAGTTGGAGCACCATTTTAGCACAATTAATTTTGACATTTTCGATTCCTATACGAGTCTTTTTGACATTATGTTCAATAATTATAAAAGCATTTAAGGAGTTTTTAGTAACTATAAGAATTTTTTTTGCTCTAAAAACAATTTAATAGAAAAAATAAAGCTTCGAAACAAACATCAATGATAAAACAATACATTTTCCATATAGTTTATGACAGTATGAACAAATCTAGAAACTTTGAATCCTTTGCATTTATAAATGGCAACAGTTTTTACATATAATTCAAAAAAATTCACTTTATTGCCTTATATCAATGAAGTGGTAGTGACATTTTTCTTATGTAATTTTTCTCTACTAAGTATAATTTTCCAAGAAAATACTATACATGTGGCTGGATTATTATATGCTTCTTCCAAGATAAAAAAGAGTAGCAAGTTATGTGTTTTTGTCTCAGTTATTTATTTGTTTATTAGTTAGGTTTATGTTAAATGTAGAGAGCTGTTTGATTCTTTATGTTAATTATGGGATTTTGAGCTTTTTAAAGGGTTTTTGTGTGAATAGGGATTTTGTAAGGGTGGCTAAGAGGATCAGAATATTGCCTGTTAAGGTGAATTCAAAGAAGGGAAGAGGAGGAGCCGCATAAAAGTTTTGTCTGTTTTGTGTGGACAATTGTGTACTCCAGAATATATATATATATATATATATATATTTTCTATCCAATTTTCAATTGTGAATTTGATGATCTTGTTTAATCAGTGAACACTAAATAGTTATTTTTGCCTAGATTAGGTACATGAGTTTCTTATAAATCAAATTAATGATGAAGTGGTTATGCATACTAACCACCATGTAGCTCATTTTTCAATCAATTTATTTTACATGATAATTTTCTATTAATTGGATCCGCAAACCGATTCGGGCAAGTTACATTAGTTTAATTAATATTCAACTCTCTTCTATCTATGTCCTTAATCTTTTAAAAATCCTTTGAATGAAAATTGCCTATTGAGCTTGAGATTTTCTAGCAAAATCTTGAAATAACGACATATTTTCTTAGTGGTAAAAATCGAGTTAGCAATCATACAATTTAATTAATTTTAGAGAAATTATTTGGGTTTTATCATTGTAAAACTGATCTTAATAAACTAAATACAACATTTAAGTTTTCGGTCAAGTTTCAAGATCAATCCAACTTGAATCAATTTGAGTTATTTTATATTATTAAGTTTGAATTATCATCATCATTATTATTATTATTGTTATTATTATTATTATTTTGAGTCTGAGATATGAGTCAATTTTTTTTTATAAATGCAAAATAATCTTATGCTCAAGCTGACTGTAAAAATAAATGGCACATTTATTTCAATAGAATAATGGTAATTAAATTTGATTCTTCAAAAAATAAATTTTACAAGGTTAGTGTATGATAACCGGGCTACCTATCTAGTAAGAGTGTTTAAAAAATAACTGGTTATGTTATGATAGGTTTTAATTTAATTTATATATTATATTTTTTTTTAAATAATGTGTAGCTCAAATCTATTTTTTTTTTCATAAAATCTAACCGTAATCCATATAACTGATTTTTGAATATCTCTACTATATATATCCGCTACAATTTCTGACCTTGAATAGCTAAGTTAGAACAGTTATAAACATTACTCCCTCCGTTTTTTTTTATCAATCACTTTTATTGTTTTTATTAGGATTAAGAAATAATAAATAGATTTAAATTTAGTATTAAATTACGTGATTAAGATTAAATTATCAAATTTTATTGGTTCTGACTTTATTGAAAAAGAAAAATAAATTGAAAAAATAAATTAAATTACATTAAAAGTCTAAAAGTGACAGATAAATAAAATTTAGATTTTATTTAAAAGTGACAGATAAAAAAAAAAACAGATGGTGTAATGAATATTACATATTAATGTTTGAACTGTTACAATCATTACTGGACTTTTATTATCTTTCCCATTAATAAAGGATGAGAAGAACAATATATACAATTGGAATATTTCTAGTAAGCTCCCTACAACCTATTTTCTAGGCAGAATTACTCTCTCTCTCCCTATTAACTTGACTGTAAGAGTGTTTTCACATCAAAAATTCCTCGAAAACTTTGTGTTCTCAGGTGATCGGAAAAGTTTGGCAAATTGAATTATCAATCTATATTGCACAACAAGAAAATCATAGTTCCACTATGAAATTTAGCAAAAAGGTAAATTTTAAATTTAATTAGTAATAAATTGGCGAGAAAAAACGAAGCTATAACTGTGGCAAAAATAACTCTCAAAATAAATACTAATAAATTCACAACAATAGTAGCTAATGGTCGCGAATATTTTGGCGCAAGTTAGGTGAGTCAAATAATGACCAAGTAGCGAAAACTACTTAATTGTTGCCAATGTGCAATAAAATGAGTTTGTAATTATTTAACAAATATCGAGAAATTAGCGATAAGATCGGTAGTGATTAGCGAAAAACACTTGTTGCCGAGGAAAATTGTATTGTCGCTAAAGCACGAATTAATTTTTTTTAAAAATGCCAATTAATTTACTGCTATTTATTGATACAACAACCATAGTATTTTTGACAATAAGTGATACACTTTCTATAAGTACGAATGTCCGAAAAGTAAAAAATGAGCAAAAAAATAATTAACAAAGTTAAAGAAAAAAGTCAAAATGCCACATCATACATGTGTTTGCAATATGCCCTCTTATAAATTGGGGAGGTATATGAAGGTGGGTAAGTGGTACATTTTTAATTTACAAACAGAGATATAATATAATGCCCGAAAAATAATAGTGTGCAAAAAGTTAATTTAAAAAGTTTTGAAAAAAAAAACAAAATTCTATGTCCACCATATGTGTAGACACGCTCTTTTAAGTGGAATTTTTTTGAATTTGGGGTATTTTCTTTAAAAAAATAGAAAAATAGAATTACGGTAAACAAAATTAAGATTTTTGGATGTTGGAAACTGGCTAGAAGGCAGTGGCAACGCCACTTCAAGAGGAAGGGGGGCAATTGCCCCCCTTAATTTTTGAATTTTTTTTAATTATATATATATATATATTATTTAGACAATTTATCCCTCCTTAAAATTTTAGTTTTATCCCTCTCTCTTTAACTTATTTCTTAAGCTTTTTTTTTTTTATCAGTGAAACCTTTTATCTTCCCACTTTCATTGAAACAAAAATACAAAACTCTATTCTTTTTTTTATTTTTAAAGGAAAATAAGATAAATTTAAAAAAAAAAACTAAAAGTACAACAAAAATTTTTCTTTAATTAAAGGTTAGTAATTTAGTTTTGCAATTTTTTTCGCTTTTATATATCTTTGTTTTTTGCATTTTAGAGAATACATATGAAATTTTAGACAAATGCTAACCTAGTTAGGTTTTATATTATCTGTTTGAATTGATGAAAGCCTAAATTCTTTAGTTTCTTTATTATGTCACTAAGAACTATGTTGTATCAGTTTGGCTTAATTGATACATTTGCAATTGCAGAGAATTTAAATGTATAAAAAGAGTACCAGTATAATACCAACAAATATAATATAGAGTTTTACATTTTTTTACAAAGTACTAGCAAATTAAGTAAACATGTTACAGAGTATCCAAATGACTTTTCTTTAAATAAACAAAAAGGTCCTTGTTATATTATTGTATCCGAATGGCTTTTTAATGGTGTTGCAAATTTAATCTATAATATAATATATAAGTGTAGTAATAATTTTTGTAGGTGATCTTGTTGAACGAATGGTGCAAACAAAAAAGAATATTTTATATCATTTGATTTATAAACTCATCATTTTATCACTTGTTTTACCTGTTGCGATTGCAACTGTTGAAAGAGCATTTTATGCTATAAAATTTATGAAAAATCGATTACGTAATAAAATGGGAGATCAATGGATGATTGATTGTTCGATCACTTATATTGAAAAAGATGTATTTAATGCTATTGATAACGAAGTCATTATTTCCGCTATTAAGGCATGAAAGCTCGTAGAGGACAATTATAATTTTTTTAAAATATGTTAAATGAATATTTTTCTTTATTTAATAATTTATTTATAGCATTTATGCTATATTTTTTTTAAGCATGACTTATATTTTTGTCCCCTTTAATTATAAATCCTGACTTTGCCACCGCTAAAAGGGTTGTCGATATCTGACCATGTGGGGCTCGTGTGGATGATTGGTTAGTTGCCAAAAATCAGCTCAAAGTCATACTGATTTTCATCAGCTGCATGTCGAAAACCGGCAATGATTAGTGATGGTTTCTGACCAAGTGTTAACCCACTGCCAGACCTCGTAGACCGCACTTTAAATTTTAAAAGCCCCAAAAATAATTCATTTCATTTACAGAAGCAATCACCCTCCCTTATTTTCTCATTCTCAAACTCTTTCTCTCCTTCTTTTAACTCTTATTTTGAAGTTCTTTCTGTCATCTACAAATTCATTCTTATTATTTTCAGTACACTCCTAATTTGTTGAATTTTTACCCTACATTGTTTTCTTATATATAAAGAAAAGGTAATTTAATTTGATATTATATAGTATAATTTTTATTATGTTAAGTGAAAATTATTATTATTATTATTATTATTATTATTATTATTATTATTAGGTGTTGATTATCTTGAAGTATGTCTGGTTACAACAAAGGTAAGGTTTTTCTTTTTAAATTTAGGAAAATATCTTTAGTTTATATGTAAAAATTATTAATTTTCTTGATAGTAGATCTATTTTATTGCTTAATTTGTATATATTATATAGTCTAATTAATTAGTATGAAAAGATTATATGCTAGAAAAAGAATAAATAATTATTAAACCTATGCATGTGTTGATTAAGTTAAAAAAAAATTGTGTTTGCATATGTTTTTTCATGAAATTGATAATCTGAAATTTGATTTACATGAGAAGGATATTAAAATAAAATTTTAAATAATTTTTGAAAAAATAAGTGTAAGAAATTTGTATATGTTAAAAAATTAGATGTATAATGTTAAGATGTAGAAAAAAATGATTACATAAAGAGATAAAAATTAATAAATAGTAATAGTTTAAATTTTAATTTTTAAAGTAGGTCTACCAAAATTTTAAGAATTTATATGTTATTTTAATTGATTTTTTTAGAATGTGAGGATAATAACAAAATAGTAAATTAGTACTCAAATGATGATATATGTAAATGTAATGTAGGAAAAAAATATTGATCACAGTTACTTTTGTAATTCACACCGGAGGACAATCAATGTTCGGTATAACTAGTTTTCAGTATGACACTTCAAGTCCGTCAGCGAGATCAAGAAGATTGAAAATTAGGAGCAAGCCGACATTTGTTGAATGTATTCATAAGATAGCAGTTAAATTGGATTTACCTGCGAATGAGAGGCTTAGTCGGGTGATATATAAGTGTCCAGTAAATAACCAGAGATTAATTTGTTGGGCATGTATGGATGTAATTGATAACGATGATATTGATCAAATTTATTAGAATTTCTATACATTTTCTGGATACACCATTATGGAACTAATTGTTATAACTGAAAAAAATATAATTGGAGATGGAAAAAATGCAATGAACAGTATTATTCAAATGGCTAATGCTACAGAAAGAGCATCTATACCAACCGCGGAAGAAAGAAATGTATATGGTAATTATACAAGAGTCACTTAGTCCGATTTTTGTACACAGTTTAAGGCTTTTACATAATGTGAAAATATTGATGAATTGGAAACAATTGATCCAAGTCTTATTAGAGAGTTTAGAGGTTCAAATCAAACGAATTTTGCTTCTTGTTCTTCTTTGGAAGGTGGAGATGTTACATGCGATGGTGATAAGACATATAGAGATGAAGATAATATTACGAATACTGGATATATTTCTCCAAATTATGAGTCAGATGATGATGATGATGAAGAAATAGACTTGAATAATTCTGTCCTACAAATTATTGTTGGAAGGGATGACCACTATATTCCACGTAGTTCAATCCTTGTGATAGAAGTCCTTCAGAATCTACACATGAATGAGATTAGAAATTGACTCAGTGGTGAATCTATTATTTCACTGTTTCACTTTGGCTCTGTTCACCACACAACAGTTAATTTTATTGAAATTGAAATTAATATGTATAATAATATGCCAATGCTCAGATGGGATAGTGTTTCTGAGTTATGCGAAGAATTGGTTTTCACATCTAAGGATGAAGTAAAGGCATATGTGAAGAAATTTTCAATTCAAAATAATGTTTCGTACAAAGTTGTTGAGTTAAAGCCATCGTACTAGGTAGGGTGTTGCATGCATACCGATACAGGGTCTCGCCTTATCGGATCATTAGTATATATAAGAAACCTTATAACTGTAATGCATCGCTAGTAACCCAACACTATAGGCAATTAGATTCACAAATAATTTGTGATTGCATATTGAAAATGGTTAGTGTTGCTCCTGATCTCAGAGTTAGCGTTGTAATGGCTAATATCAAAAATCGTTTCAATTATAAGGTAACGTATAGTAAGGTATGGTATGCAAAGACTAAAGCATTAGAGGAGATATTTGGTAACTATGGGGCTTCATATAAAAAGTTATCTAGTTACTTAAAAGCTATGGAGACCTACAATCCTAAAACTATCTATGACTTTGTTGTTAAAGATAGTATGCAACCCAACTACAAGCAATTCAAAGGCTCTTCTTGGTATTCAAGCCATGAATAAATGGACTACCTCACTGCAAGCGAGTTTGCTTATCGATGGAATGTTCATGACGAAAAAGTTTTATCAAACACTGTTGATTACAAGTGTTGTTGATGGTAATAATTTCCCATACCCTGTAGCATTTGCTATTGTTGAAAGTAAAAACAAATCTAGTTGGGGTTGGTTCATGACATGTATTAGGCGGTATGTCACTAAACAGTGAGGCATTATTGTTATTTTTTATCGGCACGCAGGGATTATGGCATTATTTCATAATGATAGTAGTGGCTGAAAGGACCCTTTAGCTTACCATAGATATTGTCTTTGTCACTTCGTAAGCAACTACAACACTGCCCATAGAAATTCAAAAATTAAGAACATGTTATATAAGGCCGTTTTGTTTTCAACCTTAATTTTTTATTTTTATAATACTTATAGTTCATTTGTATATTTTAAACTTTATTAATATGTGTGAACATTATTGGTAGGTAATAATTTTCAACCACAAAAGTTTAAAAAAAGAATGGACGAGATAAAAAGAACTTGATATCGACTCTTACAATTGGGCCATGCAAAACTCTTTAGACAAGTGGACTTATCTCACGATAATGGCCATAGGTATGGGCATGCTACAACTAACATTGTTGAGAGTGCAAATAGTGTTTTAAAGGGTGTTAGGATGATGCCAATATGTTGTATTGTTAAGCATGTATTTGCTGGGCTTGTCAAATTTTTTAATAACAGAAGGGTCATGTATCGAACTCAGATAGCAATGAATAATACATACACTTAAAATTATTTAGAGGAGATGGCAAAGCATGCTAAAATAGCTTATTGGCACAGAGTTGAGAGTTTTGATCGACGTTCAAGACTATTCATAATCAGGACTAAAAATTTAAAAAAAAAGTAAGAGAAAAGATAATAACACATAAGTTGTTAATTTGGATTGCCGCCAATGTGAATGTGAAAAATTTCAAGGTACTAAAATGCCATGTTCACATGCTATAGCGACATGTATGCATGTACGTGTTGACATGTGAACATATTTCGACAAGTGTTATAAACTCTTAGAGGCATTGAGTTGTTATGGTTCATTTTTCCAACCACATGGATACCGTGATTACTGGCCACCATATGTTGGACCAACTCTAGTACCAAATCCAGATCTAATAAGGAGAAAGGGTTGACTACGAACGTCTCGATATCGAAATGAAATGGACAATAGAGAATGCGGTAGGCCTAACCAATGTACACTATGTCAGAATGAAGGACATAATAAAAAAAAAGGTGCCCAAATGTGCTAGGACCATCAAATTTAACTGAATACCCATGAAATATATAGTTTGACATAATATTTTTGATTTAATATTTGTAGACATTTTTTTATTATTGGATATACATAATTAATGCTTATGTAATATTATTAAATTGTATGATGATATTTGATCTACTACTTGGGCTACTTAATATTTGTGGACATTTTTTTATTAGTGGACATACATGATTAATGCTTATGTAATATTATTAAATTGTATGATCATATTTTATGTGCTACTTGGGTTACTTAATATTTGTGAAAAAAATTTTTTATTAGTGGACATACTTGATTAATGTTTATGTAATATTATTAAATTGTATAATGATATTTTATGTGCTACTTAAGCTACTTAATAAGTATTATGTTTGATAAATTTAAAAAAAAATAAATAAAGTAATACAATTTTCATAAATTCGATATTAAATTTAATTAATAAAATGTGATCATGTACCGCTTCTAGTGGGCCTTCTATTTCGAGTAGGATACCGTGGTTGTTGTTCACCATGTGGTGCATTACCCTCTTATATGTCATTTGATCCGACATGTAGTGCATTACCCTCTTATACGCCAATGGATCAACCATCACCACTAATAACATCATTATAAAACTCAGAAAATAACTGACCTCCATAGTTTGCTTGCGGATATGATTCTTTTGGTGTTCCAAATAATTGTTGGATGAAGTCATTTTCATATCCACCTTATATATGTTAATGAACTTTCTGTATTAAAAGCTGGAACAGTGTATGCACTAGGTGTTTGTTTAATAGGAACTGACAATGGTATCCTTGATTATGAGGTGATCGATCCACCAATTTTTCCTGGTGTATAACTTGTGCCCTCGAATTCAAAAGTTGTAAAATTTTGGCAACCAGATTGTGTTGTAAATTGGTCATGAGATACATCTATTTCTTGAAAAGGCCATGACATTGTTGGTGGAATTTGATATATATTTGGATTATAAAATATTTAATCAACACTTGATCGCCTCTCAATCCCATTTTTTGTTGATAATTTGTCTAGCAATATCACTCATAATTGGTCTTGGACTTAAATATATGTGCATCATCTATCATATCAAATTAATAAAATAATTATTATATTCGAATAAAATTTTTCATTTACTTATATCATATTAAAATTAATCATAAAATTTTATAAATAAATAAATATATATATATATATAATTTATTTAAAATATAAATATAAATATTAATATTAATTTCAAGTTTCAAGCATGCAAAAATAAATTTTTAATTTTGACAAATAACACACTTCAAAATTTGGTAATTTATCGATGCATTTTTTTCAAGCATTTAATGTTTACCAATCAATTAAATTAATTTTATACACTACCAATTATTAATCAGTAAATAATTTCAAATAACATGCTAAATAATTAATTCATAACTTAATTAATTGACAACAAATAGAATGCTAAACAATTAATTTTATACACTACAAATTTTGTTATTTGTTTGCGAGTTAATTTTTTTAAATTTTTCAAATTTCATCATATATATATTAATCGTGTAAAATGTAAATTCATGCTAATTTGATTAAAAAAAAGTTAATATCTTACCTTCAATCTTGAAATTAGATAACCTTCAAAATTATTACCACCTACAAATTAAACACGAAAATGAAATTAATAATAATTTAGATTTTAATTAACAAATTTAAACAGTATATTACAATAATATTATAAGTTAATATCTTACCTTCAAATAAAATTTAAAATGTTACTTATAACACAAATTACTTTAATTAAAATTGAAGTAATTATATAAATTTGCACAAGAAACTTTAAAAATGAGAAAAGACAAAGAAGAGAGTGAACTATAAAGGTAAAAAAGCAAGTGTAATAGGCAGAAAGAAAAATGAAAGGGACGAGTGCATACAACCTTCTCCCTTATACATAAGTTTAATATATAATTGCTCTTTACTATTTGGTCTTTGTCCACGACAAATTGGCCCATTGTATTGTCATTTCTGGGCAGTGTGAGCAGAAAAAGCAATGGCTGGGATTGTGCACGTTTTTTTAAAAAAATTTAGAGGTTGTCTGTTGGGTGACAGAGGCCCCTTAATACCGACACTAGATCAAGCCAGATTCCCTCTCCACATGGGGCTCGGCATTCAGATACCGGCAAGGAGTCCAGCCGGTTTTCAACACCCCAATCTGATCAATCACGTAGGGCCTACCTTGTCAAATACCAGCACTCATATATGTCGATTTTCAGCACTCCAGTTTTATAAACATATTTACTGTAGCCCCAAATTTTGAATTTTTTTTTAAAAATTACTTTATTTTCAATAAAAAAAACCCTTTTAAGTTATAGATTGTCAATGTGGGAATAATTTTTACAAGTAGATGTGTGGTGATCGAAAAGTACATGTTTCCAAATAGCAAGATGAGCAAGTATAAGGATGTTTTTATCATTTTTTCTAAAAAATACTTTCAGACCAATTGTTGTGGCATTGGATGGGTAAAATTCAAACCAATCCAAAAAAATTTAATTAAATAGTCATATCGAAAATATAATTTGGATTGGATCATTCGAATAGAATCAAACTAAAAATATATGTAGGATTTTGGATTATTCAAATCAAGTTGTTTGGATTTCAACTTATTTAATAGATAGTATTTTCTAGTTTGAAGTTTGGAATGTAATGTAGTTTATCATTTATTAATTTGATTTTTATCAAATTAATAAATGATTATTATTATTCTCATATTAACTTATTTTTTTTCTTTTCTAAGATATAGACTATAATTATGTAATTTTAATTGGAATATTGTAATTTTGTTCAATATTAAAAATAATTAGAATAAAAATGAATAAAATTTGAACTAGAAAAAGATGAAATTAAGTATAGTGTTTCACAAACAAATCAAATAGCATCTTAGAAGAATTGAAAGAGCCTACAAAGGTAAATAAGTGATACACATTCTATAAGTACAAATGAATGTCAGAAAAAAATGTGCAAAAAAAGAATTAACAAAGTTAAAAAAAAAGTCAAAATGCCTCATCATCACACGTGTTTGCAATACGCCCTCTTTTAAATTGGAGTGATATATGAAAGTAGGTAAGTGGTACATTTTTAATTTACAAACAAAGATATAATATGATACTCGAAAAATAATGGTGTGCAAAAAGTCAATTTAAAAAAATTTGAAAAAAAAAATAAAATGCTAGTCTGCCTATATGCGTGTCTATCACCACAAAAAAACTGTCAATTAGCGACGGTACAATTTTCGTCGCTATTTTGCGACGGATTAGCGACTGTTTTATAATTCCGTCGTGAGAAGAATATTTTCGATTTTTTTGCGATGAAATAGCGACGGAATGAATAAACAGTCGCTAATTATTGACGGGAAGTATCCGCGCCATTTTTTGCGACGGCATAGCGACGGAAAATATCCGTCGCTAAATTTTATAATTTTTTATTCATAAATTAGTTACAGAAAATTTAGCGACGGAAATTTTAGTCGCTAATTTTGAAGGGAAAATATAGCGCCTTTTTTGCGACGGTTTAGCGACGGAAATAATCTGTTGCTAATAGTAATTTGTAACAGTAATGCAATTAGCGACGGATATTTAGAAGCTAATCCGTCGCAAATAAATTAAGAAATAATTTTTTTTTAATTTCACTCACATGATTTATTTATACTTTTAAGTAATTTTAATATAAATCATATGAAATAAATAATTTATTTTCTAACAGAAAATTTGAAATTATTTTATAAGTTGATAATAATTTTTTATCAATTATACCAAAATCTAAAGTTATTTATTTAGAAAACTTATATTTTTAATAATAATAATAAACTAATTGTTACGATTATTATATATTTACGTGTTCAAGATTAAAAAAATAAATATTTATAAAATAATAATATAAAATTTATTATTTCATTCAAATTAATAATAAAAAAATTTATAATTAATTTTTATTTTATAAAATTTAAATCAAATATTAAATTATTAGGAATTCTATTGATTTCTTTATCAATTATCCCCAAATATAAACTTATTTATTTAAAAAAATTACATTTTAATAATAATAATAAAGTAATTGTTATAAGTATTATATAGTCATATTATGAAAAATAATAAATATAAATATTTATATAATAATAATATAAAGTTTATTATTTCATTTAAAATGATTATGAAAAATTTATAATTTATTTTTATTTTGTTAAAATTTTGACCAAATTTTATATTATTATTATATTGGAAACTCACGTAATTTGATTAAATAGAAGCATAACACCAAAATTTGAAGCAACTAAAAAACATTAAGGAACTATACCATTCTTGTTTTTCTTTTTTAAGAGATCTCTTATTTGCTTTATGGCATTGAGTGGTTTAAAAGATATGTTATGTTTGAACAATTGAAAGAGTTGGATAAAGGGTAAAAGTATGATTTATAACTTTGGAAGGCTGAGCAGTTGTCAAAATAAGCTGCTGCTTTGAGTTACAAGATTATTATTTTCTGGATTTAATTTAATTCCTCTCCATGGACTGTTAGAATTATCCATTCTTCATAAATATCAAAATAAAATATACAAGTACTCCCTTCCTTTTATGATAAATAATTTATTTTGATATTTAAGATTGTCAATCATATCAGTAAATTTTGATATTTTCGAATCCAGTTGTTGATTTTGAGACCTGGGTTTGAATTGGGAAGTGGAAAGTCTGGTGATTCTGATTTTTTTCCCCTAAGATGGAAATACATTTCATGCTTTTTCTTAGGAATTTACTGTTAAACTTTGTCTTGCTGCTTTATAATTGATTTTAATTTGTGATGTTATTTGCTACCATATTCTGTTTATGGCTTTCTTAATGTGATGATTGTGATTGGTGGTTTTTCTAATTATTGCTAAATATTCAATTGCTAGGCTCTTCTTTGAAGCCCACTGATCTGTGTCTTTTATCCGCTAATGGCTCCAGTAAAGCCAAGCTTACTATTTATAAAACCCCATTTACAGTTCGAGCAAGGTACAACTTCGTTATTTTTCATATAAACTCTCCAAAATTAAATCATTGACTATTCCATGTAGATAATTAAGAAATTTCCATAATTATGTTCATTTCACGACAGGATTCCATGGAAAATCGTGAACAAAGATGGCTTGGGAAGACCAATTTTGTAGAGATTTTCGTTCATTCTGGCAGATTTTTAGGAGTTTTGATAGGATGTGGACCTTTTAATTTTGGAAAATAATACTGTTGATGCCAATTAGTATGATATTATTACTATTTTGTTGTTTTAACAGAGATTGTTTGATATTATGTACGTTTTCAATTACTATTCTATATATATATGTGCGTATGTATTTTGGAACATATTCTGATTTGGAATAAATATATATTTGTATGTGTGAGATTATTGTTATGTACAGGTTGAAAATAAATAAATAACCATTATTGTATACAGGATCAAAATTTTCAAATACAGCAAAAGAAAAAATTAAATTATTCAATAATTTAGCGACGGATATGCGACAGAAAATTGTCGCTAATATGTAATAGATATAATTTCAGAAATAATTAGCGACCAAATTAGCGACAAATTATTTGTCGCTAAATTTTACACTAAATTTTTATTTAGCGACGGAAAATTTAGTCGCTAAATATTATTATTATAATTAGACGACTAATTAGGAATATAAATTAGCGATGAAAAAAAATTTGCGACGAAATATAATTTAGCGACTGAATTTGAATTTCGTCGCTAATATATTAGCGACTGTTCGTCGTGGCGTCGCTAATTTTAATTAGCGACGGAAAAAAAACTGATTTTCCGTCGCTAATCAGCAGTTTTTTTGTAGTGTATAATACATGCTCTTTTAAGTTGTGGATTGTCAATGTGGAAATATTTTTTACAGATAGATGTGTGATGCTCGAAAAGTATATGTTTGCAAATAGCAAAATGAGTGAAAAGTATATGCTTGCAAATAGCAAAATAAGCAAGTGTCAGGGCGTTTTCATAATTATTTCTAAAAAAAAATACTTTTAGGCCAATTGTTGTGGCATTGGTGGGCAAAACTCAAACCAATCCGAAAAATTTTAAAAAGTCGAATCAAAAATGTAATTTGGATCAGATCATTTGGATAGAATCAAATTAAAAATATATGAAAATTTAGAATTTTGGATTATTTAAATAGGGTTGTTTGGATTTCAAATTAATTAATAGATAATATTTTCTAGTTTGAAATTTGGAATGTAATGTAGTTTATCATTTATTAATTTGATATTTATAAAAAATTATAATAGGGAAAACTTTTTAGATGACCCAAAATAATAGGAAAATCTTCCATTTTGGTTGAAAAATCTTGAATTCATTTCATTTATTAATTCTTGGAGAAGAAGAAAGTTTGGAAGCAAGATTGAAGAGTTGGAATTTCATATTTGGTTCTCTCCTCTTTAAAGTTGTAAAATGCTTTCTCTTTCTACTCCTTTTAGTTTAACTTTCACTATGTTTATGAAAACATATGAAAAACCATCATGTTATGTATATAGCTTAATATGGGTTAAGCAATGCATGATGGTGACTACTCACAGCAGTCACACAACAATTATAGGCAAGAGACATAACGATGAAGTGACCCTAAGTAAAGCATAAAATACAAAAGATAAAATAATTTAATGAATATTAATTATAGGATACATAAATTAGGGTGTCATTCACATCATAATTTTGGATAGAATAGAATAGATACCTGAGCCGTACATAATATAACTTAAACCTTAATATAATAGACTATCGATCAGAACAAAACTGATTACAGATCATTACTTAATTGCCCACTAATGTCTTAAGACGTGGGTAATGGGAATAAAGCAAAAGATACCTATACCATTGGTATCATAATAGAAGAGGCATTGCCTCAAAATCCGAAATCATCATAAGTCAGAAGAGACATAGTCTCTAACAGAATAGGCAAAGCCTCAACCAAAGACACCAAAGTGTCTAACAGAGCAGAAGCAGTTGCAAATCCTTCTAGGCATGCCTATTTACCCACTACGTAGACTCGAGCAGGCTTTACTTATATACAAACATAGTTTATTCATTATTATAAACTTATATCACTTCGAAACCATCATATACCAGATCTAGATAAATTAATATCATATTTAATTAAAATAATATCTCATATCCTTAATATACTTGAACCTTTAATCAATAATGAGTTAAAATAATCTCAATACATTCTCAAGTGCACATGAAGTAAGTTTACGTAATCATATGAAATACTTTGGCAATTTTCAACTCATTTAGAGAGAGAAAATTCAATAAAATTTCAAAAAAGATGGGCTCACAAAGGTCATGAATAGGTGATAGCCGTGAGTCCCCATGCCAAAAATTACTATTCACAAAAGGTACCCTTACGGCGGTCAGAAATACCTGCCCGCAGTGAGTCTACAAGGGTCACGGCAGTTATGAATGGGTAACAGCTGTGAGTCCCCTCATCCAGGCAAAGATTTCTTTTGGTAAGATCCCTACTTCAATTTTATGTGTGTTTTTGACATATCTCCGATTAGGTTTAGATCAAATGGTTCTGCAATTTTATTCCTATGTGTGTCTGGTTTCCATTGAAATAAAAAGCATGTGATTTGGAGCTATAGTTTAGGATTTATACCTAACATATTATAAGCTGGTCCAAAACAGTGGCTAGCAGCAGACTTCTAAATTTTGAGTCATTTTTTAGAGTTTTAGGAATAGAATTAGCTCTAGAGTGCTTCATAAAAGTTAAAGTCTTATGTCTTCAAATTCTAATGGAACTAGAATTACTCAATTTGAAAATCTATAGGCCAGGTTATGGCCAAAATATTCGGACTGGTTCAAATGAACTAAAACCAAAATTGGTCCTAATAATCAATTCAAAGCTTAATTCATTTTCCAACACATGAATCGACCTCAATTCCTTTATCCATTATCAATACCATAACCAAGTTCTCACTCGAATTATTTAAAAACATAAAATACAAAATCAATCAAAGTAATGGGTTCACATACCTTTAAAGCTTGTAAAGTCACTCTAAATATTCCAAACTCCCTCTTTTTCTCTAACTCTAGCTTCCACCTCAACTAAATCACATAATACATAAATAAAGTTTCAATTCCATGTATTTTTGTACATCTCAAGACCTTAGTCGAAGAAGAGGAGAGAAAGAAATTAATTTCCTACTAAATCACATAAATTGCATACCTTGATTACTTAAATCCCACTAATTGTTCACTTGGCTTAAGCTCCTTTAGCAACAATTTTTTTTTTATGTAATTCAAGAGAGATTTAAACTGGCTAAAATCTGTATTTTTGGCCTTGAATGGCCGGCCACTTCTCTTCCCATCAGATTTTTGTTGGCTTCTTTAATGCATAACTTTTTTCTAGAAATACTAGGTGTCATGCTCCTATTAATCCCTATCTTTAAACTTTTGTTAATTATGATTTGGCCACATAACTTTCTAATTTCATGTAATAGCATGGAACCTCAACTTATTCTTCACATAAACCCAAGATTTCATGAATTTGAGCATACATAGCATAATTAGAACAAATTATGAAACTAACAATATCAATAATACCGATCATATCCCCAATTCACATTTATCAGATCCATTATCTTTCAATTCTCAAGTTTCCATAAGTATTATGTCTCATTCTTACTAGGGTATAATTCAGGGTGTTGCAGATTGAGTTTTCCAACTTGACTGAAAATTGAATTTAATTGATATCCATCATAATCTTGAGAGGATAGATGAAGTTTTAATCTTTAAATAAATCGTTTGAGTAATTTGCTAACTTTAGTGTTTAATTTTCATTTATTAATTTATAATTTACTTTAAGTAGCTAAAGCCCCTTTTAACAACAAATTCTCAGATAATATAGACAATTTTAGAATAATTGTAGCGGGATGGGTACTCTCAAAAATTGATCGACCCACTATTAAACCTGTTTAGTTTTATTGTCCCAATATCCATTTCAAATCCATTTAATTCATCTACTACCCACATCCATTCAATTCTGTTTAGCAAAATCCTCAGATACCAGTATCCACATAATTGCTCATTTAATTGATAGATGAATTAATTTGGATTAAAAAAATATAAATTTTAATAAAATTACAACTTATAAAACAATCAAAAAAATCAAAGTCATAATTTAGTAAATTTTAAATCAATATATAAATAAAAACTTCCACATGGAATTCATTTGTAAATGAATTATTATACTTGGAATAAAATAATTAATGTATAGAATTGAGAATGAATTCCTTAATTTTATACTTGGAATAAATGAATAAAAAAATTCATTTCTAATTTATTTACTTAAATATCCTTAACTTCAATTCAATACATATAAAAAAGCCAATAATGTCTATAAAAATTATATCAAATAAAACATTAACTATTCCAACTCATGATTAATTAAACAATAAATCAATCAATATGAACAAATTTATTAAATTAGGGTTTTCTAATTTTATACAAAAAATTTAATTTACAAAATGTAAAAGAAAAATACTAATCAGGTAAATTTGATTAAAAAATTGAGAAACAAGAGAGTAATAATCGTTCAAAATATATATTTAATTGAGAAATTGACTAAGAATGGTGAAAGACACGTTAAAAATACAGTATATATATATATATATATATAAGGATATTATAGTTTTTTACTACTTGGCTCCTTAAAAATAAGGAATTCATTTGCAAATTCCATCTATTTTGATAGAATTTGGTGAAGGCATAACGAATTCCATGAAATTTAATTTGTGGAATTCAATTCTTTTTTTTTTTTTTTTTGCATTTCAAACATAAATATTTGGAATTACAAATGAATTCCATAAAATTTTATGGAATTCATTCATTCCAAGCAAGGTCTAAAAGTTGTATATAAATATTGCATTAATAGGGTGTGTTGCAAAATATTATATAATTTGATTATTTAAGGAATTGGTTCAATTTCTCACTTACATCTACAATTTTATATTACTTTCCAAATAAATGGGTTTAAATAGGACATATATCCACGGATAATTGTTACCTATAACTAAATATATAAACAGATTTAGGTATTAGGTACCTGACGTAATAAATCTATATCCGATTCAATTTCGTGATGGATTTTATTTTTAATATCCAATCCATTCTAAATCAATTTACAATTATCCGTAACTTCAATAAACGGAACAAAGCATATCAAATATCCTAAAATATCTAACATGCTTATATCCCTACTAGAGAATGATATTCGGATATTCTAGTATGCACTTTATTACTTGATTGGTGCATCTGTCAAACACGTATCAATATATATGGACTGATTCGTTAATAATTTTATTAAATAGTTAATTAATATCGTTTTTAAAAATCACTAACCATAAAATTAGGACTGCAAAATCCGAATCAACACCAAATATACCCATCCAAAATTTGTATTTAGGTAAAGCTATTTGAGTACGGCTCGATTCCGGGTCTGGATTGGGTTGAAACCTTGCCAAACCCGATCCTACCCAAAAAGTTAAAACCCATATAGATATATATTCATAAATAATATATAATTTAATTATCCATCAGGTGTCACTCCACCCTCGGTCTTCAACTCTCCCCTCTTCGAAATCCCAGAAATTAAAATCCCTCTCTCTCTGCTTCTGCTTCGCTAAGCTCACTATTGGCAGTCAACCGTCGTTTTCCTACTGCCGCCACTGCCGTTGTCTGCCTTTCCCATTCTCCTGGTGCACTGCAGTTCGCTTGTTACATTGATTAAATTGCTGTGATGTGTGCTAAATTCTTGAAGGAAACAAGTATCTTTTTTCTATAGAATGTTTTATAATTCAATGTGTTTCCTACATAGAGACGTGGGTCAGCATGTAGATTTTGAGGATCAATTGATTGCTCGTTGTAGATTTTGAGCAGAACTGGTCTTCTTGAATTCCGGTTAATAGGATCCGGGCCTGACTAATTATCAGGGTCGGTTCAAGTATGAAATGGTGCCTTATTATGGGTTTCAAGGTTGAGTGGATTGGATCGGATTTGACCCGAATCCAACCAAGAAAACTAACCGTTCACTTTGATCATAATTTTCAATTTTAACCCATATAAACGTCAATGAACTAAATCTCATTTTAATTATGCAAAATACAATTCAAAATACGAAATAAAATTTACAAATTAACTGAATTACAAATAATTATTAAAAAATAAAATATACAAATTAACTAAATTACAAATAACTATTCAAAGTAAAATTTAAAATTATAATTATTACAAACTATAATCCATCATCCAATCACATTTTAAATCTATGTAATAAAAATTAATCATGTAAAAAAATATATATGAATTTAGATATAGAAATCGGCTCGAATCATATGGATTCAAATTCGAATTACTTTGGATCAGTTTTTTGGTTCTGGATTTTCAAATTGTCATTTTTTGGTTGGTCATTTCTTTTTTGGATCAAGTTTGAGTTGGATTTAAGATCACAGTTAAAACTATAAAATCGGATTAAAATTGAAATCAAATTGAATTAATTTGGTATATTTAGTTTGCTTTTTGATTTAATTTGTTTGATTTTAAAATAAAAATTTAGTTATATCAATTAAGTTTTCAATATCTAAAAACTACTAAAATTAAATTGACCAAACTATCAGTAAAATTATTTTATTTTGTACATTTTTATATATTTATTTATATAAAACTCTTAACCCTTTTTTTTACTTGTGTGCCGCTCATCTCTTTCAATCGATAGGTCAAAAAATGAATTAAACTAAATTTTGAAATTGTAATTAGAATAGAAAATTTCATCAAATAAAAGAGTGAACAACTCACTTCCAAATTTAAGATGCAATAATTTAATGAAATAATTTGATGAGAAAAAACTGAAAAACTACAATTGAACAACAATGATAATACAAAATGCTGGATGAACTAAGAGTAGTATAACGACAGCAGGCTAGAGCATAGAGCAAACAAAGATCAAGAAATGAAATATGGAAAAACTTGAAACAGTAACACTATATACTATACATCACTTAAATATTATTTTTTTACTTTTTTATTTATTTTTCTTTTAAATTTTACTAATTGAAACTTAAACAATTAAATATTTTTCTTTTTTTTAAATGAATGGATATTAATAAAACAATACAATGTTTATATATATATATATATATATATATATATATATATATATAAGGTGTATTTAATTAAAATAATCAGGTCAGGAATTTAAATCGAATTGGATCGAATTTCAGAAATTTATTACAAATTTTTTGAAATTTAAATCAGATTCAATTTTAAAATTTTTGGATGATTCAGGTTTTCTTCATATTTGGGTCACTTAAATAGTATCGGTTATAAGATTGCCAAGTCTATATATAACGTATTCAAATATTTTTTTAAAATAAATTTTCTAGAGTAAACTAAATTTTAAATTAATATGAAAAGATTATATAAACTTCATAGGAAAAAATATTATAAAAAATTAGATATAAAAATAAATATTTATATATAATAGCCTATGACATTGGAAGGAGAAAGAAAACTGTGATGCCAATGTACAAAATTCTTATGAAAGTGATTACCAAAAGAGTTAAGCCTTGCCTTAGTACTTTGATGGGACCTCATCAAGCAAGCTTGATTCCGGGACGCCAAATAACGGACAATATTATCAAAGTTGCTCATTCAATGCGCAACAGAAAAAGTGGAATTGGTTGGGTAATGATAAAAATTGACTTGGAGAAAGCCTATGACCGCTTACGTTGGGATTTCATTATTAACACTTTCATTGACGCAGGCTTCCCCGTTGAGTTACGTAAACTACTTCTCTCATGCTGGTCTAATAGCAGCTTTAAAATCGTCTAGAATGGCGATCTAACAGATAGTTTTGCTCCTTCTCGTGGGGTCCGTCAAGGTGACCCTCTCTCCCCCTATATTTTTACTCTTTGCATGGAATGCCTCTCTCGTGGTATAACCAAAGCAGTGCAGGAAGGATAATGGAAACCTATTCGCCTAAGGAGAAACTGTCCACCACTTTCTCATCCTTTTTTTTTTTTTTTTGCAAATGATCTCATTCTTTTTGCTGAAGCCTCTTTGGATCAAATGGAGATCATTAATGGGGTTTTAGAAGATTTTTTCATTTGTTCTGGCCAACTAGTTAACAAAGATAAATCAGCCTTTTGTGTTTCAAAAAATGTCAGTCGTGGTCTTGCTGCAACTCTAAGAAATATCTCTAGTTTCCATTTAATTGATGATCTTGGCCACTATTTGGGAACCCCCATCCTTCATGGTCGATCCGGCAAACGTTATTATAATTAAATTGTTGACAAGGTGAGGAGTAGACTGGCTAATTAGAAGGCAAAATCCTTATCTATGGCAGGTCAGATCACTATAGTCAAATATGTTCTCCTTGCTATCCCTATGTATGTTATGCAAACTTTGATTATCCTCTTTCTATTTGTGACCAAATTGAAAAGCTTTGTCGTGACTTCATTTGGGGTTCTTCTTCTGATGAAAGAAAGATCCACCTTATCAAATGAGAACAACTATGCAAGCCTGAAGATCGTGGTGGAGCAAGTATCAAGAATTTAAAGATTTGTAATAAAGCTTTTGTTCTTATAATTGCTTGGCATTTGATCTCTTAAGAAATGCTCTTTGGGTTAGAATTTTAAAATCCAAATATAACATAACCAGCACCTATATGACTTCTATTATCTCAGGAAATGTTAGTTCTATTTTGTGGTGTGGTTTAACTCGTGTCTGGGCTACCTTTAAATGAATTCTTGTTAGGCAATTAACAATGACAAATCAACTTCTTTTTGGTTTGATCATTGGGCAAAGGTGGATCCATTGTATCTTTATGTTCCTCTGGAAATTAGGAATACTGTTTATTGGCAACATGTTTCCCAATTTTCTGTTAGGGATATGTTTGATGTTAACACCGGTTGGAGATGGAATATTCTAGATAAATTCTTAAGCTCTGAAATTAAGTCATTAATTGACTTTTCTCTACCACCTACTGTTGGGCTAGGTCGAACAACCTTATCTGGCTCCCTTTTTGTTCAGGCTCTTTCTCGGTGGAATCAATATATTCCATCCTTAATAATGGGTTTGTTACAGAGAACAATCGCTGGAACTTATGTTGGAAATGGCAGGGTTTTAAACGGATTAAAATCTTCCTTTGGTTGTTAATGCATAAACGTTTGTTCACAAATGCTGAATGAATGCATCGACATTTAACTCTAACTGATGTATGCCCTCTAAACAGACAGGAACCAGAAACAATCCTTCACATGGTACGTGATTGTCCCGGCATCAAAAGCATTTGGCTCTCTTTTCTTCTAGCAGCGTATTCTCAAACCTTTTTTACTTTAGACTTGACGAATTTGTTAGAGGATAATCTATCTTCTAATTTATACATATGCTGGTTCCATTGATTGGTCTTTGTTGTTTGGCTACTTATGTTAATTTGCATAGAGGTGGAGAAACGAAGCAACCTTCAATAATAAAGCTATTCTTTGGAATATCAAAAAACAAATGATTATTTCCTCTGTTAATGCTTATATGGATGCAAGAAACTCTTTGATTGACTTCAACAGGAATGCGGGAATGAGGCACAAAATTTTGATAGGTTGAGAATCAATTGGTCCGAACCAAGTTGTGATTAACACAGATGGGTCTTTCCGTAGATCTTCATCCCAAGCTTCAACTGGGGGTATTTTCAGGGACTGGATGGGGAGATGGCTTAGTGGTTTTTCAACGTTTGTTGGTGGCAATAATGCTTTTTTTCGTCAAAATCTGAGGAGTTTTGTTTGGATTGCAAGAAGCATGAAAACAAGGTTGGAGAAAAATCATTCTTCAAGTTGACAATAAAAGTGTGGTGTCAATTATTTCGAGCAATACTAGAGTTCAACCTTCTCATAGCCTTATTCTCCTTCAGATCCGGGAGCTGCTGAACCAAGAGTGGAGTGTCCAAATCTGTCATATTTATAGAGAAGCTAATGTTGCAGCTGACTTTCTTTCTAACTGGAGTTTCTCTAATGATGTTCGCTACTTATGGCATTCTTCCCCTCCATCTAGAATCAAGGGCATTTTAGCAAGTAACGTTATGGGAAATCTGTTTCCTAGACTTATTTCAACTTAGTTTGTTTTGTTTTGTTCTCTCCTTCTTCAAAAAAAAAAATAATAATAGAAGTAAATATATAATTTATTTTATCATATGTTTCTGTAACAATCTGATTCTAGGAATATATATAAGGGGCCCAACACACACATACCGTTCCTCATGTCATGTAGGATTGAGCCTTGCAAGAATAGGAAACTGATAAAAGTTTAATGGCATTTCCTAATAATGGATATTGCTCCAACTCCGTCCATTAGGGGTGTTTAAATTTGGTGTAACACATTTAATCCATCTAATTCAATCCATTTAACCTATTTTTCTTACAATTATAACGGGTTATTATAACCCATACAACTCATTCTAACATTTTAATAATATATATGTGGATTATGGTTTATTATATAACCCAACCAATTAGCCCAATTTTTCTAATAACCAACCGAATTTCTTCTCGCCTCAAGCCTCATAAAATTGGTTTGTTGTTTCTTCTTTAAATAAAAATTCTTGAGATTCAGAGTCGTAAAACAATTTACATCTTACTTACCTAACATCAGCATGACATCCATCGAATTACTATAGTCCAAGTTGAATTTCTATGCATCAATCTGTTTCAGTTTCAGTTCTTATCAATCTATGTTCAGCTGTCTTTGTTAATGCAAAGCTTTGTATTTTATTTGCATTTCTATGAAGCTTCACATCTTTTCTTTCCTTGATTTCCATGTAGTTAAGAATTGATTAATTATTGCTTCAAACTCCCTATTCTCTATTTCCAGTTATTTTACTCTGCACTTTCTTTTCTACTGCTACCCAATGAAGGGCACATCATGAACTTTTAGGAACTTAAGTACCTGGTGTAATTGTCAAGCTAGACAGAGAATAGCTACCCTCCTGTGACAATTTTTTTTAATTTGTATAGATGGGGCTTTGGTCACATCTTAATTTATAGACCTTTATAATCTATGTTAAGAATATCTAGTGTGTGGTCAAATTTGGTTAAGATCAATACCTGTGCCCATTGACTTTGGCCATACAATTGATGAAATTGAAAAATATGAAAAAATTAAAACTAATAATGCTTAAACTTTTTAATATTTTGATTTATCTTGTAATGAGTATTGAATGATTCTAATTATTATGTTGATGCAGATTTTATAGGAGTAAAATCTCCAATAATAATGGAACCGACTTCACCAATCAACGAATGATTCCGATGTTAAAGATTCCAATGTTAAAGGCAAATGAAAGATGCATTGTTTAAATGAAACATGTATTTTTTTATAAATATTTTTTTATGTATTATAATTAAATCAATTAATTTTATAATTTAAGAATTTATATGTAGTTTTAAATTTTAGGATACTATTAAATTGTTTATGAAATTTATATGTAATTTTAAATTTTATGGCACTATGAATTTATATGCATACGGTATTTAAAAAATATTTATAAAAATAAAATTAATACTTTATATTTAAAACTATATAAATATAAATAATTTATAATTTATATGTTTATAATATAATATAAAAAATTAATATAACCTATATAAACCAACCCAATATAAAAAAAAAAAAATTAATTCAAGACCCAGCTGATTTGGGTTGAGTTCAATTCATTTAAAAATTTAAATGAATTATAGAAAAAATCAATTATAACCCATCTAACCCATATTTGACACTCCTACTGTCCTGCAATCTTAAATTGGTGGATATGCCCTAAAAGCAGCGACCTATATCAGGTCAATTAAGAAGAACTTTACGCATTGTTAAAGGCATGACACTAGTTAAACTTGCTAATTTAGCTATGAGCATTTTCAAAAGGAGGCAATCCCCAATTACTTGGATTGAAATCCAAAAGTGAGCTCAGGACTTGGTCTGCAGTGTCATGATAAGAGCTATCTAGCCTTGGATCTGGAACCATCACTACATGCCTGCCATTGTGTTCGCGAAAACAAAAATAATAATTAATAACCATGCGAAAATTTACTTGTAAATGCTAAAGCATTGCAATTAAACCACTTGCATGTTACACAAATATTGTGGTTCCTATTCCTAATATTAAAGGCAGTATGCAATTGTTAGTATTATTCCTAATTAGTATTTCTATTAGTCTATGTTTCCTATTTTCCTATTTAGACATTTATGTTTAAGTTTCCCATTCCTATCTTTCTATTTTCACTGTGTACGTTTAGGTTTCCACTTTCAATAATACTTAGCTCTATAAAAAGCAATAAGAGATTTGTCTCCTCAACAAGTCGCAAGTTTCTTACTTCAACAAGCTTGAAGGTTCTTGCTCTCTTTAAGGAGCTCAATTAATTCACCATCATCATAGGTTAAAAGCTGATTTCATTGATAATCGCTCTATTACACAATCCTTAACCTGGGACCATAAGAACTTGGCGTCAGAGCTCATCATGGGCAATGCAGAAAAGTATGACAAGCTGATGGCCCTTATCTAAAAAGCAACAAGAATACAGCTATTGATGCTGCAAATCCAGGAACTGTTATCGATGCTGCAAATCCAGGGCAATACAGACAAGAATGACGATTATACAAGAAGCAACAGAAGTCGCAGAGTCTGAATCGCAGATGCTAGCTAAATTCAGTTATTGTTGCTGCAAATCCAGGAACTCTCCCATGGTTAACCAAAGTCCAGGGAAAGATGTTGATGTGGGAAGTAGCAGTAGGAAATATTATAGGAACCCAACCTACAGAGGGGAAACCCAACCTAATCTGCCAATAGGGAATAGAGTGGTGCTAAGGTATACGAAGCTAGATTTCCCCACTTTTGATGGTTCAGGGGATCCATTAATATGGCTGCATCACTGCAAAATGTTTTTCTCCATTCAGCACATGGATGCAAGTGATCAAGTTGGGCTGGCGGCTTTCCACATGCTAGGGGAGGCCCAGTTCTGGTACTTACCATATCAAAAAGGAGAATCCAACTCTAACATGGACAGGGTTCAAGGACTACTGCAGTCTCAGGTTTGGCCGACCAGCTTTCATTAATCCATTGAGTGAATTGGTAAAACTTATGCAAACTGGATCAGTGCAGGATTATTCGTCCTGTGACATGACCCTTCATTGACCATAACATTGTATCTTCTTCCAGCAATTTTAATGCGAAGACACAACAGGCAAAAGTTGCACTCTATCAACTTAACAACTTAATATGATTTGCTTGCATAGGCAATCCTAATAAATGTATGTTGAGCAGTGTACTTACATTCCAGCATTTTTGGCTGCAAGAACACCTGACGGTGCATCTTCAAAAACAAGAACCTTCTCTGCATCAACTGGGCCACCCTAAAATTTCACAAAAAGACGTAAAAATGTCATTTTTTATTCTTACATGTTTTAAGTGAATAAAGCTTAACTGGAGAAGTCAATAAACTGAATGGACCAATGACTACATCAGAGCTGATTTTACTGCCATCTATTACACCTCCACAATCTTTACCTCAAATCTCTGGGCTGCTGCAAGGAATACATCAGGCGATGGCTTGCCTTTCTTAACTTCTGGATCATCTCCAAGGACAATATGGTGCATCAAGGCAAAAAGCTCACCATGTCTTTGTGTTTTCAATTCAAAATGTCGCTTATGAGAACTGCAAAATAAATCTAATTCATTAAGATAATAAGCAACTCCTGAGGGGGGAAAAAAAGGAGAGACGGAGAAAGAGGATAAGTGTGTGTGTGTGCGCGTGTGTGTGCATGGAGAAAGAGGATAAGTATTTAAGTGTATGTGTGTGTGTGTGTGTGTTTGCAGAAGAAGTAAACAATCACAAAACACAATAAGAAATGAATTAAACCATACCCAGTGGCCACGCAAATTGGTATTCCTTTTGCATGAAGATGCTTGATTAAACGGCTAGCCCCTGCAGTAAATAAAGAACTAACTATGTAAGTGCAATTGATTCAACATTACAAGAAAGTATGTGTTTCATGGTTCATATACCTTACTTATATGCTAATGTTAATTGAAGCATTTTGCCACGTGATTTGAGACTGAAAGAGGAAGCTTTTAACGAATTATTTGAGGAAGTAAGAACTACTTCTACTTATTCACATAAATAGTAAGAACTACTTCTAACTTATTCAGATAAATGGTACCTTGTTCCCTTGTGGTTTCCAGCTCAGAAGAAAAGCTCAAAGTAACTTGTTTCCTTCTTTACTGTTCCTTTTATGGATGATGCAAAGGCATGAACAGATTGTTTCCCAAAATTAAAAGTGGAAAACAGAAAATTAAATCCTAGGTTAGTCCTTTATTTAAAACCAAAAGGATATCCTAGTCCTTTTATATAATCTACTTGTCCTAGGCAAAAGACAAGTTAGATCTATCTAAATGTTCATTTGATAATCTATTTAATACAAGAATCTTATCTTATAATTAAAAATGCAGAAAGCTTAAAGAGCACCTTCAGTAATTTTTAGAGCTTTATTTAAAGGTAAAAAAGTTCATCTAACCTACATCAGCAAAGCTTGTTCAAAATATCCACAGAAAGAGCTGAGTACAATTGAATTTCCTCCCTTAGCTTTCCTATTGAAAAGAATATATATGCTGATAATGTAATAAAAAGTCAAAACTGTCCTTTTACCTACAGTTTTATTGGTACTTGATCACTGCCCCACTTCCCTCTTCTACTTCCCCTTTTTCATGAAAATCAAAAGCAAAATTATAAAGTACAGAGGATCAATCGAAAGAGGAGTACAAAGAAAAGAAAAACAAATAGAAGCAAGAGAAATATTGCTCAAATCTTATAATGTAAATTCCAATTTGTCATTGATTATTTAGAGGGTGTTTGGTACCATTATAGGTTTTAGTTTTTGTTTTCCGAAAGCCACAAGCTATCTGTTACTTTTAGTTTTACTTTTTTTTTTTTAACAAATGTTTATAAATTTGTACCCCAAACTCTAAATATCAAATTTCATTCATGAATTACTATTTTTTCTCCTCCATCACTGCCTATTTTTGGGTCTTTTTGCTTATATCTAAAGATCTAGTGAATATAATTAAGGGAAAAAAAATCTATTATCAAAAAGGATTTACGAATTTTAAATTTATATCTCAAACTTGTAAAACTGATTTATACAATACAAGCACCATAGGAAAAAATATTTTAAGAAAATGAAAAAGAAAATGATGATCGGAGAATAATAAACATATGAAGAAAAAGGAAGAAGGGGGAAAATAAACAAACAAACTAACCTTAAGAGGAGACAAAGGAGGAGAAAAAAAAAAGGGAAAGATGAGAAAGTGTGAAAATAATAATCATAAAACCATCTTTCATGGTTTTTTCAGAAAGTGTTCTTTGTTTCTAAGAATGTGCTGTGATAGGTAGTGAAAAGAAAAACAAAAGCAATTTAAACAAATAAGTTTGTTCTGAATAACAAAACAGAAAAACCAAAATAAGACCAAAGTAATTCTGCTCCTTCCTTTTTTTTTTTTTTTTTAAAATAGCATTTACTGCAGGATATGGATTAATTTGATATTAAGTTTTCCTTCAGTCATTTGTACCCAATTATTTGTTTTTAACTCTAGGAGTATTATAGCAATACCATTTTTACATAGCAATAAAATTGAAATTTTGCATTTGCTTTCTAAGTAAAACTAACTTCTGAAGTTGATGCATGTTATGTATAACAAAGATATTACAAATTCAATCCAAATTCGCAATATATTTATGTAGTTTTCACTAATTATTAAAGCTAATAGATCTTTTTTCCGCCTAGATAAGTATCAGCAGATAGTGTAAAACCCTGACCTTGCATTACATGCATCATAAAAGGCCACTACTTTGAGAGTTCAGATTAACAATTGATCCATACCAAACCCCTCCCCCACGTTCTCCCTGCTGCTGCTGCTACCAGAAGATGGAGGTTTGTGGAAACAATGAACCATAACTTTAACATGCTTACAACAAAATAAACCAAGCAGATAAAGACTGAAAATTGCACTGTTTATATAATTATTACCTGGCATTAGATCACTTGTTGGAAACATGTGCTGCAGCATCTCCTCTCTTTCTACCAGAAAGTCCTCAGCCGAAAGACCAGCACTAATTCCAGTCTCCTCAACAAAAACACGAGCTGCCTCTATTGCTTTCTTCCCCATCATTTTTGCCTTGAGCGACCAATCAAAAGTTCTATTATATCTAGCAAGTATTTTTTCCTGGACTTCGGTATAGAATTTTTCCGTATCTGGCACATAAATCAGTAGAAAGCTCATTAGATGATAGTTTAATTCCTAATGAACAGATGTACAAGGACAAGAAAGCCAGCCTCATTAACTATCACTAAGTTCAAAACACTGAAATTGTGAATCTGGGAAAGGTGAGATTGAATAATTGTGGCCAGAGCAGAATTTACATCAAAAGAGATGCCACCCTCACACTTGGTGATTCAAGAAATCACAAGCGGGTGGACAACTTCGCACAATGCAACAAATTGAAGAAACCCAAACATCTTATTCCGTCCCATTCATAAGGAGTTAATCTACACTTATAAGATGCTACAATAACCTTCATACTCAAACTACAACATAGTCAGAATAATAAATTCAAGACTAATACTGTTATCAATATGAATTGCATAGTAATAGTATACTGCTAAAAATTACCATGAAGGCATGAAATTTGCTGTGCAATGCCACATGTACTGCAGAAAGTAAATCCAAAGACCTCAATTCAACTTTGTTTTTGGAATCTCCAACACTATTCTATCATCAGACTGAGATGTACAAACCTGCCACCTTTTATTGTTATTTATTTTCCACATTTTAACATTTCAAAATTCATCTTTCCAAGAGCATCAAACATATGCATTATGTCCTAAAAGCTAGTCTATATAAACAATCTCCTAAAAGCTAGTCTGTATAAACAATCTCCCAATCTATTATGGCCAATATTGGAAAAGTAGTACCAAAAACCGTAAAGATTTAGAGTAATTTACAGTTTGGTCCTCCTCCCTGAAATCCTAATTTAAATTTTCAGTTTTCATAAACATAATCTACTTCAAGATTAACAATAAAAGAAGTCAAATGCAGTGAAGTTTTGATAAAAACAAGTCAATTTGACCATTCAGACATATTTTAGGAGGCCATTTTCATTTTATTTTCACAGCCATAAGATATTACAAATTTAATACAGGGCTTATGTGCATGCATCATTAATCAAAGTCTGTGTCAGGTATCCAAGCGCAGGGGATGGCACAGATGCTATAATCTAAAATTTGCAAAGTGAAAAAAGAGATTGTGGGGCTAAAAGATATGCAGCTCTGTCAACAGTACTCTTCAAATTTCAGGAAGTTGCCTCACCAATTGTTGTCAGAAGAAGAAAAAGTTGGCAATACCTAATGAGACCTTGAGCTGGGCCATTTTGCTTCTAACATGGGCATTCAACGAAAGATTAGGCAAGTGAGGGTTTGAACCTCTCCTTCATAGGCAAGTGAGGGTTTGAACCTCTCCTTCATAGACTAATGAGGGTTTGAACCCTAGTAAAAGGCATTTGGAAGCAGAAAAAGGAACATCAACAAAATCAATAATCTTGTACCTAATTCTTAACAAGAATTAAGCACTTCAAAATAAATGCAAATCAGCCAAATTCAAATTGCAGATCACATGCCATGTTGCATCCCAATCTGCTTTAAATGTTCTTAACCGCATACGAATATTAAGCCAATTATTCCTACTCAAGTAATAAAATGAAAGTCCATTAACTCTACGGTATTATACATTATACAAATAGAGCAGTAAAAATGCCAATAAAACTCTAACCAGATTTATGACGAAAAACACAGAAATCCATGGAACTCTATAAAAGCAAACGGCTGCACACTTGAAAATCGACATAAATACGAAGAACAATAGATGAATTATGAAAATGTGGGATAAATTTACCGAGTAAGAGGCCATCCATGTCAAAGATGACGTGAGTAATGGGTGCTTTCACTGAGGAATTGGCCATTGGAATACAGTAAGTGCGGTTGTGGAGGTTTTGTGTGAAGTTGCTGAAGGATCCGAAATGAAGGGTTTGTCGAAGTATTGAGCAGTAATTTATTGCAAACATTCAACACTCTGTTTGGCTAAGCAGAAAGTGAGCAGAAAGGAAAAACGTGACGGATGGAATTAGATACATAGGTCTTGTTTGCTGCCTTACTTTGGAGGAAAGGAATATCAAGATGGTTGATTAAAAAAAAAAAGAGAGATACAGAAAAAAAGAAAAAGAAAAAAGTCTCAGTTTTACAATATTGGTAGGAATGATCACGGGCCGAAGAATCTCTGTTCTAGGTGGGAATCTGTCCCGAATGAAACGAAAAATTCCCGAAAAATTTTCCCGTGGGGACGGAAACGGAAAAAAAGTATTTTCCGACTTAGAATTTGAGGCGGGGACTGGGATTGTGATCCCTGCCCCGATATTTTTTCGCCACCGAAATTTAATTATTAAATTTAATTATATTTATATAATTTAGTTTTAAATTATATTTAATTTTAATTTTATCAATTGTTAAAATTTATATTAGTTTGATTTGTAATTAAATTTAAATTTTTAATTATTAAATATTATATTTCACTTATAATTAATTATTAAATATTATATTTTAGTTATAATTAAATTTTTTTAATAATAAAAATATTTTTTATGCGGGAACGGGGGAAATTTTTTTTCCAAAATATTATCGGTTTCCGTTCCACCCCGCCCTTACGTGGGGCAATAGGTGGGGAGGCACTCCCCACCCCGCGATCATCCCTAAATATTGGATTCTATTTTTTAAATTTTATAATGTCAACTTTAACTTTCCTTTCAATTGAGAGATTTTATGGCTATTTTATCGCTATTTTGTCATTTCCTTTCAGTAACAACAAAATACCGATGGAATCCCTCAATTTAAAGGGAAGTCAATATTGAAAACTGACATTATCAGATTTTGAAAATAGAATTTAACATTGTAAAATATTCTATAGTCTAAGTCTTAATTTATAATTAACCCATATCAAAGTTATCCATTTATCCCCTATTTGTTCAAAGCGAAAATATTAGGCTGAAAAGGTCAATTTTGTCCACAAAATATTGAAAATGATATAAATTACCCTTGAATCAAATTTATGGTTGAATTACTAAAAATAGTTGCGTGTTCGGCCTTGAATATATTTTTGAATCAAAATTGCTTTCACTATTATGTATTTGATTTAAATTTGCTACTGAAAATAATGAAATTTTAGGTAAGTAAATGAAAATATATATGATAGATTGATTTAAGTCACATAACTTTACTACATGTGCTCTGTAATTAATATTATTTTTTTAACTCTAAAGAAAATAATTAAAATTTTTAATGGTAAATTTGTCAAAATAGGTAAACAAATAAAAAATACTTGATTGTAAGAAATTTTAATTGTTTTTTCAGAGTTAAAATATGATATTAATCTATAATGCACATATGAAAAGTTTATATGGGTTTAATCAGCTTATCATCATGTATATTTCCATTTATTTACCTAAATTTATATTATATATAGTGGTAAATTTGAGACAGTTTTGCAATAACGATGGAAATTTTAGCCCAAAAACATACTTAAAGGATAAATCCATACTATATCAATATTTTAGGGGCAAAATTGATCCAAAAAAAATACTTAAGGGACAAACTTATACTATTTTCAATACTTCAATACTTAATCATCAAAAGTCCTTGCCTAACATGAGTGATTGGGTTTTATAAAATAGAGGTGCTGATTTAGATATTTTTATGACGATAACCATTGAAAACGTCAAATAAAAGGAGAATGTGAAATTGCAAATCCTAAATTACGTGACCAATAAGCTTATTAAGTTTTATTCGTGAGTTTCATTTGATTAAAACGAGTAATTCATGAATTAATTTCTTAAAATAAGATGTTACTAATGCACTAAGAGCAATCGTTGGTCTGATGGATGCTAATATGTCATCTCTTTGTTTCATTTGCGCGACAAATTTATGCAGCTACTGATGTATTTTTGTGGAGAAACAAGAAGATCTTAGCTAACATGCTTGAAACTGCTATTGTAATTTGGATCCTTTTTGAGTTGATCGAATACCACCTCCTTAATTTAGTGTGCTATATTTTGATCCTCTCAAAAAAAAAATCTAGTTATTTTATGTACAAAGTATGCTAATTCACTATTTCACTAGAAATACAAAAGAAGAGAATAGAATGACTAAATACGAAGGTAGCAAAATAGTGATGATGGGGCATTTAAGAAGAGTGAGAGGGGGTATTTTTGAAAGTGAAATTTAAAAAATGGTAATTATGAAATAAGAAATTTAAAAAATAGTATTTAAGATACATGAAAAATAGGGGAGTGCTAATATGAAATGTGTTTTCTTTTTTGTGGCATTTATGTAAAAACCCCTATTATTATTGTTGTTGGTTCTTTCAAAATACATGATGAAATGCTAAAAAAAAAAAATTGATATTGAGAATTTGATTGCTAGTAATGAAATTAAGGCAAGAAAAGGACTGAATCAATTAAGAGCTTTAAAATATAGTTGAAATATTTTATGCAACAGTAGATTGTCAATTACAAGAGTTTAATATTGATAACATATGCAATTCGATTGATGAGTTTTATCCCAAAGATTTCACTGAGCAGGAAAACGTTTATTTGAAAGTTTAGTTGAAATATTATGAGTTTGATATTCCAAAGTATCCAAATTTTCAAAATTTGTCAACACTTTATGAGTTATGCAGAGCTTTTGTTATTTTTGAAAATAAAAAATATATCATTTAATTGATAGATTAGTGCATCTTGTATTAACTACTCTACTTTCTACAGCAACTATTAAAATGGCTTTTTCAATGAAACTTGTAGAAACTAGAATTCGCAATAGAATGGAGAATGACTTTCTTGTGGGCAATTTAAATGTTTACATAGAGAAAGAGATTCTAAAGAATTTTACAGTAAACATTATTAAATTCCATTATTCTTTTAACATTTATAGTTGAATTATATATATATATATATATATATATATATATATATATATATATATATATATATATATATATATATATATATATATATATATATATATATATATATAAAATAGAAAAACATGTGATTCTCTTCTAGTGCTGAGTTGTAGAGGCAGTGCCACATAGCCATTAAATCGGTTGATTAATGATTTTTTTTTGAATGGAACGTGAAGGCTTTGGACAAGGAGAGAGAGAATGGAGAGAGGAGAGAGGAGGGGTCGGGGAAGAGTAAAAAATAACATGTTGTAAATTTGTTTAAAGTTGTGCCGCGTAGACAGTGAGTTGGAGGGTGACTTATCACTTTTTGCTGACATATATTGATATTATGCATGTATTAAATGCGCCGATATCGAATTTTAACTTTTTCGGTCAAACTGACTTTTAAGTTACAAAATAAAAGGTGGATGATTTTTTGTTACAAATTGAAGTTTAGTGACCATATCGTTATAATTTCTAAACTTTGATGACCACCGGTGAAATTAACCCTAATTTTTTTAAAAATTGTGCCACATAAGCAATGAGTTTGAGGGTGATTTGTCACTTTTTGCTGACGTGCATTGATATTACGCGTGTATTACACGTGCCGATGTCGGATTTTAATTTTTTCGGTCAAACTGACTTTTAAGTTACAAAATAAAATGTGGATGATTTGTTTCGTTACAAATTAAAGTTTAATAACCATATCGTTACAATGGTTAAACTTTGATGATCATCGGTAAAATTAACCCATAGAAATGGATATGGCACCATATAAGCACCATACAAGTGAGGGATCTATCATTAAAAATTTTGAAAAAAGGTACAAAAATGCCCTTCATGCTTTCTTAAATGTGCTAAAATGGCCCTGAATTTTTTTTTAAAAACAAAAATACTGCTGAACTTATAAAATTGGTACTAAAATGACACTCCATTAAGTTATCGTCCACTTCAGAATAAACGGAGCTAATGTGTCACATTAGTAGAGTTGGTTATTGTTTATATGGGTTTCGTGCTTACATGGCACTTATGTGGCATAAATCTACTTGCATGTCTATCATGTAAGAAATAACAAGTCTTACTAATGTGACACGTCAACTCTGTTATCTTAAAATTCACGGTGATGTGCTTGTGAGAGACGAGTGAGAGTAAAGAAAAAAAGGTAAAAAAAATTTATTGTTGGTTCCGTGCTTACATAATGCTTATGTGGCATAAATCTACTTGCATGTTTGCCACATAAACAATAATCAATTTTACTAACATGACACATTAGCTTCATCATCCTGAAGTAGATGATAACTTAATGGAGAGGTATTTTAGTACCGATTTTATAAGTTCAGGGGTATTTTTGTTTAAAAAAAATTTAGGGGCATTTTAGCCCTTTTGAAAAAATATAGATAGCATTTTTTATACATGTATTCAAAATATTTAATAGTGGATCCTTTGCTTACGTGGCGTTTATGTGGCGTCACATTATCACCGTTATTTTAAATTAAATCAAACAATAAACAAATGGAAGGGTATTTTAATTTCATTTTTAAAAATTAAGGGGCATTTTTATTCTAAAAAATTGAGGAGCATTTTGGCCCCACTAAGATGACATGAAGGACATTTTAGCAACTTTTAAACTATTTTTTTTTTCAGTTTTTAGCTGTGACGACCTCATGATGCGTGCATTTGTTTAGATTGGATGACGATATGTGCAAATTGGTTTAGATAGAAAGGTGATGGGTACAAGTTTGTTGAGTTGGAATGTATAATAAATAAGGGTGTACACGGTACGGTACAATTCGGAGATTTGTAAATCTCTGTATTGTCTTGAAAATTCAGATATTTTAAAAATCAAGTATTAGTATTATCTTGAAAAATTCAGGATAATTCGATACAGCTCTATAAAAATTTGAAATAATTCGGTACGATTTTTCGGTTTTTTCGGTACTAAATAATACAGTACAATATAATCCAGTACTTCGGATAGTTCAATATTTTTAAAATTTTACAAAATAAATTCACACAATAATAAATACAAATACAATTAAAATATCTCAAAAAATATAATTAAAATTTAAATAAAAATACATTACTTAAAAATTAACATTCGACAGTCTTTTGCTGCATTATGCTGACACTGATTTCAAAATTTTAAGCAATATCTAAAAAAAATAGCATAGATTTTAAATAATTAGATCACCAAAAAAATATAAACATTAAATAGAAACTTTAGAAAAAATTTACGTGAATATAATAATTATCCAATTTAAATTTTTCAGATTCTTCGGTTGATGCCTTTAAAGCTAAATGTGTAGCCGATCTCAACCAATTTTGACAACAAATGAGAAAGAATTTGATGGAAGAGAGAAATGAGATAAGACAATTATTTAAGTAATCGGCACAAAGGGGGAGAGGCGGAGACTGGCAAGCTCAAATTTGCAGAGTGAGGAACAGTGGCGAGAGGTAGAGCAGAGGAAGCATGGTGAAAGTAGAGAGGAGGCAAAGAAGGGAAAAGACTGTGTAATGACCCGATCATAGCCCTAACAGGATTATAGTTAATTAATCAAGATTAAGGTTTAATGAGGCAAAATTAGATTATTTTGTATTAATGAAGTTAAGTCACATTAAGAGTATATTGGTAATTATACACATGTGTATTGGAGTGTAGCTAAAATAGTAAGGAAGGATGTGATTGAATTAAATAAGAAGTTTGGGGTTAAATGTTAAGGAAATGAGTTTTTAGGGGTTAAAAAGGTATAAGGACATTTTGGAAATTTCTCATTGTGAGATATTTATCCCACTCAAGCATTTGGGGATTGGAGGATCGACATTTGGGAGAGTTCTCTCTCTTTCTCTCTCTAAGGTCACGATATGAAGAAGAAGCTCTAGGGTTTGGGTGTTTTGGCATGAAGGTAATGTCTTCCTTCTTTAGATCTCTTCTTTCATGCATGATTAATGATCTTAGGGTTGTAGGAAGAGATGGTAAGTCATGTTTGTTGTCTCTATGTATAAGGAAATGTAGGAGAAAGAGATCTAGATCAATGAATGTTGAAGGAAGATTTGAAGCTTCAAAAGCCAGGTACGGGAATTAAGTTTTGATACTATTCATATGAATGTTTTAGGGTTTGTAACTCTTTTCTTTATGATATGTGTATTCGATATGAGTTTAAAGGATAAATCTAGTAAGTTTGATGAGTATAGCATGCTTGAAAACTTTAATGATCATGTAAGCAAGAGGAGAAGTGAGATTTAGGGTTTAAATCCATGTATTGCACGATCGGGATTCTGGTTTTTTTTCCTCTTCTTCTCACCAATGGCCACGCATGCTTTTCTCCTTGATAACGCGTGACCACACACTCATTCTCTTGTGCAACCCCATGGCCACGTGATGCTTTCCCCTTCTTCTTACCCGTGGCCACGCAGGTATTTCTCTTTGTGAACCCGTGGCCACGCATGGAATGCCTTCTTTCCCACACATGGCCACGCGTGGGTTTTCTCTTTGGAAGCCATGGCCACGTGATACTTCCCTTCCTCTTGCCCACGACCACATGATGTCTATCTTCCTTTGTACACGGCCAATTATGCTTTTATTTCCTAAAATACACGACCAACCCTCCTGTCTCTGTATGAAATGTTTGACTAGCCATGCTTTACATATACTCTATTATTATTTCGAGTATATTCATACCCTAAGATTTAAGTCAAGTAATAAGATATTGAACACCATATTATATGATCCATAAAATCATTAAGAGAGCAAGAATTGAGGTGATATGGCTAATAATAAGTGAAGTTTAGCATGTTACTTGAGTAGAGTAATATATTAGGAAAGTCTCTCTAATGCCAAAGTCTACAAAGATACATTTTAGAAAGACATGAATATAACATGAATTATTATGAAGGTTAAAAGACATCAATGCTATAATAATAGGAAGAAGAATGAATTAAGCTATAAATCATCTAAAGACACCAGTGAGGTGCATATAGTATGATCACTTAATTGAGGGAATCTCCACCAGTTTAATGATAATCAATAACATTGAGTTAAGCAATGAAGGTTCACTTGAACTCTAAATTTAGAGAGGTTGCGCATGGCAATGTTAATATGAATTAGGTTATAAAGGGCATGTTAAAGCTTAATGAGTATCAATTTGAGAGTACTATGAGGCAATATAGTAACTTAAACGATAGGTTGTACAATGTATCTTATAAGATCAAAAATAAGGTATGCACTAGGTCAAGGAACGGTTTTGTCTAAAAATACTATGATTTAACCTAGTGATAATAAGAGAATAGTTGTAAGGTCGCATGTTCAAGTTAAAAGAAAGGGAAAATCACATGCTATATTAAATTATGAAATCATAGAAGTTTGGTTATACTCCAGGTCATAAGAAGAATTAAGGATTAGTAGTAATGTATAATAATCTGCTCATCGTTTGTTAATGCCTATAATACAATATGATTAGAACAAGAACACCCATAGTGTATTAACGACTAAGATGACATGATCACACATACCTAAAATAAGCATAAAAGGTCACAAGATGAAAATGCAAGTAAGACGATTGAAATATATATATGTATATATATCTTAAAATGTTAAGGTGTATAACCTATTGTCTATAATCTGATAGACCTTAAAAGGAGAATCAAGTGATTGAATGTGAACATGTATTGACCTTAAGCTGTAAGAGAACTCATTTATTTTAGTATATGGACCATAAATGCATGAGTGTTGCTCTATATATTTACGTCGCAATGTGAATAATTATGAAAATAGAGAGTTATTCATGGCAAGCAATAACAAGGTACGTCATTAAAAACTATCCATGAGGTATGTAAGTACTATATGTTGTATAGTTGATCTAAGTAATGTAAGCATGTATTTTCATGATTTAAGCTGCATATATATGTATATGCACATGGGAGCACGCGCAATGCTAGTTATGAAAGATTACATATTATTGTTATTTATCTAAACCTGAAATCATCACGATATGAATGAAAGAAAGTGATGCAACTATATGATCATATGCTAACCTGCATGTGTATTGCAACCTAGAGCTCAATGTTTGTAGCATGATTGGAATAATGTGCACTCTTATGTGAATGATGGCATTAAGCAAATATGTTGCATTAAGTAAAGAAAATTATGTTGATCCAAAGATTGATGTATTCTTTGATGAAAGGAAAGATATGCATTTTTCTACGAAAAGTGGCTTTAAGCCGAATAATATGCTAAGTAAAGAAGAATATGTTAATCAAAGATGTCTTAAAAAGTTAAGCCTGTGGGCCTTAGTTCAGTTGTGGATTAGATAGGCATGCCTAGAGGGATACAGTCGCAGCTGCCATAGTTGACCCCGTTTGGGTCTTGTTCCTTAATGAAACCATCGTTTGACCCCATTTGGATCCATAGTTTGTTCCTTGCTGGAACCATTGCTTGACCCCGTTTGGGTCCATTGTTTGATATCTTCGGATATCCATAGTTTGATACCTTCGGGTATCCATTGCTCCCGTTATCCACCTTTTGAACTAGTACTTAGGCAGGCTATTAAAGATGATAAATTATACACAAGATAAAGTAAAACATGCATTGATTGCTCTATTTTATGTGATGTAAGCATGAGGAATGACCTATTCATTGATTGTCTTAAATTCTCTTGACTATAAACTGTCTTATGAAATGAAATGTTATGTTTTGTAATACATGGTTGAAATGTCTCACTTCAATTAAAGAAGATTCCGGTATGAGTATCGGTATGAGATGGTTCCACCGATGAGATTTCACAGAGATTATATGAACCCTAAAGCATACACTATTGTACTAGAAGTTATGTGAACTATAACATGTGCATTAAGTTTCATGTACTTTGTTTATAAAATGCATATATGTGTCATTGAGACTTTGTCTTATAATTTTGATATGTAATGCTTGTTCTTTATGATCACCTGCTACCCTGTTAATCTGTTTATTTATATATAAATGTTCGCACACAAGTAGACATTCATTTAACCAAGTGCAATGCATGACATGAAATGATGCTTGTAAGAGAATCAGGTTACCATGCTAAGATAACATGAAGGATGTAAAGTTGTGAATCTCATATGAAAATTGTATGATATATTTGAAGTAATTATGCCTACTAGGACTAATGATAGATGCTATATGACTTAAGTACGCCTTTATATTATGGATTAATGTCGTTTGCCTATCTTAGGTGACAATGTGATTAAAGTAATAAGTGAAAATCTTATACCATTGATAACTATAATGTCTAGCCTATTGATTAAACATGATTATAAGATGCATGATTTATACTAAGTTAATAATTTAAAGGGTAAGATAATGGTGATATTGATGAATGGCTAAGCCTTTAGGAAGTGAGATAAGTTGCATAATGCATTCAATTATTCTAAACATGATACCCATTAGTAAGTTTGAAGACTCTCCTAAGAATGTTATTTATTATGAAAAATATAGAGGATTATCTTTATATATATATGTATAGAGTTTGTTCCCCACTAAGCTTTATAGCTTAGCACGGATTTGTTTATTCGTGTAGGCTTCAGGATAAGCTCTAGAAGATCAGTCTTGATGCAATTGCCTTGAGGATATCAGGATACTTGAAGGCCATTTATGTTATGTTTATCTTATCTATAAGTTTAATTATCTTATTATGGCATGTAATGATGGCCTGTATTATTATTATTATTATTATTATTATTATTATTATTATTATTATTATTATTATTATTATTATTATTATTTTTGCATGACCTTTACTAGGTTTATGATTGATGATTATCCATGGTTAAGGAATTAGGGTGTTACAGACTGAATGAAGAGAAACGTTAACCTAATTCTATTTTCAATATTTTTAAAATTATTAACTACTTAATTCAATTTTTCACTCCCTCCAAAAATCCAAAATAAAAAAATTTTTCCTCTTAAAATCTTTAAATTTAATTTTTAATCCTAAATTTAATTTTTTACCATTACAAAAATAATTTATATTTACCATTATTTATAAAGATGAGATTGGGTTTATGAAGATAAATATTTATTAGATATGATTAATTGATGAATTGAAGGTTTTAACTGTATCTCTATTGCGGTATATTTTATTTCCATTGCCAATTTTATGCCACCCCATGGATATTTAAATGTTAAGTTATTTTTGTGAAATAAAAAATTTTTTTTGAAGCATGGGACATAAAAAAAAAATTAACTGTTATCTATTGCATAATCAAGTAATAAGGCTTAAATTATATTATATATGAATTAACAAAAAAAAAATAAAAATCAAGCTGCAACTATTAGAATATGATGAGGGATAACGCAAATATCATTATTTATCAGATAAATAATTATTTATGAAGATAAATATTTCAAAAAATATTAGAGAACAAAATAAAAATATAACTTTAGCATAATATTAAATTACTTTGTACATACATATAATACAATAAATAATTTTATTGTAATTCTAAACTATATAATTAAATTATTAATTTGTATATTTATTTACTCTTTGAGCTAAAAATAAATGAATATTATTTGAGTGATACTAAAAATAAATAAAATTAATTTGATAAGATGAATATATACTTATATAAGTACATTTAATTATTCATGATATAAAAATAAATAAAGTTAATTGATAAGATAATTACATACTCATAATTGTACTAATTGATAGAATTTTATTATATATAATAACTATATATAATTACATTATTGATTTACAGCTCCATTACTAATATAGATATTGTACGAAAATACATAAATATTAGTTGAATGACACTAAAAATAAACGACATTAATTGGTAAAATAATTATACACTCATATAATACATTAATTGGTAATATTTCATTATATACAATAAATATATTTAATTTCATTATTAATTTAGATATTCATATAGGTATTATCCTAAAAATTCATGGGTATTAGTTAATTGATACTCAAAGTAAATGAAATTAATTGATAAAGTATTTATGTGATAAATTGCTTAACTTACATATTTATATAGATATTTATAAAAAAATTAAATAGTAGTAGAGTGATATTATAGATAAATTAAAT
The DNA here is from genome assembly GCA_037975025.1 of Excoecaria agallocha. Classification (NCBI taxonomy): domain Eukaryota; kingdom Viridiplantae; phylum Streptophyta; class Magnoliopsida; order Malpighiales; family Euphorbiaceae; genus Excoecaria; species Excoecaria agallocha. The sequence continues at coordinate 4,325,600 of CM075818.1, read as the reverse complement.
TAAACGTAAATTTTTTAGTTATATATTCATATTCATGTAAATAGAATAATTATTATAATAATTAAATTTCTATTCTTAATAATTAAAATATTTAGGTTAATTTATTAACTAATTATTAACTTAATTTTGTATATTAAAATATATAATGTAAATAATTATGAAGTTAAATTTATACAGCATATATAAAATAAAAATTATAAATAATATTTATATATATAATATTAGTATTATATATAACAATTAATAAATATCGGTTTTTTCGGTACAAATATAATTTGATATAGTTCAATACAGTTCTCGGTCCGGTTCTAGATAAAATATTCAGATCCGTTTTAAATAAAGTCAACGGTACAATTCGGTTCGGGTCTAGTCAAAAAGTCAACGGTACAGTTCGGTTCTATATCTTTTTTTCAGTATTTTAGTTCGGTACAAAAAGATTCAGATTCGTATACACCCCTAATAATAAAGCATTCGAAAATTTTAAATTTATAATAATTATTTAATTTTCTAGCAGGAGTGTAAATTATGATTTATGAGTTTAAAATTTTCAGTTTAGTTAGAAATTCAGCGTTAGACGACAGTTTCCCTTTTGTTCTTTTTCCTATTGCCAAACACAGCGTTAGATTTCGGTTTTCGGTTTAATGGGCATCAACTGAGACAGAGAGGGATTGAACATTTTGACTTCCTTCTACAAATGATAGTGAATCCAATTTTGATTTCTGGATCTGCTACAATTTACTCTCTATTGCTATCTCACTTCCATAATCTGAAACCCTAACACAACATCCTGGATCGCCTATAATTCTTTCGAATTCTGCATCACAATGTCCTGCCTAGCGCTCTCTCTTCAACCCGCCAACGGATCCGACATCCTCCTCCAGACGCGGGAGTGGTTCCCGCCGGCACGCGCCCTCGTCGCCACCTCCGCCTTCCGCAAAACCCGATTAGCATTCGCCGCCAGCAAACAAAATCCCAATAACCCTAACAACTTCGCCCACAACTCCGCCGCGGAGTCCATTGGCGATGACCCCCTCGCTGCCTCTAGTGGCCAGCTTATAGTCGGCGTGGAAAGCCGTTACCGTGTCGTTTACCGCCTCGTCAATGGAATTTACGTTCTTGGCATCACGATCGCCGATCAGGACAATTCGATCAATGTATTCGAGTGTATTCACATCGTTAATCAAGCTGTTAGTGTCATCGTCACCGCTTGCCGGGGAGTTGATGTCACGCCGGAGAAGCTGAATCGTAAATATGCAGAGATTTATATGGCATTAGATATTGTATTGCGTGGTGTGAGTAATATTAGGCTTGCAGCTATGCTTGGTGCGATGCACGGGGAGGGTATTGCGAAGATGGTACACTCTGCTTTAGATACAGAGAGTAAAATTCGAGGGGCTAGTAATTGGCCTGCAGAGGAAGTGCACGCAGTTGAACATAAGGCCACCTTAGAGACGTTTTCGAATGCAAGATTTGAGCTTCCTGCAGAGACAATTGTTGCCGGAGATGAGGTGGCTGCAAGTCTTGCACCTGTTGTAACTGAACAGCTTGATCAGAAGCTGGAGAAACCCGAGGAATCTGAGTCTAAAGATCCATTTGCTGCGAGTGAGGTGGTAAACAAGGAGGAAGATTTGGTGGGTGATTTTAAAAAAGATAAGACTCAGTCTTCGGATTTGGCTGTTGCTTTAGCTGGGTTGGAGGTGACCACGTTGCCGCCTGCAGAGGCAACCCAAGCTACGCATATAAGTGTAGAGGGATTTGAAGGTGATTATGGTGGTATTGAGTTCAGTAATGAGCAGGCTTCTCTGGGAGAAACTTTTGAAGGGTTCGGTGAGGCTTGGGGTGGTGGATTGGATGCATCAGAGTTTGTGGGACAAAAGAAGATTCCGAAGCAGCAAGGTCTTGCTGGACTTGAATTGCTGCAGACTGGAGCAGGTGGTGATGCAGCTGCTGCGGCTAAGTCTGCTAGTGCAGCAGCAGGTACTCCTCTTGAGAATCTTTTGGTTCAAAAAACTGAAATGAAGGGTCCAGAGATGTACATTGTTGAAGAAATTAGTGCAGAGTTTAGAGAATCATTGCTTGCTAGAGTTGGATTGATGGGTGTAGTTTACTTGAGAACGTTGCCACCAAAAACTGCTGGTGATAAAGAAACTGAATTTTCTTTCCGGGTTGATAACACAAGTGCTGTTAAGAGATTTGTTATCCAAAGTTCAAGGGTTAGTAGCCTTGGCAATGGAATGTTTCATGTGAGGACTGCACCATCTGATGAACCTTTGCCCATATTGAAGTATAGTCTGTTACCTCGGTTAACGCCATTGCCACTCAGAGTTCGTCTTATACAACGTCTTAGTGGTACCCTTCTTTCAGTGATGATTCAGTATGTTTCGAACCCGGATTTGCAAGTGCCACTGAGTGACGTAACATTCATTTTGAAGTTACCACTTGACCCAACACTGTTGAAAGTTTCACCTAAAGCCGTGTTGAATAGGACTGAGAGAGAATTGAAATGGCATGTACCTGAGATTCCACTCAAGGGTTCTCCTGGCCGGTTGAGGGCAAGGATGCCTGTGAATTCTAGCGAGGGAGCGATTGATGAAGATCTTGAGGTTTTTGGTTATGTTAATTTTTCCATGCAAGGAACTACATCATTATCTGGGGTTTGTCTACGGCCTGCTACAGAGGGTAGCACAGATTTCTATGAGGTTAATCACAGGTATCAGAGTGGGGTTTACATATGCAATTAACAAGTAAGATAACTGGGTTGCTTGTTTACAGATAGTCGTGCATTGATTTTTCTTGTTTCTTTTCAATGAGGTTTGTGGTTCTTTTGTACGTCTCCCATTCTTTAACATTTGAGCTTGCAACAAGATGGAAATTCATGAGAAAACTTTGTGGCTGTATTTTATTAGCTAGTGAAATTTGCTCATGACTGGTAGATTTTTTTATCTTTATATGCCCCGTTTTATTTTATTTTATTTTATTTTATCTATGAAGCCGACTAGTATTGTGCCATTCCATTTTGATGGCCATTTAGCATTTGGTTTGGAATATGAAGATATCCTGGCAAAATAAGCTTGTGAATTATACCTTCCTTTTCTCCTCGTTTGGAGAAGTGTGAATAGTGGAATAATCAATTGAATTTTGTCTTTAAAATAACTCAATATACCGGAAACACAATCATATGCTACTTTTTCAGTTGGAGATTGAGCTGCTTGTGCATACTGAGATGACATTAAAAGCGTGTCACTGTATTGAACTGATAATAGTCAGACCATCAGAGGAAATAGACTGCGAGTGGATGAAATTAATGTTATCATAGTTTTGTCAATAATGTTTTATAGAAGATTTCCCTTTCTTTTCCTTTCTGAAGATATGCTGCACATTTAAGCATGCTTGTTGGAGATGGATAATTCTGCTGTCTTTGTTTTAACAAATTTTTTGGAAATTCATAGTCAAAAGGATTTGGATACTTGTGACAATTCAAATTGTCTGTGTGGATCTAGTTCTTCTGTGATCCTTGCACCATGTCTTGGAATAAATTTAGAGAGGAAGGAAATGAAGCTTCAAAAAAGTTATTCTTTTTCTTTGCATTAGAAAGGCAATAGAAGGAGCAACACTGGGTGGCTTGTAGTTCTATATTGGTAAACCTATAGACCCCATTCTTTTATAGTTAATTATGATGTTGCAGGGATAAAAAGATTTGTTAAGTGCAATTTTATTACTTATGGCCCATTTTCCTTTTATAGTGGGCCCCCACATATTTTCCTCCCATTTTCCCTCTCACCCAAACAACACTGGTAATCCTGCTTCTCCCAAACATATCATGAGACTTTGGTTGTGGATTATGTGGTGAAATTGTCCAGAATTGTTCTAGCTTTTATAATGATATTACATATTATAAGTGATGGGCAAATACTACCCATATCATTGCTAAAGGCCTTGAACTTGGTCAATGGATGCTTTGCTGTTGCCTAAGCAATATGCCAGCCAAGTGCTTTTGGTTCTTTTGTTTTTCTCTTCTCTATCTTGCCCATTGCCCCCTCTCTGTTCCCCCAAATGTGTATGTAATATAGGTCACATATTTTCTCGCATCATAGTCACCTAATCTAAATCGTTAAAGGAGCATAAAACTCAACTAAATACGATTATTTTCCTTGAGATTGCTGAATGTAGGCTTTCTGTGAATTGAGAAACTAGATGCCCTTTTTTGGATTAGATTGCCAACTTAAATCCTGTGTTCTCCTACAATAGCTGGTTTTCTCTAAAAGTTGCATGATTTAAGGATCTCATTGGATGCTATAAATGCATGACATGGCTTTAGACTTGTTACTGGTTAGGAGTCTGAATCAGTGAGGAGTTAAATTCCACAAAATGAAACTGAATTCTGATTTTACAAATGTTAACAAAGGAAGGTGAAATGAGATGATCAACCTAAACCACTGGGTGATTGGTTTGGGTGGAACACCTTCCAATGAATGCTCTCTTGAACTCTGAAACACGTATAGACCTGGCTTCTAGGTTGAGGTGCTGATCATTCAGATATAATAGTTCAAAAAGAGTTTATGCTTTTGGTTTAATGGAGCCAGGGATGATGATGGCAGCACTTGTATAGTCATGACTAAATAATACAGGTCAGAGGTCTATCTGCTGCCACAATCCCAAAACTGTTAAAAGTGCCTAGGCTGCTAGTTTCCTATGCCATGCTTCTAAGAGCTTCTCCGCATATGACTATGGTTTTGTTTATAATTATTAATTTCTTTTTGCCTACAGGTCTTAGGGTTTAAAGGAATTTAGATTATTATATTTGGAATGCGGAAGGGTACATTCTAGTACCTCTAGAGTCTAGTTAGTTAAATTAGAGTACTTCTTTTGGAGTAAAATAAATAAGAATTCATTTCATTTGTAAGTGAACTCTGCGATAGATTTGCATGCATTAGTACAATTCATTTGTATTTTATATGCAAAATATCAATGTTTAGAATTTCAGGATAACTTTTTTGGGCTCCATTTTTAATTAGTATAAAATTGGAAATGAATTTTATAAAATGTCAAGCAATTCATAAATGTCTACATCAAACAAAATGTTAGTGGTCTTCAGTTAGTTTCTATGCTTTGCTGGAGCAAGCTGATTGTAATACTCTGGTTTCTCATGTTCTCTCTCCCTCTCTCTCTCTCACACACACACACGCGCGCGCATACAGAGCACAGAAAACACATATAGAAATAATACATGTGCTTGTGGCCTTATTATAAAGTCTATGGATAAAAATTAGAGAGCTTTCAGCTATTATTACTGTTTCCTTTTTGGTATTATATAATGACTAAATTCAACCCTATGCAGTATATACAACGCATAGATTGAATCCTGGGTGTGTAAGCTTAGTGTCTTTCTCTTTTCTTTAATTTACAAGTAGAATTCAATATAATTGAGATCTGAATTGCCTTCCAACTAATCCAAGCAAATATTATCAGTTTCCTCAACATGCTTTGTCTGCAAATTAAACCTGCTTTGCAAGCAGCCCTTGAACTGTCATTTTTTTTTGTGTTGTATAGCTTACCAACCTTTGGACACTGTTCTTGTCCTTTCATTACAACTCCCTACTTGTTGCTTCTTTCTGCAAATCAGTCCCAATTAGCCTACTCCTGTAGCTTTCCCAGATCAATGAATTCCCTCTGTTTTCTTTGTGTATAGTCTTTAGTGATTAATTATTCAAGGCTTCCAGGCTTCAGCAGGAATGTACTTTGAAGGTTTTTGTTTTGCTAACTCCCTTGATTTGACAGGGAAGATTGGGTTCCAGTTGTCAACGTAGTTCTGTGCACTTGCTGTGGGGCTTAAACAGGTTTTTGACAAATCTATATCTGTAGCTAAACTTCATATTTCCATGTATTAGCAAACAAAAATATTATAGAAATTGATGGTTGAAAAGTTTGTGAAAGGAAGTAGCAAGGCAGGCTACTTAGGAATGGAAAAGATGAAAGCTTTGATTATCTATGGCAACGAGTTTTCATTAATTTACAACCTGGTAGGTATTAGATTTTTCTTTCTTTCTGCCATTTTGTCCTTTGGAAGAAAAAATATTGCCCATTTATGAATTCGAGATAAAGCTTGTTGTTGGATGTGTCTGCATAAATTTCAGGCAACTGGGCGTTTTTTGCTTATGATGTAACCATGTAATGGTGAACTCAATGAAGAGGTGAATGCATGAATTGTGGTTTATATAATGATTTTATGGTTTTAAATGGAAATTGGGTTTCAAGTATACTTGATTTAGATCCTAGTTGTGATTAGAAAAATGCAATAAGCAAAAATCAGCATTGATCTAACGACAAAACTAGTAGATGACTGGTGAAAACTTGGATGCATTGTAGAATGTAGTTTAGATATTTTGGTGATTTTGGTAATATAGATAAAGAATGATAAGCTTGATTACATGGATTCATAGACCAATTCTCATATTTAAGCTACAAGGATTAGTACTCGTGTCTTATGGTTCTGCATGATGTGAGCAACATCATACAATTGTTTGTACAATATTTATGGTGAGCTCATACACTCTTTCCCTACAGAGGTCTCTTCTGGGCTTATGTAGTACTTGGTATACGAAAATTTGTGGCAGTCTTTTGAATTGCTATTATTTTAGCCTTTAGTAGCTTGGGTATCATCACCTAATCGTTTTATACTCTGTTTTGAGTATTATTATATGTTTTGCTGATTTCTGAAATTAAATATCTAATGTTCGATTGATCACGTCATATTTTTTAAAAAAAAAGAAAGAAAAACAAAAAACAAAAAAGCACTTAATGCATAATTAGCTTCTTGTACTTGCACTCTTTTTTCACTTGAGTTTTGGCATTCATTTTCTCCTTTTAAATTATTCCTCCTCTTTTTTTCACTAGTGCTTTATGAATTGGGACTTTCACAAAAATACCCAAAAAAATAGATGTGTTTTTAAAATTACCTTCACCTTCTTTCTCCTTTTAAATTTGCCTTTTTTTTTTAATTTCTATTTTTAAAAATACCTCTTTTGAAAATACCTTACTTAAATTCCCATAATTCTCTAATCTAATTAAGTTCTCCCTCCTTTTTCTCAATGTCACACATAATTCTCTTCAAAACCCAAGAATCATATTGCAACTACACCACATTGATTTAATTCAATCACTTTGTAGAGGAAGCGAGCAAGAATTGCTGACAAAAAGAAAAGAATTACCAAGGCAAAGGTTGATGCTGCTTAGTACCAGAAGCTCCTCGCAACTAGGTTGAAGGAGCAGAGAGATCGGAGAAGTGAGAGCTTAGCCAAGAAAAGGTCTAGGCTCTCTGCAGCTTCTAAGCCATCAGTTGCAACTTAGATCCATCTTGACTCTAATATTTGATTTTTTGTAGTAAATATGAAATGTCGCCAAGTTTTTTTTTATTTCACTTTCTTGAAGTTTTACATCCAATATTGGTTATGAAAAGTGCCTTGACGCTTCTTAGTTCATTGGATTGCTCAATATTATTATGGAGTTTTTTCTTTCTACTTTTGTTGAAATTCTTATTATTATTTTTTTAAATTTTGCATCAATAAGGATTTCTTTCAAAATTCTAGCTGCTTGTTAAAAACTTTGAATCTCTCATTATTGTATGCCTTTTGCTCTTCTAGGTACTGAAACTAAATTGGGACATATAAAGCCCGACTAGATTATAGAATTGAAGTCTAACTTAGATTATACTTGATGAAAAATCATTCTAATGGTACAACAGAGAATCCTACGGAACCAGGGTGCTGCAAATAAATAGGTCTGATAATTTTTAATATTGGTATAACTACATTATACCTTAATGTATGTCCCACCTCCCCACTATTTGTTTGATAATGTTGAATTAAAAATATTTGTCCCTAAAGCATAACGTGTACCTAAATAAATTCCTAATCCTACATATACCTTTTGCAGATGAAATAGTATAAGTTTCCATGGTGATTTTTCTTTTTTATTTATTTTTTAAGAAATAAAGAAATTCCTATCTACTTTCATTCATTCCAGAGTTAATAACTTATTAAGTTATAAATAAAGTCATATTAGGATATTTTAGCAAAAAAAATCGAATCCAAAGTATCTATTTTCTTTTTTTAAGTAATAGAGTTTGGCTAAAATAGTTGAATGAATCAACTATAATTTTACAATTAAAATTTCATATATACCATCTTTTCAAAATAGCATTATTCATTTATCAACTTTGTTGCCCAAAAATTTCACTAGCAAGGTAGGTTGGGGTTTCGGTATGGTAGAGAATATTTAATTTAATATTTTCAAATGTATAATATAATTTTAATTTTTTTAAATTGGCATACCCTAAGGTATACCTGGTATTCTATTTTTTGGTATACCGTTGGATATATTAAAATTCAGAATTAAAATTATCTTTTAGATTTTGGTGTAGCAGCGGGTATACCGAATTATAGAATGAAAATTATCTTCTAGAATTTGGTATACTGGCTGTTATACCTGATATATCGTCCGGTATACTTGGTATACCACCTGATATACCAAAAAATAGAAAAGTTTCAATTTTAAATTTTGGTATACCCGGTGATATACCAGGTATCCTATCAAGTATACCAAAATTCAGAATTGAAATTATTTTCAAAATTTTGATATACCGGCAGGTATACTTGGTATACCAGCCGGTATACCAAATTTTAGAATGGAAATTATCTTCTAAAATTTGGTATACTGGCTGGTATACCTGGTATACTGTCCGGTATACTTGGTATACCAACTGGAATACAGTCTATTATACCAAATTTCAAGACATAATTTACATTTTAAAATTTGATATACTGAATGGTATACCAACCATTATACCAAAGAATATAATAAGATTTAAAATATAAAATTTAAATTTTAGTATATCTTTTTTGTATTTAAACTCTAACATCATTGCATGAAAAATTTATTATGAACAATAATAATTTTAATATGCCTTTTTTTTCTCGAGTGGTTCTCTTTGATCGGAATAAAATTATATCAAAGTAATAATAAATAATAATAAAGAAATGCACTTTATTTAGTAGAATGGAATAGACAAAATAACAGGATTAGTGCAAATGTAATTATACAATTAAAATTGTTTATTGAAAAGAATTACATAACAATTTGGAAAAAAAAAAGTATACCAGGTATACATTCGAGTATACCAAAATACAAAATTAAAATTATCTTCTGAATTTTGGTATATTAGCTGGTGTACAGTACGGTATACCAAATTTCAAAACATAATTTTCAAACACTAATATTCCAAACTAAATTGATAATCTCGTTTATAATTACTTTCTGTAATTACTTTTTCCATTTAGTCATATAACAAATTAATGGGTAGAGAAATCATAAAAAAGGGAAAATATATACATTCGTTACAGATTTACAATATTTCAAATATTAAGCAAAGACTAGAGAGACGTGATCAAGCTAGAAAAATAAGGAAAAATAAACATAAGAAAAAATGTAGTTTTTTAATATAATTTTCTTTTTCTATTTTTCTATTTCATATGAAGTTATAAGAACTCAAAATTCAAATATTCTATTTTTGTTAATCTTAAATATTTGTATCCTTTTGTACTTTTTCACAAATGCCGCAAGTTCTATCTCTTTGTTAAAAAGCTGCCTATGTAGGGCTTCATATTACTCCTATGTCTTATTCATTGCCACTGCAATTAAAAACCATAATGTTTAGGCCGTATTCAAAGCATACATGTCAAAGCATACATGTCTCTACCATCTAAATTCTAATAACAAGCTTGAATTTGAAGGGCTGATTGGTAAATGTACCTTGAAGCTTTTGGAGAAGCGATGCAGGAGAAGCTTGAATTTGAAGGGCTGATTGGTAAATGTACCTTGAAGCTTTTGGAGAAGCGATGCAGGAGAAGCTTGAATTTGAAGGGCTGATTGATAAATGTACCTTGAAGCTTTTGGAGAAGTGATGCAGGAGAATATGACCAAAAAAATTGCTAAAAAATGCTTCAGATTTGATGTGAACATAGTTCAATTCCTGTATTTCACCCGCGTCTTCTTATATTATCAATATTGTTGGCATATCATTATTTTCCTTCGGACTTATAGCTCAATATAATGACAATACTAGGGTTTGGACAAATACTCCAGTCACGGACACAATATAGCAGTCATTTCAGTCAGCCTAAAGGCAGTAACCCGAGGTACATTTGATTAAGTTACATAATTTCTTAAGTTAATGGTGTCAGAAGAAACAAATGGGGAGATTTTTCCCCTGTTTTCTAGGTTCAATATTTTGTTCTCTTCCTATTAACTACCAACTACTAATCATACTAATGCAGCATGCTAGTCCAAAAACAAAAGTATCAAAAGGACTTCCTATTCAAGGAAAGTGCTAAATTTCGTGTCTAGCTTCAATTCACAGCTTCACTTCCACGTTATCTCAAGTTACATGCAAATTGTTGAATCCATGTCAATATTTGATCGCACCCAAGTTATCCGCCTACAATAATGACTAGCATTGAAAATACCTTCTTAAATACCATAAACAACAAAACAACATGAATAATTGACACTTAAAAAAAAGGAGGGCCGGGTGGGAATTTACCTCCACGCGAAAATTAACTACTTTATCGAGATCATCACCAAATGTTCCCTTGTCCTTTGACAGTTTCTTCAATAGCTCAGCCTTAAACTTCAGGGTCTCCTGCAATAATCGAATCTCAATAATGCGTAGGCGAAATATATAGATACAAATGGAAATAGCAAAAGCACTTACCGATTGAGCAAATTCTGGGATAGGGTCAGGGTAAACGTACTTTTGGGGAGAGGTGGTGGCTCTGGGATGGTTGCTTGAAATGGGTATTTTACAGAGCGGTGGAGATCTATATTTTGGCGAGAGCGACCAGTGATAGAGGGAGACTGGAGAGAAGAGCCATGTGAAGAGATAAAAGACACGTATCACTTTTAAAAATAAAAAATGGCATTTTTAAAAACAAAAAAAAATTAAAAAACTATATTTTAAAATCTTTTTAAGAGATGGGTGCATTTTTAAATTTTAGGGTTAAAAAAATAGTAATCTATGTAATTTCCTCTTATAAATTAGACATTCGATACACTATTTAGGCTTGTTCAAAATCTAGGCTTAGGCTGAATTTTTGATAAGGTTTGCGTGGTTCTTTAATTTTATTTTATACTTTTTTTTATCTGAAGAATTTACACAACATATCTCATTTTTTAATTTACTTTTTAAAAATGTATTTATTAAGTTTTAAATTTTAAAAATACATTTTTTAATTTTATATCTTTAAAAATATCCTTTTTCGTTTTTGTTTTGATTTTTCATCCAACCTCTGTCACTTTCTTAACTATAAAATTTTATTTTTCTCTTTAGGTCTACGAGCATCCTCATTGGCTTCGCTTAATTTTTCTATTTAATTGATTCTTAACTAAGTTCATATAAGTTTTGAAGTAACTCAATGCCTCTGACTTTTGAAAAACCAAATAGACATAACCATATGTGATATAGTCATCTATATGATGAAATAAAAAGTATCATGTCTTACTCTCATATTCATTGGACTACACACGTCACGATGAATCAATTGCAATGAAAAGTCAGCTCTAGTTCTTTTTTTGAAAGGTTTTTTAACTAGTTTTTCTTTTAGGCAATGTTCATAAGTAGACAATTTAATCTTATTTAAATTACCTAACAAATCTATTTTAACTAACCAATTCATTCAGTTTTGTTTGATGTGGTTTAATCTAGCATGCCACAATTTTACATTATTCTCATAATTATGTGAAGAAGAAGAAATTAAAGAAAAACTAGATTTATTTAAAAATCCAGGATCAATATCGATAACAATACAATTGTTCAAAAAGAACCAAAACTACACTACAAGAAAATAGCCAAATAGCAACGGAAAAATAGCAACAGAATTCATTCCGTTGCTAATTTAGCAACAAAATACCATTTCTAGCAACGGAAAAAAATTGGTTGAAGTTTTAGGGATTTAGCAATGGAATACAAAATGGTTGTATTCCGTTGCTAAAAAGGAGGGAGATTTTAGCGCCAAAATATAGCAACGAAAAATAATTTTCGTTGCTAAAAATGGTGGCACTTGACAACGGAAAAAATTTTGGATGAAAATTAGCAACGGAAATTAATTCCGTTGCTAAAATAGCAACGGAATTTAAATTCCATTGCTAAAATAGCAACAGAAATTAAATTCCGTTGCTATTTTTGCTAAAATATTAACGGAATATAAATTTCGTTGCTATTTTATGTCGAATTTAGTGAAGGTATAAATAATAGCAACGGAATTTTTATTCCATTGCTAAAATAGCAACAGATTTATGTTTCGTTGCTAAAATAGCAATGGAATATAAATTCCGTTGCTATTTTATATCGAATTTAGTGAAGGTATAAATAATAGGAACGGAATTATTAGCAACGAAATTATTTTTTGTTGCTAAAATTTAATTTCCGTTGCTAATTTTCATCTCAAATTTTTTTTCGCTGCCAAGTGCTGCTATATTTCGTTGCTAAATTATTTTCCGTTGCTAATTTTCGTTGCTAAAATTAAAATCGTTGTTAAAATAGCAACAGAATTAAATTACGTTGCTAAATTTAAAATCGTTGTTAAAATAGCAACGAAATTAAATTACGTTGCTAAAAAATAATATATATAAGAAAAACCCCTATTTCTTTCATTTCTGTTCTTCTTTTCACGATTTGGCGTTTTCTTTTTCTCAGATCTACCACTTTTTGCTCCGTTCTTCCTCAGATTTGCCACTATCCAGTGACCGGATGACCGTGAGTCCTCATCGTCTCCTTTCTCTTTGCTGCTTTCAAGGGTCCGTAGTTTCTGTCCTTTTTCTCCTTTTTTTCTATTTATTTTGGGCTATCTAAAATTCAGAATTTATTTTGGGCATGCAAGAGTCTCTGAATGCAAGAGTTATATTGTGGGTCTTTATGGATTGTCTGTTCTATACATTAGCATCAAAGATCTATGTTTTTTATTAATTTTTTTTCTTCAGCAGGAAAACTAAAATTCCCCTAATTCTTATTGCAGGACAATTGATTACTTTTAACTGCAGATTATTCTCAGATAGAATTGCGGTTGATGGCCCACTTCTCTAAGGATGCCTTATTAATTGAACTCCTAAGTAAGCCTAATGCTGATATTTTCACCATGATAGCTTCAAGATGGAGTGGCAAACCAGAAGATTCTGTTGCATTAGTTGAGAGAGAGCAGACAAAGAGATTGGTATATGGCATTCTTTATGGAATGGGAGCTAATACTCTTGCAGAACAACTGAATTGCAGTTCAGATGAAGCTGCTGAAAAAATTAAAAGCTTCAAAAGTTCTTTCCCTGGCGCAACTTCCTAGCTCTAGGAATTAGTTGCATCATACCGTAAAAATGGGTAAGACTATTTAGATGTCACCTCTAGTGTCTAATCATGTGCTAGTTTAATTAGAGATTTTGTTTTAATTTTTGAATTTGAATTTATTCCCCTTGTTATTGTTTTCATGGATTAGTTTTTCTTATATACTATGGCATTCTTGATTTATATATTTTATTTTCGTTGTTTGGAAGTCATGATTCTTCCTCTCAGTTTCAGGCTTTTGACTATTATGAGTATGATATTTGGATGCAAAATTTTGTAATTCCTTTTGTATGGTGGAACATCTACTTTTATATTTAATCCTTATATTTAATAACACTTCAGGAAATCTCTTCAAACATAGGAGGGTTTTGACTGTATAAAAGATAAATTTTGATTATGTGTTATGTCCAGATTTGCTGTTCAAATTTTGGTCTTATAAACACTTGCTATATAATTCCTTGTGGCCAGCTATGTAGAGACACTCAAGGACGAAAGCGTTTTTTGTCAAAGATAAAATTTGGAGAAGTAAAGAAAGATCAAAAGCTCAGAGACAAGCAATTAATTCTATCTGCCAAGTATAAAGTAGTTGTTTTGGGTGGCGGAAGCTTGCATAAGTAATAAGACTTTTGTTCTTACAACTGTTCTTGGGCAAGGATCTACTGTTGATATAATCAAGATTGCAATGATTAATATATACTCTGTCATTGTTGGAGTTGATGGGCCAGAATCTAGCTCTACAGTTGCAACTAAGTTTCAAGTGCTAAAGGATCGGTGCCGAATCCTATTGCAGGTCACTCTAATTGCTTTTGTATTTAGCCTTCTCTCTTTTTTCTTGCTGAGATATTCCTCAATCTCAAAAAGCTGAGGCATGCACACACATGCATACAAGGTTGATTTTGCTGAAAAAAATAGAGGTCCAGAGTTTATAAAAATCATTGTTGGTTAGCTTACATTTTTGTTGGTTTGCATTGCATTTCTGTCTGAAACACTTTAAAAATGAAAATTCAAAATTTTTTCCTTTTTGATATCAAAGTTTGTCATTTCAAATATTTTAGTGGAAAGTTGTCACTCATGACCAGCCTTTGCTGATTACTTTTGAATTCCCAGCAAGAGAACTAAGAAAGTTATAAAAAGTAATTGACCCTATAACTTGAAGAAAGCCATGCATGAATATGTTTAGTGGAAGGAAAAAGTGTAAGAAGAAGATAAAAAATCATGCAACCCTCAAAACTCTCAATAGCCTTGGCATTCTTTATATTTATTTTTTTTTGTCAGTTTGTGTGGCTATGTTTCTGCTAAATTTCCTTTCTTCGTTTTCTATTTTTGTGATGGTAATTTATCATCTTTCAAGGTCTTATTGGTTATGATGAATTGGGTTTTCATGGACAATGAGCTTGCTTTGACAGGAGTTTTCCTTTGATTCGTTTGCTAAGAAAATTCAAGGTTAATTGGACAATTGTGCTAATATTTTGTAATCAGTTTTATTTTAGATAGTGTTAAAATAATAAATAATAAATAATTATATTTAAATTTATTATTAAATTATATGATTAAGATATGAATTCATTTCACTTGAATTAGGGAAGGAAAATAATTTATATGCGTGAAAACAAGAAAAAACCAAATGTCCCTGAAAAATCCTAAAAACTTTAAACTAAAAAATGACAACCTAAACATCATTTTTTAGGCCCGAAAAATGCCAGTACAAGAGCCTTGCTCAATAATAAATGTCCATCTCGAAACAAGCTTTCCGAAAATATATTATAATAAGAAATCTGACACTTGTAGTAAAAGTTATGACCAAAATAGTCTGTACCGTAAAAATAATCCATTTAGGCTGATTTTCTCGTATTCTTTAGCGGCTGTTATGGTTGATTTTCTTTTATTGCTCTATATGTTGTTTCTGGTGTCTTATGAACTATATATGGTAATCATATATGTTAAATTTTCCTTGTTCCATAACAGGCTTGTTAAATCTTTTGAAGTAAATACATGGTCAAACACTATTTGTTGGCCATAATTGCTACATGAGAGGGCTTCTGACTAGCAACTAGTCTCATTAAACATATATAAAATTATGTATTAGCACGGACTACTGGTGTAAATTCAAATGACTACCTTGTCACAAATCCCTGCTTGATTTTCACATTAGAACTATAATTTATTCCCTGAAAAGCATCAGAACTAGTCTCATTTTGTATATATGCAAAATTATGCAGCTTATGAAAAAAAACAAAATTGACTTTTGGTTGCTAAAATTAGCAACGGAATTGAAATTTTCGTTGCTAAAATTAGCAACGGAATTGACATCTCCGTTGCTCATTTTAGCAATGAAATATTCATTTCCGTTGCTAATTTTAGCAACGAAATTGACTTTTCTGTTGCTAAAAAATTACCAATTCACCGAAAATGAGTTGGTTGAATTTAGCAACGAAATTCATTTTTTGTTGCTAAATTGAAATTTCGTTGCTAAAAAATAGCAACCGCCGGATTAGCAACGGAAATTTTCGTTGCTAATTTCCATTGCTATTTTTATTAGCAACAGAAAATATCATCATTGCTATTTTTTCGTTGCTAAATTGCATTTTTCTTGTAGTGCTATAATAAACATCATCCAAACATAAGCGTACATTGTTATCCTTAAAATGTAAATTGAAATCAAATTTCATTAAAGTAAGAATATAAACTAAATTTCGATGAATATTTAGAGCATAAAGTGCATCATGTAGGAGTAGGGTTCGACCTTCATGCACAATTGAACTACACGTGCCAATCCCTTTAACTACCACTTTGGCATTATTTTCCACATAAATCTATTTAGCTCCATTTGAAATTCGTCGGAATTTGACTAATCCATTGCTCCTAAATTCACCACACACAAAGGATGAAGTTTAGTCAGAAATACAAAACTAGATACATAAATTTCACTCACTCTTGAGTTAGTAGAGTGCACATGTTGGGGCATAATGCAATCTCTTGCATAACATCCTTTCTATTGGTAATTGAAATATTTCACTTTTGAAATGTTCTTTTTTTTTTTTTGCCTTTGGACCTGTTGTTGTTTTGTTTCACCTTTTACTTTTTAGGTTGACGAGCCTTTTCCTTATTCGTATTTTTGGAGCTCATTTTCTTATTTTGGTTAGAACTCATTCCACCAAAATGGGACTATGCCGTATGCAATTTGGTATTAACTTTAATTTTTGTTAGATGATCCTTTTCAAACTCCAAATGATGAGCGACATCCCCAAATGTCTTAATGTTTTCATATGAGTTAGTTGAATCTTTATATGCTCCTAAATCTTGGGTAAGGAATGGATAACAGCTTGGACTCACTACTTATCGATCAACTTATGACTAGCTTTACTAAGCCCACATATTATGTTTTCCATCTCTCTTAGATATTTTTGCACTAAATGACCAAACTTCTTTTAATAAGTATCAAACTTAATAGTTAATCATCAGAGCTTAGTTAGAGGCACACCTTTAAACTTCTCTTGCAAAGTGATCCACCGATCTATTGCATTTTGATACTTGCAAAACTACTTAGTGATATCATCATCCATTGCACACAACAATATGATACTAGCAGTGGAATTTTTTTTTCATGCCAAATAGGCATCTCGATCCTGCCTAGCTGATGTACCTATCACACCTTAATACCCCCTAGGAGGATATATGGGTACCAGAACCAACTCATAGAACATATTAGTTAATATGCAGAAATCCCTAACTATCTCTAGGTAGATTTTTAATCCACAAAATTAAATTTACAATAAACCTTTATAGATATTACAATTTAGGTGCTAAAATAAATCGAAAACTTAAATCCTAACTTTCTACGTTGGCCGACTACAGTTGTCTCGACTTTAACTTGCATTTCAACCAAGTTGTAACACCTGCACACAAAAAAAGCTATCGTGTTAAGCATAAATCTTAGTATGGGTTAATTATGCATAATAATGACTACTAACAATAATTGCATAAATATTCCAATCAAATGAGCCACAATACTTAGATAACCCAAATAGAAATATATTGTTGGATGTCTGAAATAATTAAGAAGTTAATAATTCTTAGCTACTTAATCTAAGAAACATTCAAAATATAACTTAGAATAAACCAAGATAATTACCAGAGTCTTATCGGATTTTACTGGAATCTGAACATATCAAACAATTTAGTAGAGCAGAACATAATAAATATATATCAAGACAACCAAAAAATTGTCTGTTATTGTTTTAAGATGCGGGTAATGGGTAACAGAGCATAAGATACCATTAGTATCCATACGAAAGAGGCATTGCCTCTAAATCAAAATTCATCAGAATCAAAAATCAGAAGATACATTGTCTCTAATAGAAGAGGTATTACCTTTAATAGAAGACACAAAAGTGTCTAACAGAATAGTAGTTGTAACCCTTTTAGGCATGCCTATTTACCCATAACTTAGAATTTAGTAGGCTATGCTCATATTAAAACATAATATATGTAGAAACATGTGCATACATTGCTTCACAACCATCACATATCAAATATACACAACTTGCTATCATTTATCATATGGCATGTAATACTATGTATACGAATATTTATATTCATTTATTTCAACATTCCAATATTTGTTTTATACATTTCATGTCATATTAGTTTTATACATTTCATGTCATATTGTGCCCCTATTTTTATGTCTAAAATACTTTAAAAGTATTAGAGGAAGTTCGGGTAAGTTTCGGTGATATTCTGGGGCCTAAAAAACAAGTGTAAGAGGAAATAAGGGAGGGTCGTGGTGGCAACTAATTGGTTGTGACCATGAGATAGGTGCAAATTTGGTTTTGAAAGGGGGTTATGGTGGTAACTAATTGGTTGCAATCGTAAGGTACCATTCTACCTAAAATCCTAGAGACAGACTTTCAAGTTCAAATTGTGTGCTATTTTAAACCTACTAAACGACATTTTCAAGCAAGATGGTCTTCTACTAAGTTGTTCCTTTATGTTTTTAGTTTTCATAGTATTAAAAATCAAGTCATTTGGGTAAGTAAATTGGGAGATATTTCACCAACAATACATACTGTTCCTAGGTGTCATTCAGGGGCAGATTTGCTATGTAATGTTTAAATAAAATTATTGGGCACGTTTGAGCTAGAATTAGGTCATGATGTCTTCATTAAAGTTTCTCTATCTTGTGTCTGGTTTTTGAGAAAATTGATTTCATGTCAATTTGAGTTATATAATGGGAGTTACACTTTAAAAAGTTCAAACTGCTCTAGAAATGAGGACAGAATCAGATCACCAAATATAAGCAGAATTTCAAGGGACTTAGAGATATAATTATCTCTAGGTTTCTTCATAAAAAGTTGAAGAAGCATGTCTCAAGATTAAACTGCCACTAGAATCACCTAATTTGAGTTCCTATAGCTTTAGATATAGCCTAATTACAAAAACTCGTTCAGGGTGTCAACAAGCAGAGTTTCTTACCCACTCATCAATCAATGCCTAAATCAACTTCCATCGTGCAAATAATTTATGAACTCAAACTTCAGCAACATTAACATACCCTATCATCTTCACAACATATTCAATTCACATCAAATATACACAAAGAGGGTAAAAATTCCCATACCTTATTTTTAGCCCTATCTTTCTCTATAACTTCTTCTTTTTCCTTTCTCTTTGTATTTACCACTTTACTAACTTGAACACATCACAATTACATACTAATTTCCATTTCAATCCAGAAATTCCAGCTCTCTATTAAACATACAAGAACTAAATGGAAGAGAGGACTAAAATCAATTTAAACTTACCTTGCGCACTTATAATTCCTCTTGGTTTGCCCTCTTTCTCTTCCTACACTTGAGAGTATATTTTTTTTCTTTCTTTTTGACTTGAAGTCAGTCGGACATCTCTCCCTTTTAAACAAAAATTTTCATGTGATTTCTAAAAGGCCAAGTATCCATTTCCCATAGGCCATACTTTTCAGTCCTTGGAAAATTTCCTTATTATTTGTACGCTTTCTTTTGGTTATCAAATACATGAAATCTTAACTTAATTAATGTATGAGTCCATGTATTACATATATCTATACACACATGGCTCTAATAAAATAATTGCCAATTTACCTTTCATTTTTCCGTTAATATCTTTTATATCCCAAACTAGTCTTTACCCACTTAACCATTAATATTCACTTCATATTTACCCTAAATATGCCATAATGCTACTAGGGTATATTTTGGGCCATTACAGCTCCATCCTTAGATTTAGTCATAACCAAATTTAAAGACTGTAGAGCCTCTTTCTTCTCAAGCATATACTAGATCTCCATACTCCTAATTTCATAATTGTAACCATTTAGCTTTATGTCTTTGTTGAGCTTAATGACAATGGATTAGGAAGCAATAGCCATTTGGATCCTCTTATCACTAATGGAACAAAAATTACACATTATTAAAGGAGATTAGACAATACATGCAATTTACTATACATCTAAAATAATAATCTAATAAAGTTTTCTATTAGGCTCAAATTCAAAAAGGCTATTTATAGTATTCAATTACCCTCTAAGTTCTAATGTCTAATCTTACAGGTTAAAATTTCATACGTAGTAAATTTGAATTATTGGATATTAAGTTCTTAAACTTAAGAGGGTATTTTATTGGTTTTGTTTCATTAAGTCTCTACTTAATAAACATGCAATCATTTTATTCATAAAATATTACAAAGAAATTAACAATTAAATAAACACATTTATCATAAAACTAAAAGCCAATGAATAAACATATTTCTTCAACCAATCAATATCCAATAATCCAAAAATAAGAAGCTAATGTAAAAAATAATAGGAAATACAAATCTTATTTTAAGAAAATAAATACTAACTAAAATTGACACCTATGTAAACTCTATTGGAAGTCTAAAAACTCAAAATCTTTTGCATTTTAGAGATTATTTCTTTGATCATCTTCATCAAATCCTTAGACAACTCATAAGTTTATTGATGAAGCAATGGATGATGCACACTACGATCACTCATCAATACCATTGTAGATTTAGTATTGCTTCTCAACACTCCTCTTTTGACAACTCTAACCAAAAAATGGATAATAGATTTTCTATAAAATCTATATCTTATGAACCAAGTAGTTTGCATTAACTCTATCAGTTCTGGATGGTATTTGAAGGAATTAATCTCAACCTTATATAAAACTCTATCATTCCTTCTCAGATACAGACCACCAATCCAAATGCACTATTGCATTAATGTCATCAACTCGAATCCTCTTATTCATTTTGGTTTTGGAGACTTTTCAAACTCTTACTTTAGTCAAAATAACTCTTTGAGGAGTACGTGAAATAATAAGTATCCTTATCATCACCCTTTTTGCTACACATAACATAAATTGATGGGTGTTAATATACATAAGTATTAAACTCATATGATTAAAAATCATTTCGATAAAAAATAAGGACTAATCTATAAAACATTTCCAAAAATTTTGAAAAATAAATTAAAAGGAGAAAATAGATATTTTACAAATTATAAAAAATATTTATACTGAAAAAATTTTAAAAATATTTTTGGTCATCAAAAAATTTATTAAAAATACCACAAAATTAAAAAAAATTGTAAAAAAATATGCCAAAAAAATTAGAGTTAAAATGGTGGCCGAAAAACATCTCATGCACTAATAAAAGGTGTGCATATGTGCCCATGTGCCTCCACGTGCCTTTACATGCAACTGATGCCCATGTGCCATATGGTGTTGACCCGCTGGTCCATATGTCATGACACGTGTCGCCATGTCAGATCTCTATCTTGACACTTGGCACTCCTCAGTTGGTCCATCTAGTTGCTACATGGCATAAAGGTGACACATCATTGACATATGGCATGACCACAATCATCTACATGTCACGTCTTGATTGGGCCATGTGTTAGAATGACACATCACTCTAACACATGGCATGACCACTATTGTTCATGTGTCACCCCCTTATTGGGCCACATGTCAAAATGATGCATCACACTAACACATGGCCTGGCGCATGCAGGACACGTGCCCTGCATATGGTTGTGTGTGCATCTCATGTGTCGCCTTTCCAACGATTTCAGGAGGTTAGACTTCAGCTAGCGAGGGATTTTCAAGGTCCGTGATCTCAATAATGTGGTCAAAAAATTTAAATCCTACTTCCATTTTAGCATTTTGGACACTTATGTCTACCCCTCGAATTGCAATGTACACATACACAGTCTTAAATTAATACGCGCACCATATACACACACACGCGAGCGCGCATGCATATATATATATATATATATATATATATATATATATATATATATATATATATATATATATATATATATAAGCACCAAAAATAACTTATTTAGTGTTACATGCATCTTATTTAGATTTACATTTCAAATGTAACATTTAGATCCACTTTAAGCCACATGCAAAAACTAAAACTCTGATACTAATGAAGGATTTCATGCATAAAATTAGATATAATTAACTATATCAATCAAATAAGAGGGAAACATATTTATCTCTTCTAATGCAGAAACCTTTGAATAATGGAAGCGAAGGATCTTGTTTCATGTCACTGACTAGGCTTTTATCCATGAGCAACAGATGTGAGATAAAAGCAACAATTCCACGGTCTAAATATCTCTTGAAAATTGTGAGTTTATGAGAGGTGAAAAAAGAACACTTAGGCTATGTTTGGTAGCCATGAATGTAATGTAATGTAATTAACTTTGTAATTAATCCTATGTTTGTTAATAAAACTATCTAATAATGTAATGTAATCAAAATTACTGATGTATTCTTGAATACATTCCCTAATCCTTTCATTTATCCATGTATTTCTGATTACAACCCCTCTCTCTCTCCCTTTCTCTCAAGACTAAACCTAAACGTCATCTTCTCCGTTCACCTCCATTGCTGCCGCCGCCTTCACCGCCACCGCCATCCCTATTGACATCGTCCTCTAGCTGTGGCACCATCCTCTGTTGGTCATCACTCATTTCTCTGCTCAAAATTTCTCTCTACAGTTAATTTCTCCTATCCTTTATGATTTATTCATTTCGATTTCTCTGCCTTGTATTCCTTCATTCTCTGTTTGATATATGATCTGCTATGCATTTGTTTGTTGGAGGTGGGTTTTTCTTTCAGAAAGAAGAATTTGGTATGAGTAGGTATTATACAATCTGCTATGTATTTGTATCTTTGTAAATTTTCCTTCAAACTAAAACTTGGGTCGCCATTTGCAGAATTTTCCTTCAAATTCAAATCTTCTTTTTAACTCTGCAATAAAAGTCAGCTACAGTAGCTTCCTCTCAAGTTGGATATGGAGAATTGGCTTGATGTGTGTGAAATCTGAGAATTGTGATGAGGATATGGAGTGAGATTAATAAAAGGAGTTTTCATTTACCTATCTTTCCTTGCGATTTTATGCTTACTGGATGTTGGTCTACATTTAAGCATCGATTGTGTGATTTCTTAGGGACCAATTGCGGCAATTGTGGTTTGTATGTAGTTAGATTAGAATTGCAAATTGAAACACGAAAAAAATAAATATAATTTGCAAGTTTTTCCAACATTCTCTTCTTGCACATGAATTGAATATTTCTGTTCTCTTTATTTTGTTTGTAGAATATGTGAGTGTCATAGCAAATTCAATTTGATGACGTCCTCTCTCTTGCATTTGCTTTATAAATCAGGGGAGCTTTGAAAATCTAGAGGCAATAAGGAATGCAGGAGTAAAGGTATGTGAATTTTGTTGTTGCTGTATATATATGAGTGTAAGAAAATTTTGTCTAGTTTAGATCGATGCTGAAGTACGAACCATTAAGCTGAAGTAAGAACAGGTTGTCCAGAAATGATAAGGTTCCGGTTGATGGAAAACAAAAGGTGGAGAACTATTGAAGTTGAGCTTGAACACAACCACTTAATTACCCCTGCAAGTGGAAAATTCTATAAATCACACAAGCTCATAGGTCCTGGAACCAAGAGGACATTCAATTAGAGGGTCCTGATGTGGTGTAGAAAATTAGGTTGTATCACAGTGCTGGTGGCATTGATATGAACAACCCAGTTCACAGATATGACCATTTATACAAATGCATTGTGCGAGTTGTAGAGGAAGGGAGGAAATCAGAAGATAAATACAAGTTGACTATGCAGGCTTTGGATTAGATATTAAACAAGCTTCATCTCTCTGAAAACTAGCTATGTAATGTTAGTTTTTGGAGCCCTAAATGCTTGGATGTAAAACCAAACACTTTGTGAATATTATTTTGAGCTCTATATGTTCAAGTGATATCATGTGCATTAAAGCCAATTATATCAGTCTGCCTTCTTAACTGGAATGTACAGAGGAATATCAAAAGATATAATCTTTTCTCAATTGAAGCAGAAATTATGCAAGTCTTGATCTGACTATGAGTTTGGACATTTTAGTATCTTATAATTTGAATTTAGGCAGTCCTTGATTAGCCTAGTGTGTGTATATATATATATAATCTTTAGAAAAATGATTTACGTTTAACTGACACATCCACATTGTCAGTACATTCTCCATTCAAATCCCAAACTGAAGTCAAACAAAAGTTTGTTGCAGAGTTAGGTTTAAATTCACACAATTTTACATTACATGTGTATTCATTTCTATATCCTACCGTCAATCAGGGACCAAATAAGACCAAAACTAAGAGTAAAATAACTTAATGTAGAATTTTTGTGTTTGAGGACTCAATACAAGAAACTTGAAAGTTTAGAAATCTAAAATTGAGTTTTGCCTCAAAATTATTCTCTCTTTTTATTTGGTATTCCCTCTATCCCTTGTAAATTTTCACTTTTTTTGAGAAAAATATTTGTCACACCAAATATGTCACTTTATAAGACATCATTTGTTACACTTATTCTAATTTTGCCTTTTTATTAGTATCAACACTACATTAATATCTTCATCAACCTTTCTTTTTTTACATTTTTTTACTATATTTATCTTCAATTGTTCATTCGATACAAGAGATGGTATTTTAGTGTATTCAAAATACTATTTTATAAGATTAATTTTTGACTTAATAGTTGTGAAAGAGCAACGTAGCAACATTTCACATGGGGTGGAGAAAATATATTATTTGGTATTGACAATATTAATTTAGACTCACACTAGATAGATCTAAAAAAAGAGTTTCATACTTAAAATTCAAAATTGAAATTTCTGATTAAACGAGACGACATAAATCAAGTATTTGACTTCACCCATTTGGCTAAGCTTGTGCCTCTTTCAATTTTATTTTATAATGTGGTTTATAATTTTTTTAAGTACTTGTATAGAAATTATATATATTTATATCTATTTATACTATATATAAATGTATAAAGTGGGTAAAACTTTTTTTTTGAAGTAAATTAACCCTTTATTATTTTATTGTTAACTTAATTAATCTTTATCAAATCAGACACTAATTGTTTTAATACTGACTTTTCTCAATTTACAATAATAAATTAACTATTGATTGTCTAACAACACTCAAAAATAAAATTCACTTTCTTAAAAATTAAAAAAGAACATCAATTAAAATAATCGATGCACTTTCGTATTTCTAGCATGATGATGGAGCTTTGAGCACACGTAACTATTATAAATAATTGGTATAATACATAATTTACACCTTAAATTTGATAAAAATAAATAAATCTATTACACGCTTAAATTTTTTGAATGTCCTAATGCACACTCCAATTTAACAAAACTACATCCATAACCACCCCACCCGAACACATTTTCTTACGCGGGATATGCACGAGCCATGAGCACATCAAAATTTAAAAAGAAAAAAAAAAGTAAATTTAATGCAAATTATTCATCTCAAATTTGGTCTAAAAACCTATTGCGTACTCTAATTATTTTGAGTAGACGCCATTACACACCTCAACCAGAAAATATTGTATCTCATTACACCCGAACTAGTCTCATCATCATCATCATGCATTTTTGTAACACCGATAACTGTTCATTCAAGTTATACGCCGAAATTTTCTTTTTTTACCAATTAAACTCTTAATTATAAATTTTCAGACAAAATACATGTTTGCAAATTAAGTTTGCCGCTGACCTATGACTGACCAATTTTACAAAAATTTGGCAATATAATATCTTAAATATTCGTTTAATAAACCTGAAAATTCAAAAAATTCACAGCCTTTCAGGGGTACAACAATTTATAAATAACCTATACATACATTCCAAATATTTACATCCATAAATACTGAACTAAATCCATCTCATGACTGATTTCATACATATGCATGTAATAATATACAATCCTGATAAATAATTCTTCATTACTTTACTACAATCTTTATTACATATATATACATGTCAGGATTAAACTTCTAAACTATATCACTCCTTTTTTTAAAATTGCTCCTCCGTGTACTATTACTCCAAGCACTCTTCAGTACCTACACGCAGTAAACACTACGTGTTAAGCATTAAACATACTTAGTGATGACTATGAATCGAAAAATTTTCCAACAAGTATAATCACAGTAATTATACTAAATTTCATTCATTTCTTATCAAAGCACTTTTCAATATCTTTAACTTTATTTTTAAGGCCTTACTAAAATTTTATTAATTTTTTCACTTTGGTCCTAAACCTTTCAACTATTTACTAAAATATTCTTTTTGCAATTTAATTATAAAATTATCATTACTTTTCTTATTTTTACTCTTTAATTGACTTTTGACATATATAGCAATTTATTGGGTTTGACTTTGACTTTTTAGACAAAATTTGTTATTTAATTATTTGAATATAATTAAAAATTCATTTGATATTTTACACTATCAATCGCCACTAATATGATAAATTTCCAATTCACTTCTCAATTTCTTCCAATTACTCACAGAATTACCTTTTTACACTTTAATTATGCATGGTTTTGCTATTGGTTCCTTTATTTTCACTATGATTTTATCAATTATTTGCCAAAATACAATTATTAATGCTTTTAACATTCAATACCAAGTAATCTCATTACTTTGGTAAACTTTCAATTAAATATTTACTTCTTCATTTTATTATATAATGTCATTTTTTACACATTTTTATTGCAAAATTGCCATATTGACATTTTTAATTGTAAAGTTGTCATTAACCTGCTCATTTTTACTTTTCATTTGTCTTTTGGCTTATAAAATTTCTGCTCGATGCTTGTTTGAACTTTTTATGCAATATTTTATTTTTTGTCCTTAATTTCTCAATTAATTACAAAATTGCCATTTTTGGATTTTAATTACCATATTGGCACTATTTCACTAATTTTTCACTTTCAAATTATTAATTGGCATACAATATACCAATTGATTGTCATTTTGACTTTTTTTTTCATATGAAATTTCACTTTAGTCATTTTTTCTTATAACTTTGAATAACCTTTCAATTTAGTCCATAATTTTTCATTTATTTTCAAAATTGACCTTTTTACTTTATATTTACAAAATTGCTATTATCTTCACTAATTTTCATTTTTAACCTATTAATTTGCATACAATTTACTAATTGGTCCTCATTTTAACCCTTTTATGCAAAATTTCATTTTAATCCTTATATTATATAAAAATTTATTTTTAGATTGTTCGATCATTAATTTACCATTTTACTCTTGTAAATAATTTCCTTATCACTTTTTCTCATTAAGTGCAATCTTTGGAAAAATTATAATTTTGATCCAAAACCTTTTATTTCTTTCAATTATGCCCTTTTTCACTTTTAACTGCACTTTTAGATTTTTTTTGCATTTTTAATTTATTCTCATTATAATGCCCCTAATATAATCTCGATAGAAATTTCTCAAATAGGATATACGAAACGTGGACCCTACAGGGCCACCAGACAAATTGACTGAAAAATGATCCCAAAGGACCAAGTCTCACAGATCAGATATCAGAACAGAAAGATACTATGAAAATCGGAGATCCTATCATAGTAAAGCAAGTTGCCATGACTTGTACCGCGGTATATGATATCCTTATGGCTAGTCAATTATATCCTAAGCAAGACTTTCACTACTTGACTATTATTATGGGTGAAAATCACTTACTTCCAAAATAATTTTTCAGTTTTTAACAATTGCAATTACGTTCAAACATTTTTCAGATTTTAAAACAATTTTAATTACTTTTTCAAAATAGTACCTTTTATCAATCAATTTTCTTTTTGTACTTTGACTGTTCAATAGTTTTGTCTTCTCTATTTTTCTGACAGTCACTTTTTCAATGCTTTACATACAGTTTGTGAATTATGTCATCATAATTCACCACTTTCTCATCGATTTATGAATTATTCCTTAATAATTCAGTATTTTCACTTTACGCTTCACTTCATCTTTCAGACTTTTAACAATTTCTTACTTTTTCTGTCCAGTAATATGGTCGTTCAGAGTTTTCAATACTTTTATATGATTTGTGAATTATCTTACAATAATTCATCATTTCTTATTAAATTATGAATTATTTCTCAATAATTCATTATGGTCACTTTACATACTAAACTTTCTACTGTCATTTTTACATCAATACACTAGCCGGTCAATTTTTTCATCATTTTCAAACAGATTATAAATTACATCAATATAATTCAATATTTTTTACTTGAATTATGAATTATAACTCAATAATTCAACAAATTTATTTTGTACATATTCAAATTGTTTCTCTAAAATATTCAAATAAATTCTATAAGTTCTATAAAAATTCATAGGTACATAATTTACTTGTTTTATGCATTATTTCTCAAACATTCATTATTTTCACAAGTTACATAATCCATTAATTATTTCAAAAATATTCAAATAATTTTCATAAATTCCATAAAAATTTATGGACATGTTATTTCTTGCCTACCATCAATTTAAGGCTTAAATCATCAAAAATAACTAAATCACGCATGACTTTCCTTTAAGAAAGAATTTGGCCACTTTGAGAAGTCTAACATACATGTTCTTAAAAATTTATTTAAGCATTCTAATAAGCTTATTTAGGATCCAATTACATTATTATAAAGTCAATTTCAATTATACATACAATTTCATAATTTTTTCTATTTTACCTAAAGGAAAATTATGCTAAATCAAGGAAAATTGGAAGATTTTATAGTCACATACCTTTTCCACTTGCTTTATCTTACTTAGACTACCTTTTTCATGCCTTAAGCCTTAGCAAGTTGATATTCCTCTTGAATTCCTTCCATGGCCGAAATTTCCAAGGTAAAAATCCATCAATTTCTTGCTTTCTCAATTCAAATAAACCATATAAACATAACCTACACACCCTAATTTACCTATTGGAACCTTTAAACTTAATTAAAAAATCAATTTTCACTTACCTTATTTTTGACACATCAACTTATTCTCTTGGTTTCTACCACTTTTAGCCCTTCAATTGAATAGTGGAGACCTCCATGAGCTAGTAGAGGAGCTGTAATTTACTTAAGAATGTTTAATTTGATGGGATTAGGGAAAGAATTTGAAGAAACTTTCATGAAAATGAAAGAAAAACTTTCATCCAAGAAGAAGAAGAAGGAGAGATCGTGAGAGAGGGAGAGGCTTCTGGAATGGTATATTTTTTTTTTGGTCTTTTATACCTCTCTTTGGTGGCTTGGGCTATATGGGCCTAAACAAAATTAATCAAGGCCCTCTAATTACCCACTAAGTAATCTTAATTAATATCTCTTCCTTCCCAACTCCAAATCACTTCAAGTTTGATTTCATCATTCTTATCACACTAAAAATAGGTTGTACGCAAAATTTCAGCCCAATTGGAGTCTGTTATCGGTCTGATTCAATTAAATCGGTCCAATTCGATAACTACCGGTTTCATTGAAAAATTCACTTTTTATCACCAAAATAATCTAAAATTTCAAATATGCACTTATGTCCTAATTTCTTTGTTTAACAGTTCTTTTAGGCTTTTATCCTTATTTTTCAATACGTTTTTGTCTAAACAGAAATTTATTCTCGCTTTTCAAGTTTTACATTTTTACTTATACAGTAACTTTTTATGCCTTAGTCAATACAATATTTTAATTCTCTTGCCCCTAGTATAGCATGAAAATTTATCACTAATTAGAATGAGCGGAACTATGGACCCTATAGGTCTCAGTACTCCAGTAGTATTAATTACACACATATTATTATCTTTTTCTCTCTTTTTTTATATTCTCCAAACACTCCAATACAGACGTGGAACCATATCAAGGTCACCACTATGCAAGTCGCCATGACTTGCTACCGCGGTTACAGAAATGTCCCTATGGCTAGCCATGTACATCCTAATTTCTAATTTCACACATAATACTAAGGGCAAAATACAATTACAATTTAATAAAATTTACAATAATGCATTATTATCGATTCATGGTAATAATTAGTTTAAATTATTAAAAACAGTCTCAGTATTTCAAATATACCAGTTTTTTAATTAAAATCATATAATTCAATTACAATTATTTTATTTATTTATTTTATTTATTACTTTCTTTTCCTATACATGCTCCTTACATGTCATATAGATTAATTATATTCTATTTTGCATTTATTTCGATTTATATCTCAAAATTTCATAAATTTTCTTAAGGTCCCTATTCGGTTACCTTATTCCAATTTCCTTATAAATTATATTTTCTACTCAATTTAATCATAATAAACATGAAACCATCAATTTTTCAATTATTTCAATTTAATCCAGAAAATTACATTTTAGTCCCTAATTTTTTTTAGTGATCGAATTTTTTCTAAAATTAAACTTGTCTAAATTTTAATTAAATACCATAATTTCACTAATTTATCTTCTAATTGCATAATTCCAAGTCCGATTTCATAATTAATTCGTATTAATAATTAACCTAATTTTTTCTAATTATATATACAACATATATATTGTGAAATTAAAGGGTTTAAAATTATTCACTTACCAAATCACTCAATAATTTTGTCCTTCCCCTTATTTTTGGTTGGTTTGCTTCCCTCTCCTTGCTCTTCTATTGGCAACAAATTCATGGCCAAAATCACCATAGATTAAGTCAAATTTTTGCTTAAATAATACACACAATACTATAATCAACACTTAATTACTCTAATTATCAAATAAAACTAAATTTTTCCAACTCACCAAATTATTCACTTGAAAAATTAGACTTTATTCACCTTTTTTCACCTCCCATAGCAACCAAAGGTGAAGGGAAGCAAGATAAAATAATTTAATTGAGATGATGATTGGGAAATTTTGTGAATTAAGCCTTAAAGAAACACAGAAAAGGAAGAAGAAGAAGAAGAAGAAGAAGAAGAAGAAGAAGAAGAAGAAAAGAAGAAGAAGAAGAAGAAGAAGAAGAAGAAGAAGAAGAAGAAGAAGAAGAAGAAAAAGAAGAAGAAGAGGATGAAGTCACAGAAAAATGAAAAAGAAATGGTCTTTTGGTCGGCCAAAAATCAAGAGATAAAGATCTCTTAATGCCCATTAATTGGTTACCCACTTTAGAACAAAAACAATTAAGTCCTAAGTGGGTCCAATGCCATATGTCACTATTTAATTGGTCAATACACTTTTAGTAGTTAATTTTTGATAAAAATTATACCAAAAATTTCTAAAAATGTTAATTAGGCCATGCTTAAAATTTCGGATCAATCTGAGGCCGTTTCGATATCAAACTAGCCCCGAATGTAAATTTTAATTAGTTCGAAAGTTGAATTTTCAAAGTCTTCAAAAAATTCATTTTATTATTCCAAAAATTCATATACATAATTTCTAGTTAATTGGTGCAATCGGAATAATTTAATGAAGTCCAAGGAGTATTTTTTAGCCAATCAAAGTTTTCAGTCAACTATATCGGTCCAGTTATTTATTTTATTTTTCCCTTTTGGAAACCTATTTGACCTCAATTTTAACCCAAATTATAACACCAGATTCGTTATGAATAATACTTTTCAATGGTGAAGAAAAATGTTTATGGGTCCGGTGGGCCCTGGGTGGCACTATTCACCTCAGGAAGTAGTATTCACGTGATCGGCGATTCTTGGGGTGTTATATTTCTCCCATACTAAATAAAAAATTTCGTCCTCAAAATTTAACTGGTGAAAACAGTTGCGGATACTGCTGTCGCATAGTCTCCTCTGGTTCCCAAGTCGCTTCTTCGACGTTATGGCGAGTTCAGAGTACTTTAACCAGCGGTATCTTCTTATTTCTCAACTGTTTTACTTTCCTATCCAAAATTCTCATCGGTTCCTCATCATAAGATAAATTTGATTTCAGCTGAATGTCCCGTATAGTAACCACGTGCGATGGATCTGATCGATGTCTCCTGAACATAGACATGTGGAACATATCATAGATCTTTTGTAACTCTGCTGGTAAATCCAATATATAAGCCACTGGTCCTATTCTTTCTAAAATCTCATAAGGGCCTATAAATCTGGGACTTAACTTTCCTTTCTTACCAAACCTCACAATCTTCCTCTAAGGAGATACTTTCAATAACACTTTCTCACCCACTTGATACTCAATATCTTTTCTCTTCAAGTCAGCATAGGACTTATGTCTATCAGCTGCTGCCTTCAAATTATCTCTAATCAATCGGACCTTATCTTCGGTTTCTTTAATCAGATCAGGTCCAACTAATTTATTCTCACTAAGCTCGGTCCAGCATAATAGAGTCCTACATCTTCTCCTATACAGTGCTTCATATGGTGCTATTTTAATACTAGATTGATAAATATTGTTGTATGCAAATTCAGCTAAAGGGAGACATTTTTCCCAATTGCCACTAAAATCTAGAACACAGCATCTCAACATATCCTCAAGCACTTGTATAACTCTTTCAGACTGTCCATCCGTCTGTGGGTGAAAAGCTGTACTAAAATGTAATCTTGTGCCCAATGATGTTTGTAGTCTCTCCCAGAATCTAGCAGTAAATCGGGGATCTCAATCTAAAATTATGGAGATAGGAACACCATGCAGTCGAACAATCTCATTAATATAAATCTCAGCTAACCTCACCAGAGAAAAGTCTGATCTCACAGGCAGAAAGTAGGTAGATTTAGTCAGTCTATCGACTATCTCCCAAACAGTATCATGCTGATGTTTGGTGAGTGGCAAACTCGATACAAAATTCATGGTAATCCTATTCCATTTCCATTTCGGTACAGAAATAGATTGCAGTAATCCAGAAGGAACCTAATGCTCAGCCTTAACTTGTTGACAAATCAAACACTTAGACACAAACTCTGCAATCTCCCTCTTCATCCCAGGCCACCAGTAATAAGTCTTCAAATTTTGGTACATTTTAGTACTACCTGGATGCATTGCATAACTGCTACTATATGCCTCAGTCAAAATCTTTTTCTTTAACTCTTCATTAGCAGGTACACACAATCTTCCCCTGAAATATAAGCTATCATCTGGAGCTAAAGTGAACTTAGTATCCCTACTCTCACTAATATCCATCATAGCCTTAGCCAACCTCTTATCATGTAGCTGGTTGGCTTTTACTTGTTGTCATAAGTCTAGCTTAAGTTGTAATTCAGCTAGAAGTACTCCATCAGCCGTCAGGGACAATCTCACACTCATAGCTCTTAAAGCTATTACATAACATCACTCAGTTACCATTTATACTATATGGAAGGTAAATATATAAAATATTTAATGAACTTATTACCTGCCATATGCTTTTTATTGAGTGCATAAGCTACCACATTGGCTTTACCCGGATGGTAGTCAATGTAACAGTCATAGTCTTTAATCAACTCTAGCCAACGCCTCTGTCTCAAGTTAAGTTCCTTCTGTGTCAGTAGGTATTTCAAACTCTTATGGTCGGTGAAGATAAAACATTTTTCACCAAAAAGATAATGCCTCTAAATTTTCAATGCAAATACAATTGCCGCTAATTCCAAATCATGATTGGGATAATTCCTCTCATGAGTCTTCAGCTGTCTGGAAGCATAAGCAACCACTTTACCCTCCTGTATCAAGACATAACCTAACCCATTTCTAGAAGCGTCGCTGTAAATTACATAATCTTTTCCTGACTCTGGCTGGGTCAAAACAAGTACTTTTGTCAACATCTTCTTTAATTGCTCAAAACTCTTTTGACACTTCTATGACCATACAAATCTAACATTCTTCTGAAGTAATCGAGTCAAAGGAGTAGCAATGGTAGAAAATCCCTTTACAAACCTTCTATAATAACCAGCCAGACCCAAAAAACTTCTAACTTCTATCACATTTCCAGGAGTTTTCCACTTTAATATTGTAATGTCCTCGGATGACCGCTTGTCAATATTGTCCGCTTTGGGCCTTAGCCCTCACGGTTTTGTTTTTGGATCTCCCTAAAAGGCCTCGACAAGGGAGAGGTATCCATAATCTTATAAGGACTATTTCGTTCTCCTCTCCAACCGATGTGGGATCCTTTGACTGAATCCACCCGTATGTTAGAGTCTTTGACTGACTCCACCCCCTTAAAGAGGCTCAGCGCCCTCGCTGACACATCAGGCCCAGCCCCATGGCCAACACATTGATCCGGCACCGGCTTTGATACCAACTGTAACGTCCCCGGATAGCCGCTTGCCGATATTGTTCGCTTTGGGCCTTAGCCCTCACAGTTTTATTTTTGGGTCTCCCCAAAAGGCCTCGACAAGGGAGAGGTATCCATAACCTTATAAGGACTATTTCGTTCTCTTCTCCAACCGATGTGGGATCTTTTGACTGAATCCACCTGTATGTAGGAGCCTTTGACTGACTCCACCCCCCTAAGGAGGCTCAGTGCCCTCGCTGACACATCAGGCCTGGCCCTATGGCTAAGACACCGATCCAACATTGGCTCTAATACCAACTGTAATGTCCTCGAATAGCCGCTTGCCGATATTGTCCGCTTTGGGCTTTATCCCTCATGGTTTTGTTTTTAGGTCTCCTCAAAAGGCCTCGACAAGGGAGAGGTATCTATAACCTTATAAGGACTATTTCGTTCTCCTCTCCAATCAATGTGGGATCCTTTGACTGAATTTACCTGTATGTGGGAGCCTTTGACTGACTCCACCCCCCTAAGGAGGCTCAGTGCCCTCGCTCAACACACCTTACTAACCGGGAGAAAAGAGGAAAAAAACCCCAAGAAAGGATTTTTAAACATTTAAAATCCATAGGAAAGCCCAAAAAACATTTTGAGGATATAAAATTCGAAAAAAAGCCTGACACTTTCGTTGTTTATTTATTAGAAACTATTTTCTCGTTAGATAATCCTAATCGGGAGTTGCCTCAAAACCCATAGTCTACACACATTAATTTCTTCAAAAGCTCTTTGAGTGAGGTCAGTGTGTCCCAAAATGACTTAAAATCCTATGTCAGTGTTATTAAATGTTAAATTCAATGTGTTCCCTGTACTTACTTGGGATTTCCAATAGGAGCAAATCCTCTTAGAAGAGAGATGTGAAAATTTTTGAAATTTGAGATGCATTTTTGTTCACAAAGAAGAGGATATGTGAGTTTCTTATTCAAAGCAAACTCTTGGCTTAAATAAGCCTTACAAGAAGATAAAAAAAACAAACAGTCTACATTTTATGACTCCTAAAGACGTGGTAAGTAGCTACAAAGACAGTCAAACTCTAACTACTTGTCCCAAAAATAGGGATTATTAGTTAAATAAAATCTTGACAAATTCTAACCCAACAATTCCTCCCCTAAACTGATTGCTGTAATGCATTCAGTTTACTTCTGGTACCATACATACTCCTAACAACTCACGCAACTTTAAAAATACATCCAGCTTGAGTGGTTTTGTCATTATATCTGTAACTTGTTCTTGCATGCCACAATGTTTCCGTTCAACTACTCCATCTTTAGTTAAATCACGCAAGAAATGAAACCTTACATCAATGTGTTTGCTGCGTCCATGCAGGACTGGATTCTTAGACAATTTAATAGTGGAACTGTTGTCACATAACACTGTGGTGCACTTGCTTTGAGAGTGATTAAGTTTCTCCAGAACTCTCCTCATCCATACCCCTTGACATACGCAGGAAGCGGCAGCCACAAATTCTGCTTCAGTAGTAGATAAAGTAACCACATGCTGCTTTTTAGAGGACCATGACACAGCTCCTTCACTTAGTATAAATACATAACCAGAAGTACTTTTCCTGTCATCTGCATCTCCTGCATAATCACTATCTGTATATGCCATCAACTCACCATTGCCCGTTTTTGGATAAAAAACTCCCAAATCCACAGTACCTTTCAAGTATCTTAACACCCTTTTTGCAGCTTGTAGATGCAACTTAGTTGGACTTGACATGAATTTGCTAATGAGACACACCACATACATTAGATCAGGCCTGGTTGTAGTCAAATACATAAGAATTCCAATCAGTTGATTGTACATTGTAGAATCCACCTTGACTCCTCCTTCATCTTTCATTAATTTAACACCAGGAACAATGGGATTCTTCACACTGTTACTCTGCTCCATCCTAAACCTCTTCAAGACTTCTTTTGCGTACTTCTTTTGACTAATATAAATGCCTTCAGAATTTTGTAAAACCTCCACACCCAGAAAATACTTCATCTTTCCAAAATCAGTCATATCAAATTCAAGTTTCATAGAATTTTTGAATTTGACAAACATACTTTCATCATTACCAGTAAAAATAAGGTCATCAACATATAAGCTTACAATCAAGATTTTACCTTCATCTTCTCTATTGACAAACAAGGTGTGTTCACAGTTGCACTTCTCAAATCCTTCATTGATAAAGTATGTTTCAATTCGGCTGTACCATGCACGAGGTGCTTGTTTAAGGCCGTACAATGCTTTCTTTAATTTCTACACCTTATGCTCTTCCCCTTACTTTCCATAACCTTGTGGTTACTTGACAAACACAGCTTCATTCTATTCTCCATGCAAGAAAGCACTTTTGACATCAAGCTGATACATATTCCAACCATTATGAGCTGCTAAAGCAATTGTCATTTGGATTGTATCCCATCTAGCCACAGGTACAGACACTTTAGTATAGTCTATGCCATGTTGCTGGGCATAGCCTTTCGCTACCAATCGAGCCTTACACTTATCAACCTCACCATTTTCATTGAGTTTAGTTTTAAAAACCCATTTTACTCCAATCTTCTTAGCTCCTTTAGGCAGATCTATTAGCTCCCAAGTCTTATTCCTCTCGATTGCTTCTATCTCCAAATCCATTGCAGCTCTCTATTTGGAACTTTGAGCAGCTTCTTCAAAGGTTGTTGGATCTCCATTTGAAGTAAACAGAACTAGATTATGCTCAATTTCTTCATTTGAAAATTCTCCACCACTTATATAATCTTCCATCCAAAACGGTGCTATTCGATTCCTCCCTCCTCGTGAACTTGGTGAACTTTCAGATGTTTGAGAGTTCTCACCAGGTGACTCATTTAAAGATGTATTGTCTTCTTCTCCTCCTTTTTCTACTACCTCCTCAGCTTCTTCTTCACTTTGATCAATTTCACTTCCATTGCTATCTCCCCACTCCAGCACATCAAGTCTTGCTTCTTTATTGCTCCTCCCCCAATCCCAGCACTTATTTTCTTCAAAAATAACATCTCTGCTTACAACTATCTTTGTAGATACTGGATCGTAAAGTCTATATGCTTTAGATTTTTCACTTATCCCTAGCAGCACACACTTAGAACTTTTATCATCCAGCTTCTTTCTATTTCTTTCTGGCACATAAACATGGCCAATGCACCCAAAAATTCGAAAATAATCAACATTGGGTTTAATACCACTCCAAGCCTCTTCAGGGGTTATTCTTTTAATGCTGATGTAGGATTTCTATTAAGTACATGTGCTGTCCAGTTTGCTACTTTTGGCCAGAAATTCTTTGGAACTTGCTTCTCTGATAACATGCTTCTAACCATGTTCATGATTGTCCTGTTCTTGCGTTCAGCCACTCCGTTTTGTTGGGGAGTGTAGGTTGCAGTGAGCTGCCTGTTGATGACGTTATCTTTGCAAAAGGCATTAAACTTAAGAGATGTGAATTCTCCACCCCTATTTGTGAGCAAACAGCAAATACAAGCACCTGTCTCCTTTTTAACAAGATTTTTATAATTCTTGAAAATAGTCAAAGGTTCAGACTTCTCAGTAAGAAAATATATCCACACCTTACGACTATAGTTATCAATAAAGCTTATGAAATATCTCTTTTTACTGTTGGAGGCTGGGCTGATGGGTCCGCATATGTCAGAATGTACCAACTGCAATTTTTGTGATGCTCTCCACAAACTCTTCTTTGGAATTGCATCCCTGTGTTGCTTTCCCACCATGCAATCAGTGCATACTTTGGATGATTCACTCAGCTGAGGTATCCCTTTCACCATATTCTTATATTGCAAAGTTCTCAAACCCTTGAAACTTAGATGCCCATATCTACGGTGCCAAAGATGAGTGCTTTCTTCAAGAGTTATCTGAAAACAAGTGGCAGCATTTGGTAAGGCCTTTGCAAGCAACATGAACATTCTATTTGCAGACATTGCAGTTTGTATAATAAGTCTTTTCTCGGGATGATAGACTTTACATGCTCCATGTTGTATCAAAATAGCCACACCTCTTTCTTGCAATTGTCCGATACTCAACATATTATTTTTTAACTCAGGTATATAGAAAACATCAATGATCACCTGAGTATTTCCAGCAATTTGCAGTCTGATGTTACCTTTTCCCATCACAAGCATTTTGGAGTTGTTTCCAAGGTTCACAGATTGCCGAAATTCCTCATCAAGGTCAGAGAACCACTGCTTATTTGCACACATATGGTTGCTGCATCAAGAATCAAGAAACCATACATCTTCGCTCCTTGATTGATTAAGTTCCATATACGACATCAATAGCATCTCTTCTTCCTCCTTAAGCTTAGCATAATTTGCTTCTTTCTCCCACTTAGGACATTCATATTGAAAGTGCCTTATTTGATGACACTTGCAACACTCAGTTGTGGCTTTACTGAATGCTTTTCGACCTCTTCTTCTTCCTCTTCCTCTAAAAGCTCCACGTCCCCTTCCTCTATCACTAGCTCTTTCTTCATAAGAAACTTTCAATGCTTGTTCATCTCTACCATTTTTCTGAAACTTCTGTTCATGGACAAGTAAAGAGCTCTATAACTCAATCACCGAAAGACGATCAATGTCTTTCGACTCCTCTATTGAGCACACAATGTAGTTAAATTTTTCTGTAAGGGTACGGAGAATCTTCTCAACAATCTTTACATCTGGTATATCTTCACCGAAATTTCTCATATCATTGGCAACCACCATCACTCTTGCAAAGTAGTCTGTGATTGACTCCCCAAGCTTCATCTCTAGGACCTCAAACTTTCTGCGAAGAGTTTGAAGTTGAGCATGTTGAACTCTCGCATTTCCTTGATACTTTATCTTCATTGAGTCCCACAACTACTTGGATGTTTCCTTTTGAGTGATGGTCCTCAAGATAGTCCTACTAATTAACTGAAAAAGGTAATTCTTTACCTTTAAATCTTTCAACTTCAGCTCCTCTAGAGTTTTCCTCTGTGCATCAGTCAATACCTCTCTAGCAGCAGGTTCTTTGTAACCTGTCTCAATTAGACTCCAATACTCCTTTGATCTCAGGAGATTCTCCATAAGCATGCTCCAATGATCATAATCTCCGTCAAACTTAGGAATACAAGGCTGAGCAAAATTGCTTGTCTCACCTGACATCTCACACTTGCTACTTCTTATACACACTCTTTCTCTAGTGGTATTTCACTCACTCTCTCTCTCTTATTTTCTCACTGTGTTTCACTCCTCTCACACTGATCGGTCCTCTTTCAAGGCTCTAATACCACTTGTTGAAATTTGAGATGCAGTTTTGTTCACAAAGAATAGGATATGTGAGTTTCTTATTCAAAGCAAACTCTTGGCTTAAATAAGCCTTACAAGAAGATAAAAAAAACAAATAGTCCACGTTTTATGACTCCTAAAGACGTGGTAAGTAGCTACAGAAACAGTCAAACTCTAACTACTTGTCCCAAAAATAGGGATTATTAGTTAAATAAAATCTTGACAAATTCTAACCCAACAAAAATCGATTTTTGATAGAATTTCTTTAAAGTTGGCGGGTTGAAAAAAGTAAATTCTTATCTTTAGTGGCCAGGTTGAACCTCATTAAGACACCCCTTTCTAGTCTTCCTTTGTATTATCTATCTCTTTTTAAAATTTTTGTAGGTGTTCTAAAATCTATCAAAAACATAATGCAAAGGTTTTTTAGGAGGCTCAATTGATAAGAAGAAACTTTGTAAAGTTGGTTGAAGTTTCATTGAAAAACATCGAAAGCTAGAGGGTTTAGGGGTGAGTTCGCTAAGCACTAGGAATTCTTGTCTTCTCTTCAAATGGCTTTGGAAGTTAGATCCTTCGGATGTTTCTTTATAGCAAAAAATTGTGAGAAGCAAATACTCTTAGGGCATTTTTTCACTCTAAATTTTTCCAGTAGTGATGGGCTCTTCTTTATTTAGAAAGGCATTGTGAGCACGCAGCATATCCTGCCCTTGAAGAATGGTATCCATTTTGAGGCGAGTAGAGGTGACAAATGCTTGTTTGGCATGATCCCTGGATTATGGATGAACCTTTAAAATTGAGGTACGCTCATCTTTTCTCTATCTCTCTTCATGCTAATGCTTTGATTATTGATTATGGGAATTAGATTGATGGCCATTGGTTTTGGTCCTTTCAATGGAAGAAGAACTTACGGGTATGGGAAACTCTTTTAGCATAACTCAACTAGTATTCATTTATTTTTAGCATAACTCAACTAGTATTCATTTATTTTTAGCACAATAGCTATATGAATAATCGAGTATATAAATTAATAATATAATTATATACAATTATTATATATAAGAAAATTTATCAATTCATATAGTTATATTATTATATAATCATTTTACCAATTAATTTCATTTAATTTTAACATCACTTAATTAGTATCAATTCATATTGGCCCCTTCCGCCTCTCACTTGCCTTTCTGTCTTTTGCCACCACGCTTTGCCTTTGGCCACTACTATCTGTCTCTCGCCACCACCCCTTTTTTGCTCTCCTTGGTAGCGGGTAGGTCTTTTCCATTTACCATCACCAAATTTGAGCTTGGGAACTGACTTCACCTCTTGCCATTACCATCTAATTACAACCAAGGTTCTCATTTATCGCCAAAACTAGTTGAGATCGGCTAAACTTTTGGCTTTAGAGGCATTAATTGAAGAAATTGAAAAGTTTGAATCGGGTAATTACTATATTAACATAAATTTTTAAATTGTGTATTTAATATTTATATTTTTTTATAGTCTAATTATTTGAAATCTATGTTATTTTTTTTAGATATTACTCAAGATCCTCAAATTAGTGCCAATATAATGAATAGAAAGATTGTCAAATGTTAATTTTTAAAATTTTAAAATTTACTTAAATTTCAATTTTTTATGCTTTTAATATGTGATATAAATTCATAGGATAATAAGGAATTAAATTTGGTTAAATTTTGCATGAAAACTAGTTTTGTTGAAAAATTAAGTAAACAAATGGTCTTCGCGTGTTCTTAATGTGTTTATGGTTAGAACAAGATTTGATTTTAAAATTTTGATATATATGATATATTAAAATTTTTAATTAATTTTATTAATTAAAATGGACCCTAGATCAATTGGATTGGATTAGTTAGCTAAACTTGATTAATAGACTTAACTGAGTTTGTAGGCTTGATTTAATTTAGCAAATGACTTGGTGAACCTAAGGAGTTATGTTAAATTAAGAGTACAAACCTTAACTAAGTTTATTAATATATTTTAAGGGTTGGAGTAAGCTTAGAACACGTTTGCCCATTCCCAAAGTCCAAATGGCCTATATGCACAAGACTAGTTTGTGCGTAAATAATTGGGTCTATGGTATGGATTTCGACCCATCCATAAAGTTGGACCCAAAATAATTTTTATATATTTTAATATAATTAATTAATTAATTAATTTAATCATCAATGGGATTAATAATTAAGATAAGAACAAATGTATGCAAAAAGTTACCTAAAATGAAATTAGTTTCCTAATTTAATCACAAAAAAAAACTCATAGCATTTTTCATGAGTTTGAAACAACTTAAGTATTCCAATGTATGGATATAATTTTATGTATTAGATTTGCATATAAGGGTGTATGTTTGGCATGGGGACTTTCATGTCCGAACCAACTTCTTTTACTTTATATATTCAACTTGTAATATGTAATTAGATTATATAGAATAGAATTAGAAGTAGAAAAGAAGACCACAAGCAAGAAGCTCGGTGGTAGATGGAGATCTATGAAGAAAATAGTTTTAGTATTTTCTTTTTATGTTATCATGCATGCTACCTAGGTTTGACCTTTTGATCTCCCCTTTGGCTCAAGGAGATCAATTTAGTGAACTCTATAACTATACCGTATTTGTATGCTTTATATTTATGTGATAGATATAAGATGTATACCAATGTATGCAAACCACGTATAATGAGACTTAATTAACAAAACCCCTCAAATTAATACTAGGTTACATAAGCCTTCCATTATTTGGAAGAGAACTAAAGTTCTTTTATAGTATAGGTTTTCACCAAAGTTAAGCCCACATTATACCGAATATATTTGAATCTAATAAATGGGTCATCTTAGCTAGCTCATTAGCTTGTTGATTAAAGTCAAAGTTGATGGATCTAAAGACAAGATTAGGGAATGTATATAAAGAATTGATTAAAGAAATTCCATATTGATAAAGGCATGAGTAGTTCTCAAGTTAAGACTTTATTTATTGATTTACTTCCATTTAATAAAATATATCAAGATAAATTCAAGATGAACTAGATTGTTGTTTTTGTAGCGCTTCTACATACATTTAAGCAGGATATAAAGGGTGTTATAATGCTTGTATGATATGCATGCATCAAGAGTTGATAACCAATTAATCCAATAATTGTATAGAGATACAATTAGTATAGAGATATCTACCTTTCAAAG
The DNA here is from genome assembly GCA_037975025.1 of Excoecaria agallocha. Taxonomy (NCBI): domain Eukaryota; kingdom Viridiplantae; phylum Streptophyta; class Magnoliopsida; order Malpighiales; family Euphorbiaceae; genus Excoecaria; species Excoecaria agallocha. The sequence continues at coordinate 4,283,140 of CM075818.1, read as the reverse complement.
GTATGGAATTTGATTTATTGACCAAAGTCAATGTCAAGTTTCACACCACCATCAAGCTTTCTTGGATCATATAGTGAGAGATATTGATTCACAATAAAAATAGTAGAATTAATATAAATTAATTAAAGAAAATTAATGCATCCATAGATATGAGCATACTCTAATCCACTTTCTTTCTTCATAACTAGGTTGAACATTATGAACACTTCATAAATAAACCTTCATTTGATATTGGATAATAAGTTGGTTGGTAGCAACTACATTAATTGGATTAGGAAAATAAGAATAGTTTTTAAAGTCAAGAAAATCCACTATGTCTTAGATTAAAATCCACCACCACTTTCATCTCATGCCACTAATGAGATCTAGGGTATTTATCATAAGTACATAAAGGATAGTCAAGCAGCAGCATGTGTGATGCTTGGTGTTATACCCCTAAAGCTTTGGAAGCAACATGAAAAGATGGATGCAAGGACTATCATCTTGCATTTAGAGGAGCTATATGCTTCTTCAGCTAGGAGTGACTAATACGATGTTGCTCAAGCTCTCTTTAACTGCAAAATGGTAAAGGCTACTTTGGCTTCCACTCATGCATTAGAGATGAAATGGATATATTAAGCACCTAGGTAGCTTAGGCTATGTTATGGATAATGATTTATACATAGACTTGACCTTATACTCATTGATTTGAGTTATACACCTTTTGTGCTCAACCTCAACATAAACAAGATCTAAGTTACTATATCCGAGCTTTTAATATGCTCAAGAGAGTTGATGGATTACTTAAAAGGATCTAAAATCTATAACAGTTGTCTCTTCTGCTTAAAAGGGCAAGAAGGAGAAGAATAAGAAGGCAACTAAGGCACAACCCAAGATGGTGGTTTGTCTAAAAAGAAAGGCTACCAAGAAAGAGAAAAATTCCTAAGGGACTTGTTTCTACTATGGAAAGGACGGCTACTAGAAGTGGAACTACAATGCCGACATAGATAATTTTAAGGAGAAGAAGAAGATTGAGACTTCTAGTGTAGGTATTAATATGGATACCAAGAGAATAAACAAAGATAATCTTAATGTTTCTTATTTAAGGAATCATCATTTAGGCCCCATTAATGAGATGTACGACCAAATTACACAAGTCTGATGATTTTAAATTATTTGATTATGAATCATTTAATACATGCAAGTCTTGCTTATTAGGCAAAATGATCTAAATACCCTTTACTAGTAAAGGAGTACCTGCTGATGAGACATTGGACTTAGTACATTCAAATGTATGTGGTGTAATGACGACACATGTTATATGATGCTACACCTACTTTATTGCCTTCATAGATGATTACTTTAGATATGGGTATACCTATCTAATTAAGTATAAATATGAAAATTTTGAAAAGTTCAAAGAATTTAGAAATAAATAGAGAAACAACTTGGCAAGAGTGTTAAGACACTAAGATTATATCGAGGTAGAGTATACTTAAGCCAAGAATTTCAAGATTATCTTAGAGATAATGGGATCAAACTCTAGTAAATATAGTTCGATCCATAATGAGTCTAGTAGACTTGCTCAGGTCTTTTTAGGGATTTGCACTAGAAACTATTATTTATACATTAAACAGAGTTCTTAGTAAATAGATCAATGTTACTTTATATGAGATATGGAATAACAAGAAACCCATACTCTCTCATATGAAGGTATAGGATTTTCATGCTTATGTAAAGAGGACAATGTCAGATAAGCTAGATGTCAAGTCTGAAAATGCTTATTTATGAGATATTCAGAAGAAATGATTGGATATTACTTCTACCGTCCCTTGGAATAAAGGTATTTGTTTAAAGGCATGTACTCTTCTTAGAGAGGGAATTCCTTCTAGGAAAGGACAATAGGAGTATAATTAAATTTTATGAAGTTCAAGACCTACACATTAAAGTAGATCAATTAGTTGAATTCAAGACTGAATTTCATAATGATGACATTATAGGTGAACCTAAATATTATTAGCGACTATGCCCTAGGCCAAATATTTGGAGCTTTATGTAATGTCATATTTCATTTTATAAAATTGAATTTTCCTTATGTTATTATATTGTTGGCATATTACATTATAATAATATTTATAAATAACAATTTAATGCTATTTTAACTATCCCTAGTTATTTATCATTAAAGGAATAATGATAAATTATGACTAGTATGGGTTTGATTGATAATCATAGGATGATTATATATGATGATATAAATCAAACTTATAGGTACTTATTAGAGAACAGGGAACTGGATAGACCCATTATGAGATACTATATGGATCAATGTCATTAGTGATCTCATAATAGTTATGTTATCAATCCTTAGACTTGAGATTATGATAGCATCCGATATGAGAAACATTGTGTTTTGACATAATTAAACATTATCTTGAATCAGATAATCATAAAGGTTATAATTGGACGTGATGAAAATTATGCAAAGGATAGTCAATAATCAAGAAGGAATTTGTCCATCTCTAATGAGAGATATCTATTGGGCCCCTCAATAAGTAGGATTGAGAAATGCATGCCTATGCTCAAATGAATTGATAGAGTGATTAATATCATTTGATATATATGTTTACTTAGTGATCGAGAAATTATATATTTGAACTATATAAGTTTGACATGGATCATGAATTATGTTCAAATAAGATATTGAGTGACAAAAGGATTATAACATATTTTATTGATTAGGTTAAAATCGAATTATCGATATTCATATTATTTTGGTATTCATAATGTCTTGCTAGAGGCCGCTTATGACTTATGGACCTATGATGGAAGTTAGGTCCACTGCCAGCATAATATGAACTTATTATGTTGCACACATAGAATATAATGAATGGACTAATGTTTAATTTATGCGTTTCGAATTTTATTTTGTGACAAATTAAAATTCGAAATAAAAATTTTAAAAGTTAAAATTTTAATTCTTATTTTAAATAAGAAATATAGGGCCCGAATTTCTCTATCTCTAATACTAGGGTTAGGTCACATTATATATATATATAGTGAACTATGTGTTTTAAAACCCTAAATTATTGAATTAAAAGTGGCAGTCGTCACTTTGAGAGGAGAAACAAAAATTCACTTTCTATAACTTTAAAAAGTGAATAGAAAAATTAAAAACCCTAGCTACCAAGGAAGGGAGCTAGCACACCGAGCGATTTCGATCATCACGTTCGAGTGTGGATATCGGTAGAGAGTGTTCATGTCGTATGAGGCACCACCTGAAAAATTTTTTAGTTGCACTTTAAGAGGTTGGTTACTTTTATCTTTCTTCTTTTAAATCAATGAGATCGTATGGATCTTGGTGGGTTTCAATTTTTTCGCTGCAATTTTGTTTTATTTATTATATCAAAACCTAACAGTAGTATCAAAGCCATTTACAAATTCAACTGATTCAATTATCGTGTTTTATATGTACATGATGTATATAAAATCGATTACATGTGATATGAATAGAATGTATGTTGATATATAAATAGTTAATCACTATTTTAATCATTAAAATTATTCTATTTGTATGAGATATGAGCGATATCAATCTGTTTATATAATATATACACGTAATTAATCGATTGATATTTATAATGTTATGTATATAGGTTGCAAAATTGATAGATGTTAATATGATTAACATTTGAGTGATAATTTTGTTGTAATATGATTAATCAAATTATCTTGTGATTAAATGTGCAATATGCATTTAATTGTTTCTGGTGGTATTCTATATCTATAAGTGAATGTCTAATGTGATTAAATAATTGCTAGTATGTTATAGTGGGTCACTTTGTTATCTAATCGTAGCGCCTTATACATCATTAAAGTTATTATTCAATAATTTAATACATCAATTTAATATAATTAATTGAGCATGATTAGAGATGACTTGATTTTATTTGATGTATGTATGACATCTTTGCATAGTGTATAACATGGCCAATTAAGACTCTTATGATGGTGCTTATTTTATTTATTTATTTTATAGGTTTGTAATTTTCAATATGACCTTCATGTCATTCTTTTGTTGTAATTTTATTTTACTAATAGTTTTGGTAGAATAGTTTAATTTCATTATTGTAATGAAGATGAAAGAACTTCACGAAGACCATGAAGGGGATCAATCCAATTTCATGATGATGGAGGTGCAAAGTGGAAGCTGTTGATCAAGAAAAGTTTGTGTAATTCTACCTAGGATTGACTTTTGATTTTTATATTGGCTTATGAAGATTATATAGCTTTTGGCCATTCTATGAGACATTTTATATATTATGCATATATTGTCGGTATTTGATGCGATGGATGATTATATATGTGTATAAGATGTCGTGTATGGGATGATGCATGATATATAAATAAATAGACATCATAACTTAAAATTTAAAATTCCCTCACTATAATCTTAAGTTTTATGCCACCCGTAATTATAACACCTATCAAGACTAAGATCACCAAAATGCGGGTTCTGCCAAAGCAAAGTACATTAGTTTATCATAGTAAGACGTGATGGGTAATGGTGCTACTCATATGTTTAAAAATAGTTAGAATTAATTAGGCTATCAAAATGGTTTTAAGTCTAAAGGCATTAGATGGGATTATAACATGCGGGCATATGATGTCAAAATCTTATAAAGAATCTAAGAGTTACATAAGATGTAATGGGTAAGGAGCCATCTACCTAAATAACTTGATTTTAAGCGTTATGCCAAAGCTGACTTAGAATTAAGTGAAAAATGTATCTTAGCCCACTAAATCAACACAATTGGTGTAATTAATATTGAGGGTGAATAGTTTAGTGGCAATTTTAAGAAATACCTTAAATTGAGATTAGTAATAATGTTAATATTTATTTTGCATATTTGTATATCAATGGCATCAAATAATACTTTCACACTATCACTGCGATCAGACCTTGAAAAGGACAAGCTAAAAGAAATGGCATCAACTTTCTTAACTAGTTCGGGAACTTAAGAATTGTTCTCAAGCAAGAAAGGAAGCTATATGTGCATGATGGCCCTGTTCCTGATGTCCCACCTATTGATGCCCTAAGGGCAATCAAGGACAAACATAACAAACATGGTAATGATATATTGATGTGGGATGTCTTATGTTAGCCATGATATGCCCAAAACTTCAAAATGATCTGAAGTATATAGAGGCTTAAGAGTTGAGTACTCATCTCAAACAAATATTCCAACAACAAGCAAGGCAAGATAGGTATGAGACTGACTGGTGTCTAGCAAGTGTGCTAGATTGGCTAGTAATATAGAAAAATATAATTAAGACCCCAAGAACATCGAACCCAAAGGAATATGGATTGCTAAGAAAAATATATATAATTGAGTTGAATTAATTTGAAATGTTTCCTAAATTTGAATTTGAAAGGAGTTATATGCTAAATTAACAATTAATTAAATCAAAACTAAGACTAGACTAACATGAATTAAATATAGAGCAACACTCAAATAATTAATAACATCTATAGCTAAAATACTTTTGCTAAGGAACTATCCACCTCAACTTTCATCGTAATGACTCAATAAAAAATAACGTATGTTGTTATAGAAAATCAATTAAATAAAAACAGATATCTTATTCAGAATATCATTCTAGAATATTAAATCATCTAATTGAGAATAATTCAATACCTAGCATGCAAATTCAATTTTATACTCCTAAACCTTTGTTGGATCCTCTTTCGAGAGATCTAACTTTAGCCCATTCTTACTTCAAATTCTTAAATTTAAATCAACTCATGAACAACAAATTACTGCCTCAATTCTTAGAATGCAACAATACATTGACGTGAGAAGAATACGCTAAGAATATGCATATCATTGATCAAAGATTAAATTAACAATTAACCATCTATTTGATACGTCTAGCATCAATCCAATCATAACCACAGATAAGATTTAGCCCAACAATTAAGAAATAACAAACTTGTATTAAAATTAAGCTCCAATCAAAATCATTACAATAAAAATCTAAGGGTTCAAGTTTTCCTTAGCAAAAGTAGAGAATTACTCATCGTTCATGATTAAAACAATTGAAAAACTAAAGTAAAAAGATACAATACTCATAAAACTTCAAGATTTTTTTTAATCTCTCTTAGAACACCAAAAGTGCAGCTTCAAACTCTTAGAGAATTTAAAAACTAAAAAGAAAAGAAAAACTAGTTCTAAAACTACTGTACAATTAACTAAAAAAAACTAAGGCTAAAAACCTAAGTAAATTCGTCTCCCTCAAAATTGCTTTTGAATTCTGGTGTTTTGCTTCCTTATATACCTTGGAGTGAAGAGATTAGATGCCTTTTAACTTCCTATTCCAGAAGAAAATAAAGTTTCATTGTGATTGGAAGACATCCCCTCAGTAGAGGGCCAAATCCCCTCGGTAGAGGGACTCAATTCCTCTTGATCCTTTTTCCTTCCCTCTATAGAGGGACTTTTTCCCTAGGTAGGGGGACTAATCCCCTCTGTAGAGGGAAATTATCCTCCATCAAAGGAAAAGCTCCTGGACTCCAACGTGATTTGTTTTTTAAAAATTCCTAAATTGCTCTAATTTCCTCCTTTCTCCAAATAACTTCTTCTTTTCTTCAATTAAGCACCTAAAAACATCAAATTTCAATTAAATCCACATAATTAGAGGCTTAAGAAATTAAACACATAATTAACTAAATTAATACTAAAATAACATCCTAAACACCTAAAAATATACTAATAATATAATTATAATTCACAATTATTAGAGACTATCAAAGCATTGCATTCTTGTAAAATGGCCGAAGGTGCATTAGTAAGCTCTTATGTTCTGAAAATGAAAGGCTATATTGATCACCTTGAAAGAATTGAATTTCCCCTCAATTTAGAACTGGCCACAAATTTGATCCTTAATTCATTACCTGATAGTTATGACCAGCTTGTCATGAACTATAATATGAATAATATGGAGAAATCCCTTGCTGAGCTGTATGTGATGCTTAAAAAAGTTGAGAAAAACATTAAGAAAAGGCCTAATCATATTATTATGATTAATAAAGGAAAAGGGATGAAAAATAAGGGCAAGGTAAGGCAAAGGCAAAAGTTGTTTGCAAGCTTAAGACACAAGCTGGACCTAAACCCAAGGCAAAAGCTCTAAAAGAGAGAGTTTGCTTCCATTGCAATGAACATCGTTATTGAAAGAGGAATTGCAAGCTCTACTTAGAAGAATTGAATAATAATAATAATAATAATAATAATAATAATAATAATAATAATAATAATAATAATAATAATAATAATAATAATAATAATAATAATAATAATAATAATAATAAAGAGTAGTGAGACTACATCTTCAAGTATTTATGTTATAGAAATTAATTTATTTACTTCTACTTCTTGGGTATTAGATATTGGATGTGGATCTCAAATTTGTACAAATTTGCAGAGACTCAAAAAGAGTAGGCAACTAAAAAAGGGTGAAGTGAACCTACGAATTGGAAATGGAGCAAGAGTTGCTACTTTAGCTGTAGGCACTTATGAGTTAACTTTGCCCAATGGGCTTTTGTTAGTTTTGAACAAGTGCTTTTATGTTCCCACTTTAAGTAGGAATATTATTTCAGTTTCTTATTTGGATGATAAAGGTTTTTCCTTTCTTATTAAGAATTATAAATGTTTTATTTATTATGATGATATTCTTTATTGTATTGCTGATTCATATAATGGCCTTTACATCCTAAATCTAGAAAAATCAAACAATCAAGATATATATGACATAACTACAAAGAAATTTAAACCCCATGATTTGAATAGAACATATTTATGGTATTATCACCTTAGTCATATAAATGAGAAATGCATATTAAAACTCCATCAAGATGGACTTTTGGAATCATTGGAAAATTGTGAATCTTGTTTATTAGGCAAGATGACAAAGGATCCCTTTACTGGACATAATGAAAGGGCCACTGACTTATTGGGCCTTATAAATACTGATGTATGTAGCCTATTAAGCATAAATGCCAAGGGAGGATTTCAATGCTTCATTACTTTCACTAATGATTTTAGTAGATATGGCTATGTCTATTTAATAAAACATAAACATGAATCATCTGAAATGTTCAAAACCTTTCAAAATGAAGTTCAAAATCTACTCGGTAAAATATGAAAGCACTTTGATCCGATTAGGGTGGTGAATACTCGAGCCAAGAGTTTGATGATCATCTCAGAAATTATGGAATTATTTCACAATTAACTCCACTAGGGACACCACAATGGAATGTTGTTTCTAAAAGGAAGAATCAAACTTTATTAAATATGGATCGATCAATGATGAATCAAACATATTTTCCTTTATCCTTTTGGGGCTATGTATTAGAAACAGTTGCATTCCCTCTAAACTGAGTTCCATCTAAAACAGTTGAAAAGGACCATATGAGATATGGATAAGGAGAACTCTTAGTTTGTCTTTTTTAAAGATTTGGGGCTGTAAAGCTTATATCAAATGACAAGTCACAGATAAATTAGCACCAAAATCTGATAAATGCTTTTTTGTGGGATATCCTAAAGAAATGAAAGGATATTATTTTTATAATCCCTCTGAGAACAAATTGTTTGTTGCTCGAAATGGTGTCTTTCTAGAAAAATAATTTATTTCTAAAAGAACCAATGGGAGTAAAATAGAACTTGAAGAAGTTTGAAAACCACAAGATAGTATAAAACCATCAATAGAAACTTGTGAAACTTGTACAAGTTACATAAACTGTTGTGAAACTTGTACAAGTTCCATAAACTATTGTGAAACTTGTACAAGTTACATAAGTACCGCACAAATCTGATAGGACATGACATCAGCCCGAGAGATATGGATTTTTTATAATGGATAGTCATAAAGTAATGCTTATGGATCAAGATGAGCCTACTACCTATCAAAATATTGTGTCAAGTCCAAATTTTGAGAAATGGCTAGAGGCCATAAAATCTAAAATGCAATCCATGTACGACAATCATGTTTGGAACTTGATTAATCCGCCTGAAGGAATTAAAACCATTGGGTGCTAAAAAATTGACATGTATGGGAAAGCACATAACTTTAAAGCAAGACTTGTTGCAAAAGGTTTCAAACAAACTTATGGTATTAACCATGATGAAAGCAATGCTTAAATCAATTAGAATTTTTATTGCCATTGTTGCATATTATGACTACGAGATATGGTAAATGGATGTTAAAATAATGTTTCTTAATAGAAACTTGCTTGAGGATGTGTATATGACATAACCTGAAGGTTTTATCCATCTTGAGAAGTCCAAGAAGGTATGCAAGTTGTAAAAATCCATTTATAGATTAAAGCAAGCTTATCGGAGTTGGAATCTTTGTTTTAATGAAACAATCAAAGAGTTTGGATTCATAAAAAATGAAGATGAACCATGTGTGTACAAGAAGGTTGGTGAGAGTGTAGTAATGCTTCTCATCTCGTATGTCGATGACATATTACTCATTGGAAATGATATCCCTATATTACAAAAGACCAAAGATTGGTTAGGGAAAACGTTTTCAATGAAAGATCTAGGTAAAGCTACTTATATCCTTGGGATTAAGATCTATAGGAATAGATCTAAAAGAATAATTGGTCTGAGTCAAAGTACTTATATAGATAAGGTGTTAAATAGGTTCAGCATGAAAAATTCTAAAATAGGATTTTTGCCAATGTCTCATGGCATTACTCTTAGTAAAACTCAATGTCCTATGACATCTGATGAGCTAGACTGCATGAGTATGATTCCTTATGCTTTGGCCATAGGATCTATCATGTATGCCATGTTATTTACTAGATCGAACATTTCATATGCATTGAGCATGACAAGCAGATACTAGTCAGATCCTAATGAAAGTCATTAGACAACCATTAAGAATATCCTTAAGTACTTGAGAAGAACTAAGGATGCATTCTTAGTGTATAGAGGATTGGAAGATGAGCTAGTAGTAAATGGTTACATAAATAAAAGCTTCTAATCTAACAAAGATGACTATAGATCGCAGTCCAAATATGTGTTTGTATTAAATAGAGGTGCCGTTAGTTGAAAAAGTTCTAAACAAAGCATTGTCGTTGATTCTACGATAGAAGCTGAGTATATAGCAGAAACAGATGCAGCTAAGGAAGCAATATGGATTAAGAAATTTATTATTGAAATGGAAGTAATTCCTAGTATCACAAATCCTATAGACCTTTATTGTGACAATAATGGTGGTATAGCACAAGCTAAAGAGCCAAAATCCCATCAGAAATCCAAATATATACTGAAGCATTTTCATCTCATTCATGAAATCATTGAAAGAGGAGATGTTAAGATATGTAGAGTACCAACAGATGACAACATTGCTAATCCACTTATAAAAGATCTCCCACAAGCCAAACATGATGGTCATAATGTGTATTATACACTTATATGATTAGGCCTAGTGCAAGTGGGAGATTGTTAGTGGTTATGCCATTTGGCAAAATATTTGGGCATTTATGTAATGTCATATTTCATTTTATAAAATTGTATTTTCTTCAGGTTATTATATTGTTGGCATGTTACATTATAATAATGCTTATAAATAACAATCTATTGTTATTTTAACTATCTCCAGTTATTTATCATTGAAGGAATAATGATAAATTATGACTAGTATGTGTTTGATTTGTAATCATAAGATGATTATATATAATGATATAAATCAAACATATAGGTTCTTGTTAAAGAACAAGGTACTAGATAAACTCGCTATGGGATACTACATGGATCAATGTTATTAATGATGTTGTAATAGTTATGTTATCAATCTTTAGACTTGAGATTATCACAGTATCCTATATGAGGAACATTATATTTTGCCATAATCAAATATTATCTTTAATCGAATAATCATAAGGTTATGATTGCACATGATGAGAATCATGTAGAGGATAGTGAATAATTAAGAAGGAATTTATCCTTCTCTAATGAGAGAGATATCTATTAGGCCCCTCGATAAGTAGGACTCAAAAATACATGGCCGTGCTCAAATGAATTGATGGAGTGATCAATATCATTTGATATTATCAATTTACTTGGTGATTGAAAAATTATATGTTTGAACTATATAGGTTTGACATAAACCATGACCTATTTTTAAACAAGATATCATGTGACAAAAGGATTATAACATGTTCTATTGATTAGGTTAAAATCAAATTATTGATATTCGTATTATTTGGATAGTCATAATACTTTGCTAGAGGCCGTTTATAACTTGTGAACCTACAATGGGATTGCGGCATACTACCAATATAATATGAACTTATTGGGTCGCACATATAAAATGTGATGAATAGCCTAAAGGTTAATTTGGATGTTTAGAATTTTATTTTGTGACAAATTAAAATTCAAAATAAAAATTTCAAAAGTTAAAATTTTTATTCTTATTTTCAATAAGAAATAAATTATTTCTCACTTTAATAAGAAATAAGGGGCCCAAATTTTTCTCTTTCTAATACTAGGGTTAGGTCACATTATATATATAGTGATATATGTGTTTTAAAACCCTAAGTTATTGAATTAAAAAGTTACAGTTGTCACTTTGAGAGGAGAGATAAAAATTCATTTTCTGCAACTTTAAGAGGTGAACAGAAAAATTAAAAACCCTAGCCACTAAAAAAGGAAGCTAGCACCCCAGACGATTTCGATCATCACGTTTGAGTGTGGATACCAATAGAAGGTATTCATTTCTCATAAGGCAATACCTAAAAAATTGTTTGTCTGCACTTCAAAAGGTTTGTGACAATTATCTTTCTTCTTTAGAATTAATTGGATCGCATGGATCCTAGTGGGTTTCAACCTTTTTGCTGTAAGTTTTTTTTATTTATTCTATCAAAACCCAACAAATATACACAAGTTCCTAAAAGATGTACTAGGACATGTTTTATCCTAATGAGATATGGATTTCTCATGGATTCGAAAAAAGATGTGATTATAGTAGAGGAAAATGCGCCCACAAGCTATCAAGAAGTTCTTAATAGTTCAGAACATGAACTGTGACTTAAGGCTATGTACTCCAAAATGGACTCCATATATGAGAAAAAGGTATGGACTTTTAACTCAATCACCATAAGGCATAAAACCCATAGGGTACAGATGGGTCTTTAAGAAGAAGATTGACATGGAGGATAAAATAGTTACCTACAAGGCTCGTTTAGTAGCCAAAAATTATTGTCAAAGAGAAGGAATTAACTTTGATGAAACCTTTTCGCCGGTAGTAATGCTTTACTCCATCAAAATACTTTTAGCCATTGCAGCTCCTTATGACTATAAGATTTGGCAAATTGATGTGAAGCTAACTTTTATAAATGGAAACCTAACTGAGGATGTCTGTATGACATAGCTTGTGGTTCACATTTGGGAATGGTGAAAACATATGCAAGCTTTAAAGATCTATTTATGGATTGAAGCAAGCATCTAAGAGCTAGAACATCCAATTCAATAAGATAATCAAAGAGTTTGGTTTCTCACATAATGAGGATGAACCATATGTGTATAAAAAGATCAGTGGGAGTGCAATAATTTTTCTTGTTTTATAATGTAATATTGATTTTGTCCTTCAGTCAGTAAAATTTGGTTATCAAAACAATTCTCTATAAAAGATAATGGAGAAACATCTTATAGTGTGAGAGTTAGGATATATAAATTTAAATCTAATAGGTTGCTAAGCCATTTACAATCTACATACATAGATAATGTATTAAAAAGGTTCAATAAAGATCTTTCTAAGAAAGGGTTTATACCCATAGTACATAAGAAATACCTTTCTAAGTTTATGTGTCCAAAGAAACTAGAGAATAGAAAGAGCATGAATAAAATCCCATATGCATCTACAATTAGTTTTATCATATATGTTGAGTACACATCCTACTACCCCATTTGCTTTGAGTGTCACAAATATATTCTAATCCATTTATGTGGAGGAATAATAGAGTGCAATAATGAATATCCCTAAGTACTTGAGAAGGACTAAGGATATATTCTTAGTATATGGAGAGGGTGATTTACATGTAAGTGCGTTTACGGATGCAAGCTTCCAATCAGAGAAAGATGATTGTAAATCCAAGTCAGGGTTTTATGTTCATATCAAAAGGATGAATAGTCAATTAGAAGAGTTCCAAATAAGAGACAACTTTTGATTCAACCATAAAAGTTGAGTACATTGATGCTTCAAATGTGGTTGAGGAGGTAGTATGGATCAAGAAGTTCATTACTAAACTAGGAATGGTTTCGAACATTATTTGGTCTGATACCCTTGTACCGTGACCGTAATAGAACCATTGTAGAAGTAAAGGAACCATGATCTCATGCATGATCTAAGCATACTCTCAAATGGTACCATCACATCTTAGAGATCATAGTAAGAAATTATGTGAAAATAGAAAGACTCCCCATAGATGACAATGTGACGAATCCTTTCACTAAGGCACTATCCTTAAACAATTACGATCACCATGTACACAATTTGGGCTTGAGATAGATGGGTGATTGGCTCTACTGTGCAAGTGAGAGATTGTTAAGAGGATGCCCTAGAGCCTATATAAATTAGGGATTTTTTTCATGTATATGAACTCATTATCATTTATGAGAAGGCATCATTGATTTATTAACATTATGTTATGATTACCTCTAGTTTGATTTTATATTTTAAATTAATAAATGAAATTCTTGGTATTATAAACACAGTGCAAAGGCAATCATAAAAGAGTTCATGGTGTGAGATGCCTATTGCATATAAATGTGTTAGTATCTAAATATCCCTAGTCATAGTATTAACAAGACACGAAATTATTAATACGGATAGACTAACACGTGTTATGCTTCTTGAAAGGTTCAAGTAGTGGTTCTCATAACTGTAATCATAGAGATGATTAAAACTAACATATGGATGCTTATTTAAAAAAACAAGTACATTGGAGGCCTACTAAGAGAATTCTCACATGAATATTATGTAACACAGAAGAATATAGGAGCACTATGAATTCTAATCCATTTCATCTTATTACTTGTCTTTGTTAATTCAAATTAAGTAGAATTAAATCTCATTCACAAGTTCTTTACATTTTCTTAATCATTTTTATTTCATTATTAATATTATTTTCCTCAATTTTACATACAATTTTCATGTCACACTACAAGAAAAATGGTCCCAGTAAAGCTCCCAAACGGCGTATTTTTTGAAACGATGCCCTCGGTAACGTGACATAAAAACTCCTTATTTTCCTTATTTTGTTGAATTATCATAAACCGAAATTAAAACTGAACTAAATTGAGGTTATGGTAAAAAATTCATTCATTTCAGTTAGTTCACAAGAAGAAAAAGACAAAAACAAGGGATTTTTTTTCTTTATTCGTGTACTCTTTTTAGGTTATTTTTTTGTATTCTTTCATCTTTCATCCTCGCTAAATGATATTTTTTCGTCGCTAAATCAGTTTAGCGGGAACAAAATTTTTTTAACAAAAGTCATCCTATCTGAATTTAACAAGGACTAAAGTAGTCGCTAAATTTAGTGACAAATTTTAGCGAGAACTAAAATTGTCGCTAAACTCGCTAAATTTAACGAGAACTAAAATTGTCGCTAAATTTTAGCAAAGATAAATTCCTTGCTAAATTTTAACATGCATTTTTGTGATAAATATTGTTGTCGCTAAATTTGGCGAGAGATTTATCCTCGCTAAATGTTGGCATGAATATTGCAACAACATTATACTCGATAAATTTTAGCGAGAACATTGCTGTCACTAAATTTTAGCGAGGACAAATACCTTCGCCAAATTTTAAAATAATTTCTTTTTATTTTTTTAATTTAATATGGAGATTTTATTAATTAAATACTAAACAATAAACTAAAAAATAATAAAGTTATATTTAAAGAGTACCCAACATTTAATATAAAAATATACATATTAATGAATAAATTGTAATTTACAAGAGCATATCATTGCTAATAATATAACCAAATGATAAATTAAGGAAAAGATTACAAATACTGAATGTAACAACATTCACAACTCACGCGTCAAGAGACTCGTTGCAAGAGGGGAAAAAGAAATAACAAACTTGCTATCCATTGAACGTTAGCAACAACTTGTGCTTTCAAACTTCTTCTTGTTTGTGTAAACATGTCTCCAATTCTATAATTTTTTTCAGTGCTATGATTGCTTGCCAATTCGATGTAGGGCTGCCTAAAGAACAAAACTAATGTGTTAAAGAATAAAAATGGACTAAGAGTTTCGAGTGGTTTAACTAAAAATCAAATCAAAATTTCTACAAACAAATTCGAAAAAATAGTACTTAATATGAACTACGAATAATGTAATGCGAGTCTTTAAATATATTGAAGTATATAGGTAATAGAAATGATATGGAAACAGAACATCTAGTGTTATAGTCAACAGAGCACTTGTTCAGTTTGATCAAAGTTTCCAGCATGCAAATCATAGTAACCTATCAATGGAAGTTGGATTTCAATCCAAACTCTATGCATACCACGCAGAAATTGCAATGAGCAAAATTTACCTTTCTTATTTTTTTTAGTTGTTTGAATTTGCAGACAAGTATTTATACTTGCCCTTTCCACTGCTCCTACTCAAGCTCATGTACTCCTTCATTGTAAGAACCAACTCATGGTAGATGATCCATCTTGAGAGCACCTGAAATTAAACAAATAGTTCAATATGAAACATATAAAAGATCTAATTCTGCATGTCTCAGAAAAAGGGTTTCTATAACACAAATCTGCGGAACGCATAGTTGTTTTGTTGTCTTCAGTACATAACATAAAACCCACTTATTAACATACTTATGCCTCTATCGAATAATATCAAATAAAATACTTATGCAGGCATACACATGGCTTTCACAACCGATAGGAGTGCAGCTACGGCATACCCAATCATATTCCCCCATCTCAGTTAAGCATTGACAAAGATAGTCTAAATAGCCATATCCTTCAGCATTTTACCACAAGTATAAGAATGAATAAGAATTTTTTATGTCTTTATTTTTTACACTATTGCAAATTGTCTTTCTCAAAAACAACAGAGAGAGAGAGAGAGAAAGAGAGTGATAGAAAAAAAAAAGTAAACTCAAAGAAAACCTTCATAAATCATAAAATTTCAAATTCCTTAATAATTTGATCAATAATATTTAAAGAGGCAAATCCATTCTTTTGTAGCCTTGCAGAATGAGGGAAAAAACCTGAAAAGAATTATAACAACAATCATTGTTGTGTGACAGTGAACATGACTATTAACTGGCATCTCACGTGCCTTAGTTTCCAACTACCAGTACATTTATTATATGCAGCATTCCGTGAGCTTTTTCTGTTATGTTTTGTTTAGTTTGCTTTTTTTTCCAAAGAGGTTATCTTCATAACTTAGATCTAGACCCCATCACAAAGAAAAATAGACCTCACAGTTAAGGTTCACCATCAATAGTCTTAAGACATGACAAAACCAAACAATTTGCTCAACAATGCTATTTTATAAGAGTGGAGCAGCCAAAGACTCCAGGGGGCTTGAGCAAAAAAAGTTTGAAGTATTTCACATACAAGAAAGCTTGGAGATTGTATGATACACATCAAGCACCACACAATTCACAGGATAACCAAAAATGCCTCATAACACAGTGCAACCATCAAAATAACTATCAATATACATGCTAAATATATTGGTACCTGAATATAATTTTCATAGCACCATTGTGTCGAGTAGTTTGTTTCCTTCCAAGAAGTATATACTTGTAAAGAGCAGAAACTAATGACATAAACAACAGCATCATACTACTAACAGTAACCTTACCTCCCATTTTGTGTATGTGTTAGTTTTTGTGATTGTATGGTGAGATGAGATAGATGAAATCATCATAACATCATGCCTATGATATGCAATGCATCTCCATGTCAATGAAATATTAACTTATTAACATCAAGTACCTTCGGCAGTACTTGTTGCAAGAAAACCTTGTAGGCCTCCTCTAGAGTAGGTTCAAATATCTTTGCTTGAAGCTCAGTTGGTAAATTTGCATACGTAGGGCAGATTATAAGTTCTACCATTTTTGTCCCCAAGCCTCTTGTCCTGTGCTTTAAGATTGCCTCAACTGTCTTTATTTCCTCCTGACTTGTGAGGAAAAATAAAATATCTCCAGGTGGCTGCGTCATATGAATTTGAAGCATAGTTACAACTGCTGCATCTAGATAATCAGCTTCTGGTGCTTTTGTGTAGTGCATCTCAACAGGAAACCTCCGCTTAGGAATTTCAAGTACGTTTGAATTTATATATATATATATATATATATATATATATATATATATATATATATATATATATATATATATATGTAACTTTGGAAATTAATGTGAAAATTAAACTATGGTTAATTGAAAAAGTTATCATTTATTTCGATAATAATTTTCTATGAATTTAGTAATATTTAAATTAAAATTTATTTTTTTTACAATCATGTAGAAAGACATGAAAAGCATGAACCTGGTTTTTAGCTTAAGTGTGACATAGTCGTATTATAATTAAATTAATTATATTAACAATTAAAATACAATATCTACTTATAGTTATAAATATTATTATAAGTAATAAAAAATGGCTTTAATTGGGTTAAAGTTAGGTACAATCCACGAAACTATTAGAACGAAGGTTTAATATATAGAGCTAATTTGAAGATATAAATGGGTTGATTGGAAATAATAAAAAAAACTATACTGACTAACCATTTGACTCTTTTGGATTTTATAATTTTACTATACAAAATACACTTATTAAATGATCGTATAATTTATTTTTAATATACATATTAGTGCTGTCTAAATCAATTGCATGTGATTTCTATATAAATTCATGAATAAATTAAAAATATTATTAAAATTCTGTATTGGTTCAGAAATTAAATGCCCCATATATCTCAAGCGTTAGCGAGGGATTTGTTTCTCGCAAACTTAGCGAGGATTAACTCCTCGCAATATGGTTTACAAATCAAATGCCCCATGACTTAAGCATTAGCGAGGAATCTTTTTCTTGCTAAATTAGCAAGAATTTGTGTCTCGCAATTTTAGCGAGGATTAAGTCCTCGCTATATACCTAAGAAATCAAATGCCCCATGATTTAAGCGTTAAAGAAGGATTTGTCCTCGCTAAATTAGTGAGGATTTGTTTCTCTCAAAATTAATGAGGATTAAGTCCTCACAATATGGTTCAGAAATCAAATGCCTCATACATCTTAAGCACTAGCGAAGGATTTTTCCTCGCAAAATTAGCAAGGATTTATTTCTTGCAAAATTAGCAAGGATTAAGTCCTCGTAATATGGTTCAAAAATCAAATGCCCCATACATCTTAAGCGTTAGTGAGGGATTTTTCCTCGCTAAATTAGCGAGGATTTTTTTCTCGCCAACTTAGCGAGGATTAAGTCCTCACAATATGGTTCAGAAATCAAATGCCCCATACATCTTAAGCGTTATCGAGGGATTTGTCCTGACAATATGGTTTACGAATCAAATGCCCCATTACTTAAGCGTTAGCGAGGGATTTTTTCCTCGCTAATTTAGCAAGGATTTGTTTCTCGCAATTTTAAAGAGGATTAAGTCCTCGTTGTATGCCTAAGAAATCAAATGCCCCATGACTTAAGCATTAGCGAGGGATTTTTTCCTCGCTAATTTAGCAAAGATTTGTTTCTTGCAATTTTAGCGAGGATTAAGTTCTCGCTATATGCCTATGAAATCAAATGCCCCATGACTTAAGCGATAGCAAGGTATTTATCCTCGCTAAAGTAGCGAGGATTTATTTCTCGCAAAATTAGCGAGGATTAAGTGCTTGCTATATGCCTAAGAAATCAAATGCCCTATGATTTAAGCGTTAGCGAGGGATTTGTCCTCGCTAAATTAGCAAGGATTTGTTTCTTGCAAAATTAGTGAGGATTAAATCTTCACAATATGGTTCAGAAATCAAATGCCCCATGATTTTAGCGTTAGCGAGGGATTTATCCTCGCTAAATTAGCGAAAATTTTTTTCTAGCAAAATTAGCGAGGAGTAAGTCTTCGCTATATGGTTGATAAATCATTCGCGCCATGAATCAAGCGTTAGTGAGGGTTTTTTACTCACAAAGTCATCGCTATTTTGGCGCCCAAGATTAGCAACAATAATATTTTTTATCGCTAAATTGTCGCAATTTTTGTTTTCCCACTAGCCCCTAATAATATTTGTGACAGAAATCATCTTTCAACACAGTGTTATTGTTAAATTGTGCATTTAGCAACAAATTTTATTATCCTCGCTAATTTTCATCGCTATTCTGCATTTTTTTGTAGTGCCATAACATATAAAAAACATATATTATATCGAAAATATTTATAACATATTTACATTACTTGTTCACTATATATATTACATATTTTCTACACTATATATTACAAAAATTATATATATATATATATATATATATATATATATATATATATATATATATATATACCCAAAAATAATACTTCAAGCTTCACTCCCTAGTGGCCTGCAGATGTCGAGAAGAAATCTGATACTGCTGCATTGAGTACCTACATGGGAAAAATACTTGTGTTGAGCAATGGCTCAGTGGAAAGTAAAACAATGCAATTGAATTCTTTACAAATTCACAAATATATATGAAACAATATACAAATATAATGTTACATATTAACATTTAATAATAAACATACTATAGCATTCATTTCACATTTACATCACATTGCATTATCTAATAATATTGTTTCATTAACAACAAAAATAACATGCCAATTCCATTATCAGTAACATTAGCATGCACTAACATTTCAATGAACGACTAAATCATTCGCTCTATCAGTAATAAATCTTTTATCACTATTGTTCAGTTAGAACTCTTTTATTGCATGAATTCTATTAATGAGGGATAACAGGAACAATCATTGGATACTGACAAGCAATAGAAAACACTAAAGACTTAATATTCTCGAATCACTAGATACCAATAGGTATCAAAACACTAGACACCTTTCGATACCAACACTAGTAGTTGCAATTACTATCCCTTTTAGGCATTCCTATCCATCTATGACTATATGAAATTCAAGCTCTCATTTAAACTTTCATCACTTATTAATTTTACATACAATACATTATCAACATTTAATTATTAATCGTTTAAAAGTAGACAACATTATCAATATATCACATACTAATACACTACTTATATTCAATTACACTTAAACACTTAAGATACCATTCAATAATGTAAACATTAAGGTTACAATAAACAAAAATGTAATAAAAACCATGTATGCATTCATAGTTTATTAAAGTTTATAATTTAATCTTAAATCAACTATTTCATATTTATTACATCATATTATAATGTTATACATGTGTTCATAAATTTTCATTAACACTCAAGAAGATTTGGGTGAGGTTCGATAACTTTAGACTGAGAAAAATTGACTTTTGGGCAAAAATTTGGTACCTTATAGCGGTCACCCATTCATAACAGCTGTGAGAGTCATATCAGAATGAAAATTTTAGTCTAGAATGCATCCACATGGTGGTCAAGAAACCGTAACAACCGTGAGGCCTTCAGAACTCACTTGATTTTCTTGGCAAAATTCCTAGTTCACATTTCTTTGCATTTTTTACATGGTTTTAGATAGATTTAGATCAAATGGTCTTCTAAACTTTTATTCCACTATGTTTGTAGTTTCCATATCATCTAACAAAAGGTCATTTGGACATATATAATAAAATATATCCCCAAAATGGTTTAGAATGATCTAAATGACAGGTTAACCACTAACACTTCACATCGAACTAAATTTCAATGGTTTTAAAGGCAGAATCAGGTTCCAGCCTCACATACAAAATTTAGGCCCATGTCTTTATTTTTTTATTCATTTATAATCATCCTAATTGAAGCTTCATAACTTAAGTTATAATCAAAACAATCACTACAAGTCATGATTCTTGCACTGATTTTGCCCTATTACTCTTTTCTCTACACTTTCTTTAAGTATTCATACTTCACTATCAAATTCATATTTATATAACATTTAAACATGCAATTACATATTCCAGAAACTAAATTCAATCACATACACATAAGGAAAATAAACACTCACATACCTTATTTGAAGCTTATTTCTTCCTTATCCTTATTTAAACCTTCTCTTTCCTCTTCTCTTTCACTTTATCTTCAGCTGCTAACATAAGAGAACAATTGCTCATCACTCAACATGATGAACACTTATTCTAAAATACAAATTAGGAAGAAAAAAAAAGGTAATCTAATTTTTACTCACCTATTACCCTTATGCTACAAGAACTCTCTCTCTTTTTATTAAACCTCTTTAACAAGAACATAATTTTTGGAGACTTTGGAAAGGAAGGAAGTAGCAAGGAAAATCTAAAATTTAACCACTAAGAGGGGTTGGCCAACTCATCTTGAGAAGAAAAAAAATCTGCTTCAATTAATTAAGCAAACTATCTAGAATTGCTAAATGTTATGTCCTCATTAGTGTAACTTTTAAGTCTCTTGGCAATTTTCCATATAATCCCTCTCTAGTTATTTTAGTTACCAATCCCTTAAATTCTCATTTCATTCTTTAATTTAATCCCTAATCTTACACAAATAAGCAACACATGCGCATTTACTAAATGCCCTTAACAATTATAGAAATTTTGGTTACGTCCCCACTCCACAATTACTGCTTTCTTACACTGAAACTCACAAAGTCATTTGCTCTAATCCTTCTAGGGTACCCTTTGAGGCCTCACATATTAAATATGTGTTAGTGAGAAATTTCTTCATAGTAGTGGTCCGAGTATTCTCAAACTTGAGATCGCCAACGTTCTCTTAAATATTGAGTGGTGTACTAACGTTCTCTTAAATATTGAGTGGTGTACTTTAACTCCATAATGGCTTACTTTCATCGAAGGGTAAACATAGTTAGGAGGTAGGATATATCATTATCTACTTAAGGATAATTAAGTGATCAATAAAGAATTCACCATCTTAGATTTATTAAAAGAGTTATCTCATGTGTTTTATAATACCTTTGTTTGGAAAATCTTCGGCGAGATTGGAAGGCCAAGGTGGATGAGATCCACAAGAGACATTTTAGGAACAATGGTTATATTATTTAAAAAAACCATATTTAGATTTATATGAGTTGACATAACTCGATACTTAACTTAAATAAGATAAACTAAGGTGAAACGAATAATTGCACGGTAACTATTCTATAGAAGCGTTCAATCAAAACCACTTGACTTTTCTATCACTTAGGTAATCATAATACTTGGTTAGAAGTCTCTCATGATTTTTGCATGAACATACGTATAAATATTAATTGTACAATTAATATAATGATTTGAAGCATTTAAATTATGCAATTTTATAATTTCAATTTTATTTGTAATGTCAAGTGGACCAAAAAATCCAGTTAGTCACACACCTATAGAGAGAGGGTATTATGGTGAAATGGAATTAATAATAATATGTGATATAATTATAGAATGAGAGAATGAAGTTAGAATTAATTAATTAAAGAGTTTAATTAATTATTCATGTGCAAAATATTCCATAGAAGGGTTCATAAAAACTTATGTACGTGGTCTATAAAAATGGACCAAATTGGTCCATTTTGATTTGGAATAAATATTATTGGACTAAAAATACTATAAAATTGAAATAATAATTTTGGATCACTTAAAAAATTAATTTTGAGTTTAAGATGAAAGTCATATGTGCAAAAGCCCACCAAGAGTGTCTTCTACGTAGAAACTAGATAGAATGGCATAATGGCCAAATTTTTAAGTCAAGTTAAATTAGATATATATAAGAGTTATTGACCTCACATATTTAATTTGGCTGAATTTAGAATTGACTTGGGTAATTAGATTCCAAGTCCAAGCAGAAAAGCCCAGTGAAAGGGTCTCTGCATAAGGCCCTTTTTAAAAGGAGTTGGAGTGGATTTAATTAGGATCCAAATTAATTATTAATTACAACAGTCTATTTAAATTAATTCTATAGAATTTTAAAGACTCTTAAACCTATTAAACTTAGGTTTTTAACATAGGATATAAAAGCATAAGTTGGTGGCATTGAAAGAGAACTTTTCTCTACCTCTTTCATTCTCTCTTGGCCAAATTATTCCTCTAGCCATAGAAGAATTTAGCTATTTCCTCTCCAAGATTTTCTTGGTTCATCTACTCTTCTTTAGTGTGGATCGTATATTAAAGGTATTCTACTTTAGACACTGTAGTTTACGACAACCTCGTGTGAAGGAATCAGATGTTCAACAACCCTCAAAGGTGAAATTCCATTTCACTTATATAGGTTGTTGCAATTTCTTAGCAAGATCTTTAGTTAATATGGTTAAAAATTTTAAATTTTTGCTATGTATGTGATGCATGTAACCATAAAATTCCAACAATTACACGATACAATGATAGAATTAAAATTAAATTTTTAAAAACTTCTTGTAGTAGATTTTCTGATACTGATTTTTCCATAAGTAATGTTGATTTGGGAAATGTTTCCAAATTACCTTCAATTATAAACCTTTTGTATAAAACGGAAAGTTTTCAAGCATTTTGAGTGCTTCTTTTCAAAATATAGATTTTTCTACAAATATACTACACCAAGTATATACAAAACCTCAACGACAAATGACGAACAATAAAACAAATCACCATCAATATACCATATTTCTTTACAATAACTGAAAAAGTCATGAGTGAACATAATGTCATAGGAAAAGAATTTGAAGTTAACAAAATATTCTTGCATGTAGCAAGTCCCTGAGTAAAAAAATTAACAAATCCATTAATATCAATTTTTAAAAATCATTAATAATTAATCAGTCCGTTATATTCGATTAACTAATCTATGAGTTTTTATTTTTTTTATTTTGGTTAACTGATATTTTTCGGTTAAGCTTTAAAATTTATAACATAAAATTATAAAAAAAAGTTAAATTTAATTTTAAATTTGTAAAGTAATTTAAAATAAAAATACAAAATAAATATAATTAATATTAAGGTAAAAATCATTTACAACAAATTAATAGCTAATAGCCTAGTATTATAAAACATAATTGATATTTGTTGAAAATTAACATACTTTATTCTAAGTCAAATAAAATTTTGAATAATATGAAATGTTAAAATATAAACTCTAAAATCTAAGAATATTTAATTAAATGCTATTATATATGATGAAAAATAATATATATAAAAGTTAATCAATTACTACATATAAATATTACTATATAATTAAAGAGAATAACATAATATAAATTTAGTTTAAAGTATTATATAAATTTTATAGAAAAATATAAAAAATATATAGTATAAAAATATAATTTAAATATATTTTAAAATATTATTTTATGTAAGTTTTAAAGAGAAATAAAAAAATTTATGTGTGTGTGTGTGTGTGTGTATATAGGGGTGAGAAAAAAAATTGAAAATATGGTTAACCGTAAAATCAATCTAAAACCGAATTGATTTTTACGGTTAACCGATTCAATGAGCTCAGTTGCGATTTTTAATTTTTATATTTTTTATTTATGGTTACGGTTTTTAAGTGTCAATTAGCTCTTAGTTCACGGTTAACTGATTTATATATATATATATATATATATATATATATATATATATATATATATATATATATATATATATATATATCTTAATTTTTTATATTTTCCTATAAAATTTATATAATACTTTAAACAAAATTTATATTATGTCATTCTCTTTAATTATATAGTAATATTTATATATAATATCAATTTAACTTTAATATATGTTGTTTTTTTATCATATATTCACTACAAAAAAACCTGCAGATTAGCGACGAAAAATTCCGTGGCTAAATACCACATTTTCGTCGCTAATTAAAATTAGCGACACCGCGACGAACAGTCACTAATAGGCCAGTCGTGAATATATTAGCGACGGATTTCAAAATCAGTCGCTAATTTACATTCCTATTTAGTCGCCGAATTATAATAATATTTAGCGACTAAATTTTCCGTCGCTAATTCCGCCGCTAAATAAAAATTTAGTGTAAACTTTAGCGACGAAATATTTGTCGCTAATTTGGTTGCTAATTATTTCCAAAATTATATATTTTACATATTAGAGACAGTTTTTCTGTCGCAAATCCGTCGCTAAATTATTAATTGAATTTTTCTTTTGCTGTATTTTAAAATTTTAATCCTATATACAAATATCGTTATTTATTTATTTTCAACCTGTAAACAACAATGATCTCACACATATAAATATATATTGATTCCAAATCAAAATATGTTCCAAAATACACATATATAGATAATAATTTGAAATATTACATAATATTATCCTTAATCTGTCATGAAACAATAAAATAACAAATATTATTGTACTAATTAGCACCAACAGTGTCATCTAAATAAAATAACGATCAAACATATAGTGCGGCTAAAATCACTGGGAAGCAGACCCACCACCATGAGCCAATGGATAATCATTATGTGGATGATCATCTTGTGCAGCTGAAGGCGCAACATCATCATGTCCAGGTCCATCAGTAGCAGTATTAGGCTGATCATCAGCTGGTTGTTGAATCCCCAAGTGAGGAAACAATGCTTGAATGGTTTCTGTGACAATTTCCTTGACATCTTCCTTGGTTAAAGTGTTGTACTCGCTATGGCGTGATGCAGCTGAACTGGATCCAACATGAGGGACATATGAGCCCAATCCATATAATTTTCTTCTTTTATTGCGTTGTGCAGCCTTATAAAATAACTCGGTCTCATCTACAGATGATTCCCCTTGTGATCGCTCATCTTGAAGCTGCTCATACCTTTCCTATAGAATGTAAAAAATTACAACACATAATTTACAAACACGAATATTTAAATAATTGTAAAGGCTAAAAGTAATAAATTTTATATTACTTATATGCAATTGTTTACTTCGTTCAGCCACATAAGTTTTCCCATCATGATTTAGAGTGTGTGTGTGTGAACGAAGGCCTCGAAAAGCGTAGGTGGCCGACCAATGTGCTTCTCCTAAATTTGAACAATAATGATTTAGCTTATATTTGACAAGCTTCGATCCATAGGCATATAATCAATTTAAAACAAACAAATATCAAAAAAAGGCCAGCAAAGTCCCATAACCATATGACCAATTAATATCACCGGTCTAAAAAATAGCAAGCTGCCATATAGGCATATAAGCAACAATATGCATATCATTAACAACAATAACCAGCATATCATCAATAATAACCAACATATAATCAACAATAACCAGCATACCATCAATAATAATCAGCTATTAATTATATTAATAATAGCAAGCTCCCATATAGTCATATAATCGATAATAACCAATATATCATCAACAATAACCAGCATATCATTAACAATAACTAGATATTAAGTATATTAGTGATAGCAAGCTCCCATATAGGCATATCATCATCAATAACTGACATATCATCAACAAAAACCAGTTATTCAGTATATTAGTAATAGCAAGCTCCCATATAGGCATATCATCAACAGTAACCAGCTATTAAGTATATTAGTAATAACAAGCTTCCATATAGGCATAATATCGTCAACAATAACCAGCATCTAATAAATAGAATATTTGATGTTACAGAAATAGAGAGATAATAATATACTAACCATTCGTGACATGTGCTCAGTAATAGAAATTGAACCACCAGTATATGATCCCGAAGCTTTATCTTGATTAGATCCTCCACAACGGTTAAACTTTTTTTGCTTGGACACTTAAGTGGGTGTAGGGAGATTGAAAATCTGTTTCCATCTAGTCCAAACAGGTTCTGGAAAGCCTATCGGCTTTTCTTTGGACTCCTTTTGACAGTAAATGTAATCCTTGTAATGAATGGCAACTTTTGTTTTCCAACTTATCTTAATTCGATCATTGATTTCAAGATCCCAATAGCACTTCTTCTACAATTATATTACAAGTAGTGTGCAATTAGATACAAGTATAAACTCAATGTAACTTGAATGCCTATGTTATGAATGAAAATAACCATTAAGTTTGATTTTATATATATATATATATATATATATATATATAACCTTAAATTCTCCCCAATAAAATTCTTTAGTCTCTTTGGAAACCTCCTTCCAACTAACTTCATTCAAATCTATCCATTAGTAAAAGCTGCTATATATAAACCTTGAGCACTGAGAGGAAGGTTCCAACCTAAAAAATGAATTATAATAAAGCTTTAAAGTTATACAATTACTTTAAACCTCTTAATACTTTCACAGTTTGATAGGATGGATGTACTTACATTCCATTTTCGTTGACAGTTATGTATAACTTACTATTAGTTCCATTACTTTCCTCACATGTCGTTGATGTAGTGCTGTTGGCAGTGTGCGAAGATGGAGTTGATGCGACATGGTGTCCAGAAGATGAAGCATCAATTGCAGGAGGAATTGGGTTGGAACTTGGTGGGTCACATGATCAAACAGGAGGATGTGGAGCAATAGATGCTGCAGGATCTCTAGGGATATCTGGCATACCTCCATAAGGTGGATTAGTTGAATCCACTTGAGATCGACCCCCACGACGTCCTCTCCCAACATTATGTCGTCCTCTACCTTGTGCCATACCTATATAAAAAAATGCAACTTACATAGACTAGTGAGAAATTAAGATAAAAAAACAAGGTATGAAGAGGCTTATAAGTAACCCACAAGCATGCAACATGCATCCAATGTAAATAGGTAGAGAATGGAACAAAATATGCAACCATCAACCAAAGAACTCGAGTAATTAAGTTAACTACAATTGCCAGGATGGGAGGAGAGTATAAACTCACATAATGTACCAATTTTCTGAAACAACATATATTTCTTGTGTTACACAATACATTTGTAAGATAAATAATTAGTCACTATCTGATGTATATCTAAATTCCTCTTCATCATCTTCACTACTATCATAATCTGTAAATTCTTGTTCATCTTCATCTTCCTCTTCAATTTCTTGAACAACCGCATTAAGGTTGTCAATTTCAACTACCTCTCCTGAAGATATGAATAAGATTTATACCTGTAATGAAATGTCTTATCCGTATTCGTTGTAGTCTTCCAGAATTTAAATATTCAAGTTTTAAGACATACATTGAGTTCAAATTTTCAGGTGCATATCTATTTTCTGTCAATACTAATTAAATTTTGAACTTTTGTTTTTTCTTCTTAGATGAGATCCTGGGGTTCAAGGTGAAAAGAATTAAGTTTTAAGCTCCTAAAGGTCAATCTAACAGTCCTTCAAAGTATGACATTAGAAAAAATTTGATGAGCAGTGAAACATTCCAGATCCCTATAAAGAATATTTATACTTATTTTGACATGTCATATCCATATTCCGGTTTAGTCTTCCAGAATTTAAATATTCAATTTTTTCAATACATACAATCAGTTAAGATTTTTAGGTGCATCTATTTTCTGTCAATACTAATTAAATATATCTAATTATATTTAATTATAATTATGAAAGTTACTCTTAAGGAATTGAACTTAAAATATTTTGTCTATTACTAGAGTGCTGCCTATCATGCCAGCTCATAATAATTTATTTTTAATTTTATAATCATATTACTATGTGCGTCCTTCCTTTTTTTTAATGAATTATATATCATTTAAGTCGCATAAACTATTTGTGATAGTTAATATTTTTTAGCTGTTGCTTATAACAAATTGTTAGCTGGTCTCTAAAAAAAATTGTTTACTGATAAATATAAAATTTTTTGCATGTAAAATTCTATTTTTTAATTGATTTTTATGCACAGTTCCCTCTCTCACAAACATCAAATTTCACACCACCCCTCACCCTCAAGTAACTTAAAAAAATGCAACTCATAAACAAAATTAGACCTCAAGAGTTGCTCAGTTCATGCTCCATTGTAGCTTAGACATTAACATTATAAGTACAAATATAAATATATTTAAAAGAAATGAACTCTAATATCAGATTTTGACATGCATATGTCTTACTACTTAACTACACTCCCAAGCGTTGCTACTTTTGGAGGATCCATGAGAAAAAAGAATCAACCCAACAACACTTGATTGAGCTCAAGTTAATGTAAAAATTATCAAATCTGGAATCAATTTTGAAAAAATTCATACCTTCATAGATATTACTTTTCCCAAATATTGAAGTGCCTCAAAAATTTAGGCTCACTTTAAAGTCCCAAGAATAGTAAACCACGACTTGGAGAACTCAAAAACAGAATAATGTCCCAGCCTCCCTAATCATTAGAGCAGCTTTTAAACATTTGCATCCTAAGCATGTGAAACTAGCCATGGCATCTCACTCATGTACTCATTGTTTGGTATTTTTCCAATGTAGTCGACTCAGCCACGGGTCATTATATCATGAACTAACAGTAGCAATTATAATGATTTCCTATGATTTGTACTAACAGCAGTAAAAAAAACTACTAACAGGGCCAACATTCTTAATTACCTCAGGGGATAAAATTGTTGAAATGGTTGGCAAAAAAGAGACAACAGAATCGAACTTGTTAAAGACAACCCTTAAAGCATCATACTCTAAATTCTTTAATATGTCGTCTGCCAGAACAGAGACCTGAAAGGCCAACAATTTAAGAAAAAATAAGAAAAAATCGGTGTAGGAAAACGGCGCTCAACAGAGAAAATAAACTTTAGAAAAATAGAGAGAAATGTTACTTTCTTGTTGAAGATCTCAGCAAAATTGTTGAAGATCCTCTTAACAAAATAACCTTTAGATTCTTCTAACATATCTAGAGCCTCATATCCATCGTAAGGCACAGCAGGAAGAAGAGAATGCTGCTTGTTCTGGACAGCGCTGAAGGAAGAAGACAAGTAGTAGTAGATGGCGCTGAAGGAAGAAGACAAGTAGCAGTAGAGTTGATGGCACTGAAGGAAGAATAGGGTTTGGCCTTCTTATTATTTATAGTCCCAATTGCAATATGGAGAAGTAAATGGGCCACATACCCATTCAATTAACTAAGGGCCCAACCAAACGAAATTTACAACTTAATTACTATTAATTTGACCCATTTCTATATATTACTATTAATTTAATTCATATATATATATAATACATATTTATTATAAAAATTATTTTATAATTATTGTCTATAGAATATTATTAAAATTAAATGATATTCTCAATAGTGATTTGTGATTTGTCATGGCTTATATCCTTAGCTCTGGCAGTGTTCCACATTTTACAATTGAAGAAAAGTTTCCAAACATTTTTATGTCCAATCGAAACTACACTGACGGTATTTTTTGCCAATTTTTTTAAGCCTGTTTTATCCTGATATTTTGTTTTGTACCATAGGCATGAATCACCCACTGATTGCATAATTTCTTATCTAATATAAAGTAATTATATTAAACCACTGACAATATAATTTTTTAGCTTAATTAAATATTCTTAAAAATTATCAAATGACATATAAAATAACTATATTAACAGTTTCTAATAAAACTAATAAAGATCTTCTCAAATTAAGCTTTCTGATTCCTAGTATTAAAATCATAGAAAAGAAAATTAATAGGAAAAGTATTTATACTTTAAAGATATTTTAACTATGGCGATATGAGTGGTTTTTACGGTCGTATTGAAAGATAACATCTTATCTAATGGTGTGCAACCCGTTTTTAACTTGATAAAAGTATGAAATTAATAAAATGCTTATATTTAAGGCACATTAATTAGCAATATTTATGTACAATAATTTTGAAATATTTCCGACAGAATGAGAAAATTAGGTTCGGAGATCTTTATTTTGGTCTCTCTTTAATCATGATCCTTTATTCATTACTAAATCCAATATTCAATTAGGCCTCAAGTTCCTATTTGGATAAGAGTTCAAAATTTTTATGTCACCTTTTTAAATTTGATACAAATAGCGATGAATAATTCTAACTAACAATTTTGTGCGAACAATACAAATTTGTAATTGAAACTATGTCTCGTGGTCTTTCAAAATATTTCATGCTAACTAAGCCCGAATTTCATATTCAATAGTCTTTGGACACTTTCAAAATTGGGATAATTGATAAACAAATCAATTTAATTCCTAATAATTTAATATTTGATTTAAATTTTTTAAAATAAAATTAAATTACAAATTTTTTTATTATTATTTTAAATGAAATAATAAATTTTATAAATATTTATTTTTATTAATCTTGAACGCACAAATATATAATAATCATAACAATTAGTTTATTATTATGATTAAAAATATAAATTTTCTAAATAAATAACATTAGATTTTGGTATAATTTATAAAAAATTATTATCAAATTATAAAATAATTTATAATTTTCTATTACAAAAGAAAATATTCATTTTATATGGTCTATATTAAAATTACTTGAAATTATACATAAACCACGGGAGTGAAATTAAAAAACTTATTTTTTAATTTATTTGCGATGGATTAGCGACTAAATACTTCCGTCGCTAATCGTATTACCGTAACAAAATACTAATTAGCGACAGAAATATTTTCGTCGCTAAACCGTCGTAAGAAAAGGCACTAAATTTTTCCATCAATTTAGCGACTAAAATGTTAGTCGCTAAAATTTCTGGAACTAATTTCTTGAATAAAAAATTATAAAAATTAGCGACGAAAAAATATGTCGCTAATTACGTCGCAAAACAAGGCGCGTACACTTTTCGCCAATAATTAGCAACTGTTTATTAATTCCGTCGCTATTTCATTGCAAAAAAATAGAAAATATCTTTCTCACGACGGAATTATAAAACAGTCGCGAATCCATCGCAAAATTAGCGACGAAAATTGTGCCGTCGCTAATTTTAGCCGCTAATTGGCAGTTTTTTTTTGTTGTGATTGGTGTTCATATTTTACTTAATAGTATCTAATCACATTTTCTTATATTTTAGAGTTTATGTTATAATATTTAATATTATCCAAAATTTTATTTGATTTAGAATCAAGCATATTAATTTCAATAAATATCAAATCTATTTTATAATATTAGTTATTAATTTATAAAATACGAATTTTGGGTAGTAAATTATATTTATTTTGTAATTTTTATATTAAATTACTTTACACATTTGAAATTGAATTAAAATTTGTCTAATTTTTTATATAATTTTATATTATAAATTTTAATGGTTAACCGAAAAATATTGGTTAACCAAACTGAAAAATGGAAATCGATAGACTAATTAACCGAATGTACCAAACTGGTTAATAGTTAGTGATTTTAAAAAATCGATTTTAATGGATTAGTTAATTTTTTTTCTCGTGAACTGGTTAATCGTTCTATGCTCACTCTTATATATATGTGTGTGTGTGTGTGTGTGTGTGCGTGTGTGTGTGTGTGTTAACAGTTAATCGATACTCAAAAACCAAAATCGTAACAAAAAATAGAAAATAAAAAAATTAAATACTGTAACTGAGTATATTGGATCGGTTAACTGAAAAAATCAATTACTACATTTAAATATTACTATATAATTAAAAAGAATGATATATACTTTAGAGATAAAAAAAACCCCGTTAATCATGGACTATATATATATATATATATATATATATATATATATAAAGCAGTTAATCATGGACTAATGATTACTTGGTACTCAAAAACCGAAATCATAACCAAAAAGAGAAAAAGTGAAATTAAAAACCATAACTGAGTCCATTGGATTAGTTAATCAAAAATATCGATTTGATTTAGAATCGGTTTTGTGGTCAACTATATTTTCGGTTTTTTGCTTACCCCTACGTGCATAAGCATTTTTATGCCGCTTATAATTCAGAAAAAATCTTTCTGAATATAAGAAAATAAATCCAAAATCAGTTTTATAATTTGGTTTTACAAAATAAAGCTTTGTTACGGTGTAAACTTATTATCCTAGTCTCTAAAATTTAGATAGAGTGAGTAAGGTGTCCAACAGAGGGAATCTTGGAGTGGCTTTATGTTAATCGAGTAGATATTAAGATGGATAGGCAATTGTAAAATGATAGAATTGGTTATACTAAAATCCTAAGATTACTCAAACTATAGAAAATTAAACTTAAATTATAAATAACAATTACAATTCAATTATGTTATTTGAATTACAAGAGTGGATTGGTCAGGAAATAGATTCATTAATTAACAAAAATTCATGCAAATAATTGGAGAATATTGCCTACTCTCCCTATGTGCAATTCTCATTGTCAAATAAGGGTATTCCCATCTAGAGTCCACAAGCATTCTCATGACATTGAAGAGAAAAATGAAAACCATGAAATTTTATGCTTATTCTTTTATCCCTCAAAGTGAAACCCTTGTCTCCAAGTGATTCCTATCCTTTAAGAAAATTCAATTGCTTTTCCACCAAAATGTCCCAATTCTCATTGTGAACAAATTGATTAATAAGTTACGTATGCTTGATTAACAAGCATACATAACACATTTAACACCCAATTAAACGTAAATCATTTATGCATTAAATAAAATATAGTTATAAAATATCAATTCATACTTGTATAATTAGCTTACAAAATTTGTGTTTAAAGAAAACAAAATACAAAGAGGAGTAATAACATCAAGCAAATAACTAAGTAGAAAGAGAAGAAAATGGTTGATGACTCCTTTATGCTTCTTCAAAAAAAAAAATAGTTGGCTATTAAATGACTTATTTGAATCTTTTATCTTCCTTGGAGTTTGCTTTTTCCTCATAATATTTTTGAATTGAATTGGTAGTTATTTGGTGTTTTTACATGCCCAAAATATGGTTAACTTTATGTATTTATAGGCCTTAAAGTGTCCCAATTGGTGCCTTTTCGAAAAGGGGTATAAATATGAAACGGTGTTTAAAGGGCTGTGATGTTTGGCCTTGGTGACGACTTGGCACACTTGTACCGAGTTAGGTGAGTCAGCACAGGAGTGCCTCTGTAACGAGTCAACACTACTTTTGCTTTGTCATGACTCGACACAACAAGGCATGGGTTAGAATAGAAAGGCTCTGTAATGAGTCCGCACAGTAGGGCATAAGTTGGCACAAGCTCTAATCCTCTTTTTATGTTCTTTAACCTTCAATCCTTTAATCCAAAGCCACCAATTTGTACTTCAAATCACTAAATTGAATAAAAAAGAGCCTACAAAAACAAAGAAAACAAAAAAATAGGACATAACACAACAAATTTAACAAAACATATGCATAAAACTAAGAAAATGAGACATAAATAACCTAAATAACTATGCTATATTACATGACATCATATTCCCCACACTTAAGTCTTGCTTTCCCTCAAGTAAGAATGCAAAATTCTAAGTGGAAAAACTAGCAAAAATACTTATCTTCTCAAAATGAATATAACCCCCCCTAATATCATCTTAAATATGAAAGAGTACTTAAAGTAGTCAGCAACTAACTTCTAATGCTCAACAATGATAGAGTAGACAAGTTGCATAGCATAAACAATAAATTTAGTGTACTATCTCAAGTTATTAAAATCAAAATAAGAACATAAAGTCAATAGTTTAACTAAGCTACTCAATTAAGATGAACAATCTTTAAGCTTAGAAATCTTAAGAACAAATGTAGCCATTGGGACAAGGTTTAAGCTCACTCATTAACTCGCAATTCTCATGGCATTTTTAGACACTTTTAATTTTGTTAAGTTTCTTTTCACTGTAGTAGGTGCATTTTATGCTTTGTTCCACACTTTTTCACTTGATTTAGTTTAGTGGGTGCATTTTATGCTCCATCCCACTAAACATTTCTTGCATCATTTTCATTTTTCTTTTCTTTATCTGATTTTATTTTTATTTTTATTTTATTTTTATTTTTTTATTTTTTTTATTTTTGAATTTATGCCCTCATCTATTATTGAAAAGTGAGCTATGAACATTATGGCTATAATTTCCCTAAGGCTACCTAAGTCCTTAAAAACTAAACTTGAATAATGCCATCCTAGCCTTAGGCATAGTTAGAAAAGTCAATAACCTATAAACTTTAAAAATAACAACAACATATAGTAAGAAAAACTTAAAGCATATACTACATGAAACTTAAAATTCAACCAATTAAGCATAAAAAGTAAGATATTGACATGGCATAAACATGTACTTCAATCATAAATAAGATAAACCTAGGAAAAACTAAGCATAAGTGTAAAGAAGATAAAATTATGCAACACTATAGCTTATCACACATTCATGTAAACTTCAAACAAAAACATGAATCAAACAAGCAAAAACATGAACAAAAAAATGAACAAACTAAAGACATAAACACAAACAAAATAAATATCCCCTCCCTTACACTTAGAATTTCACATTAACCCCAATGTGAACCCAAAACATAAAGGATGGGGAAAAAAACTCCCCTCATTCATTTGAAGAAGATGGTGGTGGCGAAATAAATGTGGGAAAAATGGAGGGTCAAAATGGGTATGACAAGTTAACACAAGTGTCACGACTCGGCACGGCTTGATGTTGTAACGAGTCAGCACATTTGACACCAAGGCAATTTTTCACGAATTGGCATGACTCTTCTGACTCAACAAGTGGCATCTCTATAACGAGTTGATAGAATCCTTGACAAGTCGGCATGCTCCCTTTAAGTTGGCACATCCACTCTCTACGCTGAGTTGGCAAGCATGTAATAATTCAGCACCACCCTAGTCCCCAAACTTAAAAACATACACTAAGAAAAACTCAAAAAGAACCATTAGTACATAGTAATCAATGTGTAGAAATGAAGAAAAACACATAAATAATACCAAATAAACATAAAAAGCATATATATACTACAAAAACTAAAAAGTGGCCAAAGAAAACTTATCAAAATAATGTGAAGTAACCAAAAGTGCTAATTAGCTTGAACTTTGTCAACCTTTGGAGTAGAAAGAGTAATCAACTTCACCTTATTAATAGATTCACCAACTGAATAAGGCTTAAGGCAATGACCATTAACTTTGAATATCTCTCAATTTTCATTTGCAATTTTGATGGCCCTATATGGATAAACCTTGACTACTTTATAAGGACTCGACCATCTAGACTTCAATTTACCTTAGAAGCTATCTTGGTAGCACCAAAATGACTAACCACGTCCATAGAGTGACAATGCCTCAAAACATCTTTAACCTCATCATGGGGAATACATCTCCTAAGCAATCCATCAGCACATCTCTTATAAAGTAAAGGCTCCTCCCAATAATAAAACTTACTATCATGTGAAAATTTCTTTTTTTGATTATAATCCATGCCATAAGGAAAAACACCATTGAAAGATAGTTGACAATATCTGCAAACCAAGGAATATCCTTTGATATTTGCTTAAAAGGTGCTTACCATGAAAGGTCTCATTAATTGGCAAACCATCATCATTCTTCTTTAAGCCTTCTTGATCTAATCTTGACAAATGATCTGCCACAAGGTTCTCACTTCCTTTCCTATCTCTTACTTCCAAATTAAACTCTTGAAGCATCAAAATTCACCTTAAGAGTCTAGGCTTTGCATCTTTCTTGCTTAGAAAGTACTTGAGAGTAGCATGATACGAATATACAATCACTTTTTGCCCTACAAGATATGTTTTAAACTTGTCAAATGCATACACAATAACTAACAATTCCTTCTCCATAGTGGTGTAGTTTATTTGAGCTTCATCCAATAGCATGCTAGCATAATAAATGACATAAGGTTTACCTTTTTTTGCCCTAAAATAGCCCCCACCGTAAAGTTGCTTGCATCACACATAATCTCAAAAGGCTACTCCCAATTAGGTGGTTGGAAAACAGATGCTAAAGCAAAAGCCTTCTTTAAAGTCTCATAGGCATTAAGGCAAGCTTTATCAAACTCAAAATCAACATCTTTAGCAAGCAAATTGCACAATAGTTTTGCTATCTTAAAGAAATCCTTGATAAACCTCCTATAAAAACTCACATGGCTAAAAAAACTTTTGTTATCCTTCACACATTTTAGAGGTGGCAAATTATCAATCACCTCAATCTTTGTTCTATCTACCATAATTCCTTTGCTTCAAATATAATGCCTAAGAACAATGCCTTCTTGTGCCATGAAGTAACACTTCTCCCAATTGAGTACTAAGCATGCTCTATAAACCTATCAAGAACTTTAGAAAGATTCTCTAGAACATGTTCAAAGTTATATCCATAAACACTAATGTCATCTATGAAAACTTCAACACACTCATCAATCAAATCACTAAAGATTGAAAACATACATCTTTGAAAAGTAATAGGAGCATTGCATAAACAAAAAGGCATACGCCTAAAAGTAAAAGTACCATATGGATATATAAATGTATTCTTATCTTAGTCTTTGAGATTAATAGGTATTTGATAAAAAAACACTTAGGTCATCTAGGTAGCAAAAATAAGAAAAATTAACTAACCTTTCTATGACTTCATAAAAAAAGATAATAGAAAATTATCTTTCCTAGTTGTTTTATTTAACTTGCGATAATCTATGCATATACGTCATCCCATAATAGTCCTAGTGGGTATCAAATCATTGGATTCATTCTTAATAACCATGAAACCTCCTTTCTTAGGAACGACTTAAATAAGACTCACTCAGTTACTATCACCAATAGAGTATATAATTCCATTATCTAGCAACTTAATCACTTCTTTTCTCACCACTTACTTAAGAGTGGAATTTAATCGCTTTTAGCCCTTAATTAAAGGCTTGGCTTTATCTTTCAATAAAATCCTATGCATGCAAATCTTAAGGCTAATCCCCTTTAAGTCATTGATGGAATAACCAATAGCATTCTTATGCTTAAGTAACACATCACGTAAAGCATTTATATGATCATTAAACAAAGATGAATTGACAATAAAAGGAAACTTAGAATTTGAGTAAAGAAAGACATATCTTGGATTGGATGGTAAAGGCTTGAGCTCTAGCTTTGCCTCCTTTTTTGATGAATTATCCTTTGGGTCATCATCCCTTCTCAAAGGTTAAAACCTTGAAGGCCTATAAAAAGGATATGAGGTGGTCTCTAATTGATGCACATGAGCTTTCTTGTTAGCATATGGCTCAATAGGCTCTTGCCTTAAGCAATCATGTATTACATCATCAATACATTCATCAATAATGTTAAGAGAATCAATTCTACTTACACTTTCAATAAGTGAAGATCTAATCATCTTAAAAACATCAAATTTAATACTTTTATTGTTTACCTCTAAAGTGATCTTACCTCTCTTCATATCAATTATGGCACTAGCTATAACCAATAAGGGTCTTCTAAACAAAATTGGGATCTTAAGGTCCTTTTCCATTTCTAAGATAATAAAATCAGTAAGCATAACAAATTTACCTACCTTGGTTGGCACATTCTCAAGAATGCCAAGAGGATGTGTAATAGATTTGTTAGCCATAGATAAACACATGTCAGTGGGCTTAAGTTCACCAAGATCAAGATGTTTATAAATAGAATAAAGCATAAGACTAACATTAGCACCAACATCACAAAGAACTTTATCAAAGTGTATACCACCAATAACACAAGGAACCGTAAAACAACCAGGATCATTTTGCTTTGATGGAGACTTAAAGTACATAGCTCTAGACTCTTCAACTAAAAAAAAATAAGAAATAGTCCTCTAGCTTTCTTTTATGGTTAGTGATATCCTTTAAAAGCTTATCCCATGCTAGCATTTCTCTAATAGCATCCATGAATGGTATGGTAATGGTTATCTCTTTAAGATAATTAAGAAATTTGCCAAATTGTTTATCTAGACTACATCGTATGAACCTTTATGAAAAAGGTAAGGTCTTAAGATCTACCTTAGGTTCATCATTTTTATTTGGTTGAGCATCCTTCTTTTTATCTTTATCAACCCCTACAACATCATTGTCACTATTATCAACCACATTTTCATTAACTTTACTAGACTTATCCCTTATCTCATCATCACAATCAACCACTTATTTGTCCTTAGTCATTTTATTTTCAGCCTCTTTATCACTCCTCAAAGTAATTGCTGACAAGTCTCTTTATGTGCAAATTCGAGTTGGCTAGGAAGCTTTCCCAAAGTTGAGAACTAGAAGAGATTTGTTGGGCAACTTGAATTTTAAGGATTCGATTATAAGTAGCAAGATATTCAAGCTTAGAATTGATTTGCTTGAATTGGTCCTCATTGTGGTTGTTGGTGGTTATTTGTTGGTTGATAAATTATTCCATAAGAGTCTCAAGATTTGATTTGGGTTTTAGAGGGTTAAAGGGTTAATTCATACGAAATCTTGGTGGGTTTTTATGGTCTAGGCAATAGGTTATTTGGGGGGTTGAGTTGAGAAAATGTATTGGATCATGAAAATCCAGGGTGGTTCCTCCATTGAGGGTTATAAGAGTTTGTATTTGACCTTACCCTTTGGTTAAAACCTCCTTAAACATAGTTAGCATCCTCATTAGAACTCACATTGCATTATGCATAGGAATGAGATCCTCTACACAATTCACAAACAACATTTGAACTTTTTAAACAATCGACTTAAGATTTGCTTACCATTTTCGTGAGA
This sequence comes from Excoecaria agallocha, assembly GCA_037975025.1. NCBI lineage: Eukaryota > Viridiplantae > Streptophyta > Magnoliopsida > Malpighiales > Euphorbiaceae > Excoecaria > Excoecaria agallocha. Next base: position 4,243,479 of record CM075818.1, on the reverse strand, counting down.
GCATCTACCTTTGCTGTCAATAAGTTGATTGTGTTGAGTTTCAAGACCCCCTTTGATTTTGCCATTGTTGTTTGATGATAATTGTGAATTATACTATGTTTTTATGTATTTAATTTAGTTGATTTTAGGTTTAATTAGTTAATTTGTGTGTTTTTAGGTTTAAATATTAGTTTTGGTGTTTTCAGGGTTAAATTGAAAAGAAATAGGGTTAAATTGAAGAAATGAGAAGTTGAGGCAAGTTGTAATTTTAGGAAGTTGGCAATTGAAATGTGAAAGGCAGCAAGGAGTTACTCAGCTGAGTGATTTTATCACTCTCTCGAGTATATAAACACTCTCCTAAGTGTTTTTGGTTAGTCACCCAAGACCAAAACTTACTCACTCTAGGAAACAATCACTTTGTCGAGTGAAAAGCCACTCTCCTGAGCATTTAATCACTCAGTCAAGTGATCAAAGCCACTCTCTTAAGTGTGTGATATGTTTTATTAATAAAAGTCTTTCTATTTCATTAAAACTCAATTCATTTCTGGAATAAGAAGTTCTAAGACACAAAAACTTCTTCTTTAAAGGCTTATTAAGCAAGATAAAGCACCAGACTTGAAAAAAGGCAGTTAGACTTAGAATAGGTTTATTATTATGAATTTTTTTAGTTTTAACTTATTTTTCTTTAGTTAATTTTGTACAGTAGTTTTTAGCTTAATTTTTCTTGTTTTCTTAGTTTGCAATTCTCTTAAAGATTTAAACTTTATACTATTGTTCTGACAAATCATCAAAGAGCAAGTTTAAAGTTTTATGAGTATTGTATCTCTTTATTTTAGTTTTTCTTTCATTTTAATTATTTTCAGTAAGTAGTTTTCCTTACTTTTGCTGAGGGAAATTTGAGCCCTCATACTTTTATTGTAATGATTTAATTTGAGCATTAATTCAATGTAAGTTTAATTATTCGTTATTTTTTGAGCAACTTCTTATATTTGATTGTTATTGGATTGATTATTAACTTATTTGATAAATGGTTGATGATTGATTTCAAGTAAGATCTATGATATGCATGTTCTTGGATTAGTTCATTAGTATCGATGCATGATTATATTCATAATTTGAGATAATTGTGTGTTGGCAAGAATATATTAATACGTAGAAAAGTTGAACTAAGAATAGGTTGGATTTAAATTTATTTTGAAAAAGGATTTAATGAATATCTAGGAGTATAAAACTGGATTTGTTATGCTAAGTATTGAATTATTCCTAATAAGAATGTTTAATTCTTAGAACGTTATTCTTAACTAAAGTATCTGGCTTTCTTTATCTAGTTTCTTTCTTTATCTAGTTTTTTCACAATCACTTGTATTACTTTTGATTTGAGTCATTGCAATGGAAGTTAAGGTAGATAGGTCCTTTAGCAGAAATGTTTTAATTATTGCTTTGTGTTTAATTTATGTTAGTTTAGTTTTTGTTTTTATTTTCCTTTACCGTTAATTTAGTTTAGTTCTTGCTTTCAATTCAAGAACTTAAGAAATAATCTCAGATTAATTTAATTCAAACATAGATATTTTGCTTAGCAATCCATGTTCCATTGGGTATGATGTTCAAAATCTTAATCTTATTTCCCTATATTACTAGTCAATCTAGTACACTTGCTAGACACCGATCATTTCATCATCTATATACCTTTGAGATGAAAGTTTCTCAAGTAATGTGACTGCCTCCTTGGCTATCTTATTGATCCACTTTCCACATGAGGCTGCATTGATGATGTTCATTTTCTTATCCATCAATCCATTATAAACGATTTGATGAATCATCTAATACGACAAGCCATGATGAGGGCATTGCTTTTGAATTTCTTTAAACCTTTCCTAAGCCACATATATGGTCTCACTTGCATTTTGCTTAAAAGTGGTAATTTCATTCCTAAACTTGGCAATTTTATGGGGTGGAAAGTATTTGTGAAGAAATGCTTGCTTCAATTGATCTATTGTTATGATTGACTAACTAAGAAAACTAGCAAGCTAAATGTTGCATTGTATATCTTAATACCCTAGTCTCAAGGACTTAGATAGGGTAAAAAAGGTGTCGAACTCTAGGAATCAATTTAGGTTTAAGTTTTGTTTTGTATTAACTAATTAGATACTAAGATGGATAGACAACGATAAATTAAATAGGAAACTAACTATCTAATCTAAATTATAACTTCAAATAATCAATAAAGCATTAGGATTACAAGACATTAATTGATCTTATAAAAATGCAAATAACACATAAAACATGCAATGAATGGAGAATAAGGCCTGATATTCCTAGATGTAACTCTTAGTGTCAAATAAGGGCATCCCCATCTAGATTCCATAAGCACTCTTATGTTCTTATAGAGATAGATGAGAACCATAAAGTTATATGCCTATTCTTAAGCCCCTAAAAGTGAAATCTTTGTCTCTAAAGTGATTTCCAACTTAAAGTAAGTTTAATTACCTTTTCACCAAAATGCCCCAATTCTCATTGTGAATAATTGATTAACATATTACATAAGGTGATCAAGTATACATAATAAATTAAACACCCAATCAAACTTAAATCATTCATACTTAAAACAAGATAATTATATTAATGAAGATTAATTCATACTTGCAATTCTAACAAAATAAAGTTAGCCTAGATATATGTTGGCAAAACAAATACACAAGGAAGAGAAACTAAAATCTAAAGAGAAAAAAGAAGAAAGAATGATAGGAGACTCCTTAATGCTTCTTCAGAAAAATACTTGAGTATTGATTGACCTCTTTTGATCTCTCCTCTTCCTTAGAGTATTCTTTTTCCTCATAATCCTTTCTAATTGATTTAGAAGTTATATGGTAGTTGTTCTATTAACAAAATATGGTTATCTTCATGTATTTATAGACCAAGAGGTGTCCTAATTGGTGTCTTTTCGAAAAAGGTTGCAAATCTAAAGAGGTACACGAAGGGTTGCAATTGTTGGTTTGCATGATAAGTTGGCACACTAGTTTTGAGTTGGACAAGTTGACACAGCCAAACTTTATAGCGAGTTGTCACCAATAGAACAATTCAACACACCTCCAACTACTTCATAACTTAGTTCAACATGGTATGATTTGGCATGCTGAGTCCCCGTGATGAGTCAACACGGCTTGTAAAGAGTCGGCACAAGCTCTTAAACTTCTTAAAGACCTTTTTCTTCAGTACTTCAACAAAATTCCCCTCATTTGTGCTTCATTTTATCCAATTAGGCACATTTAGCCCACAAAACAAAAAGGCATAAAAAGTAACCTAAAATATAACAAAATACATACATTAAACTAAAGAAATGATGTAATAACAAACAAAATAGCTATGTTAAATTGCATGACGTCACTAATGTTGTGCTTTGTCCTTAATAAAAAATGAAAATAGCCTAAGTCTTATTGCATCATTTGTCACTCCATTGATCTTAATGGTTGCACACATATTGAGAAAGGCCAATATGTGAGCATATGGATCCTCTCATTGTAAAGCTTCATATTGGTTTGTTGCATAATTTGTATGATACTTGGCTTGATTTTAAAGTTATTGTTGGTAATTGATGGTGCCACAATCCCTTTGAAACTTTTTGATATGTTGAGCATAGTAAAATCCACCAATATATGCCTATTTTGATCAGGCATGTTATTTGAACTTTGTTCCTCCGATTCTTATTGTCTTTTTTCTCAGTGCAAAGCACGATAAGTTTTTTTACTTTCAGGATCGAAATGAAGAATATTATTAGCACTATTGCCTCTATGCATAAAGAAATAAAACAAATAAAACAAAAAATTATACTATTACAATGTTAATATTACTAAACAAGTATAAAAGTAAGGCCTAAAACAACCTTTGTATACCCTAAATTAATAAAAACTCTTTACAACGATTCCTTGGCAATGACACCAAAAATTTGGTACAGTGTAAATTTATTACTCTAGTCTCTAAAATTTAGATAGAGTGAGTAGGGTGTAGAACATAGGGAATCTTGGAATGGCTTTATATTAATTGAGTAGATACTAAAATGGATAGGCAATTATAAAATGATAAAATTGGTTATACTAAAATCCTAAGATTACTCAAACTATAGAAAACTAAACTTAAACTTTAAATAACAATTACAATTCAATTATGTTATTAGAATTACAAGAATGAATTGGTTAAGAAATAGATTCATCAATTAACACAAATGCATGCAAATGATTGGAGAATATGGCTTACTCTCCTTAAGTGCAATTCTCATTGTCAAATAAGGATATTCCCATCTAGAGTCCACAAGTACTCTTATGACATTGTAGAGATAGGTGAAAAACATGAAGTTTTATGTCTATTCTTTTACTCCTCAAAGTAACACCCTTGTCTCTAAGTGATTCCTATCCTTTAAGTAAATTTAATTATTTTTCCACCAAAATGCTCCAATTCTTATTTTGAAAAAATTGATTAACAAGTTATATATGATGATCAAGCATACATAACACATTTAACACCCAATTGAACTTAAATTATTCATGCATTAAATAAGATATAGTTATAAAAGATCAATTCATACTTGCAATTCTAATTAACAAGACTTAGCCTAAATACATTATGTTCAAAGCAAACAAAATACAAAAAAGAGCAATAACATTAAGCAAATAACTAAAGAAAAAGAGAAGAAAATGGTTGATGACTCTTTTATGCTTTTTTAGAAAAATACTTGGTTGTTAAATGACCTATTTGAATCTTTTCTCTTTCTTGGAGTTTGATTTTTCTTCATAATATTTTTGAATTGAATTGGTAGTTATTTGGTAGTTTTTTCATGTCCAAAATATGGTTAACTTCATGTATATATAGGCCTCAAAGTATGCCAATTTGTGCCTTTTCAGAAAGGGATGTAAATATGAAATGATGCTTGAAGGATTGTGAGTCAATACAGGAGTGCCTCTGTAACAAGTATGCGTATGGAGAATGAGTCAGCACTGCTTTTGCTTTGTCACAACTCGACACGAGTCAACAAAGCAGGGCACGAGTCGATATAGGCTTTAATCTTCCCTTTTTATTCTTTAACCTTTAATCCTTTAATCCAAAGCCCCCAGTTGTACCTCAAATCACTCAGTTGAACAAAAAGAGCCTACAAAAATAAAGAAGACAAAAAGATATAATATAATACAACAAAATTAATGAAACATATGTATAAAACTAAGAAAATGAGACATAAGTAAACTAAATAATTATGTTGTATTGCATGACATCAAGCTCATGTCTTATTCTTTGATTGATGCTTATGAAAATAAAATTTCTTATCCATTCAAAATTGATCCAAAAATTGTAACCCTTGTAACTTCCAAAAGTAAGGTTTCAAAATTGAAAATGTCAAATGGTAGGAAAATTCAATTAAACTAGCGCCCCCTACCCTTCCCCCTATTAAGATAAATCAAAATAACTCATTTAGGACAAACTATAGATGATGATCTTTACAAAATCACTAATGCAAATAAAGATAAAAATACTAAAAAAATCATTTAAGAAAATAATTTTACAAATGCTCATCTTATTTCAATTACCAAACAATTAATAAGGATAGAAGAAAAGCATAAAACTTTTGTTATTTCCCCTGTTAAAACAACATACTTAAAACTTAAAAGTCCGGTCTTCAAACCTTTTTAAATTTCAAAAACAAGCCAAAACCTATTCAAAGAAAGTAGGTCAGAGTTTACATAAGCTCTTTGTGACCAAATTAATAGAATAGAAAAAACTCTTCCTTTTACTTCTACACCTAATATAGCATAAGACACCCTTAACAAAAACACTAGAACTGTTAGCACTTTAGATCAAGTATCTAACTTTGAAGAAGATTAATAGCTAACTCAAAATTTAGAATTAAACAAACTTTATTAGCAAAAAACAACCAACATTTTGCCATTACCTCAACATCAGCTATTGGCATAAAAAATTGACCAAACATTTTGTCTTAGTCTAGGTTTAATGCCACAATTGTCTATAAATGGGACATAGATGGTATGTCTAAATATAACATCCTTAATTTAATGAAATAGATGACTATGACCCCTAATGCTTGCAAAACCCAAACCAACACACCTGATAAAGCCATGTTTAAACTCCTAATAGTAGGATTTTCTGGTTAGTTAAAAGAATGGCGGGATCATCATATCACCCCACAACAATAGTTAGATATATTAGGTGTCATTCAAATCATGGAGGATAGAACACCTATTCTTAATGAACTTGAGAATTCAATACCAAATCCAGTGGCAACATTAATTTACATAATTAGTTTGCTCTTTATAAGTGACCATTCCCACTTAAAAGACAAAAATGCAAAACTTCTTTCAAACCTACATTGCAAAATACTTTCTGATTTTCAAAATAAAAAACACATTCTTAACTAAAGTAATGCTTAGAAAAGATTTCAACCAACCCATTTTAGAAAAAAAAAATTATTTTCAGGCTTACCTACCCTTTTAAGGAAGCTTTTGGAATCAATAAAAGTCTTTAGAACCAATTAACTTGTGGTGAATTGGTAGGCTTCACAAAAAAGAAAAGATTTAAAACTTCAAAAACACTTTAAATGGGAAATGAAGAAAACCCAACAAGAATTAGGATTTTTTTTTATAAATAATTCGAAATTCTTATAGGTAATGAGCCCAAAAATTATGGAGGTTTTTTATTCAATGTCTTATAAAAAGTCCTATTGAAAAATTTCTTGAAAACCCAACAAAGAAGATTATTACGAAAAATTCAAAACAAGAAAAGCTTACAAAAATAAGAAACCCAAAACCTTAAAAAAACACTTTAAACCAAATATCACAAAATAAGTTACTTGCTACAAGTGTAGCAAGTTTGGTCATATTTCAAAACATTATAGATTAAAAATAAACTTGATGAGTTATAAGTAGAAGAAGAAAAAATTTAAAAGATTGAAACACTTCTTCTTGAAACTTCTAAAAATGAAATAGAAACTAAATCTTCAAAAAATAATAAGACTTATAATTTTAATGAATTGGCAGCCCTTGATTCCTCTAATGATTTGAAAACTAGTTTTAAGTCTGTAAATATTTTAACAAAAGATCAAAAATTAATTATTAAAGTTATCAAACATGTCAAAGATTTCTAACTCCAAAAGGATATTATAAATATACTTTTAAGATCCTTTGAACCAAAACTTGCACAAACTTCTATGTCTTCCTCCTTACTTTCAAATAACACCTATGATTTAAAAAAAATCTTAGGAAAGAAAAAAAACAACCAAAACTCTTATAATGATCCATTCATTTCAAGAAGAAATAAAAAAATATCAAACAAAAGCTAAAAACTCTCAAAGAAAAACAAGAAACTTCTTTAAACTATTCTTTTAAAAATTGCATAAAAAATTTTGAAAATGAAGAAGAAAACACCATTGAAAACTTGGAAGCAATTCTAGAAGATTTCTCATGTGCTTTATATGCAAAAACTTCAAGAAAATATTTAATCAAAATTAGCTTATGTTTTTTCATATGAATTTAGATTGTACATTGTCACCCTTTTTAACATCAATGCAGATCTAAATTGTTTGAAAGATTATATAGTGCCAAAAGATTTTTTGAGAAATCAAATGAAAAAATTATCGTAGCTAATAACTCTAACTTGTCAATCAAAAGGAAATTGAAGTTACTATAAAAATGGAAGTATTTCTATCAAAACTCATTTTATTTTATTAAACAATATAAATCATAGTGTTATTGTAGGTTTCCATTCATCAATATGATAACTCCCTATTTTGTCAATTATGATATTATTTTTTTCAAAACAAAAGATGAAAACATTGTTTTCCCCTTCAGTGAAATACCAAAAATAAGAAATCTAAATTTTTTAAAAGCTTGTTTTGTGTATAAAAATGAATTGAATTGTATAACTGAAGTAAAATAGAACACTTGTGCTTTCTCAAATAAGATGTCTCATTTCTCAAAATTGAAAAATAATTACAAAACAGTTTGGTAAAACAGAAAATTTCAAAATTTCGAAAACATTGAAAATGAAATTTGTGCTAATTTGCCAAATACTTTTTGGATTAGAAAACTAAATATGATATATTTTTCATATGAAAATGAATTTTTTGAATTGAGATCTTGAAGAATATTGTAGAAAATAATTTTAAGATCTAGAATCTAGAATCAAAAGATATAATTACAAAAGCTAAATATTCCTAGAGTTATGCAACTTTCTATGTCAACAAAAACTCAAAAATAGAAAAAAGTACACCAAGACTTGTGATAAATTATAGATCTCTTAATAAAACTTTAAAATATATTCAATACCCAAATCTAAACATAAAAAATCTTTTACGAAAATTGTATTTTGATTTGTGTTACCAAAATTTGATATGAAATCAAGATTTCGGCAAATACAAGTTGATCCAAAAGATCATTACAAAATAGTTTTTATTGTTCCATTTAGTCAATGTGAATGAACAATTATGTCATTTGGATTAAAAAATGTTCCTTTAGAATTCTAAAGAATAATGAATGAAATTTCTAATTCTTATTCAAAATTTTGCACTGTTTATATTGAAGATGTTCTAAAATCATTAGAGTAACATTTTACAAATCTCAAATATTTTTATACAAATTTCAAAATGAAAACCTCTCTCTTTAAAAAAAATGCTCATTCTAAGGCATTACATATTCCAATGAATGATTATCCCAATTGAGAGGTTTTTGGCTTTTGTAGATAAATTTCTAGATAAAATTTTAGATAAAACCCAATTTCACAAGTTCCTAAGAAGTCTAAACTGCATCTTAAATTTTTGTCCCAATATCAATCGATTGGCAAAACTCTTGCATTATGATAGGTGAAAGAAAATCCATGTTTATGGTTTGAAGAATATAATGGGACAATTCAACAAATTAAAAAGCAAGTAAAAGAATTTCATACCTTTATCTTACAAACCCTTTAACTCTAAATATTGTAGAGACTGATGTGTCTTAACTAAATTATAGAGGTATTTTGAAACAAATCTTGCATAACAAAGAATGCATTGTTCAATTTATATTTACACATTGCAATGATTGTCAAAAGAATTATTCTACCACTAAAAAGGATATTCTTTATATTGTCATGTGGATTACAAAACTTTAAAGCAATTTACTCAATCAAAAGTTACTTTTCATTAATTAATTAGCAAAAAAAGTTTTACAAAAGGATGTTCAAAATATTGTGTCAAAATAATTTTTTTTCCTGGTGGGAAGAAATCCTTAGTATTTTTTTATTTTAAAATTGAATTTATCAAAAGAGATAGAAACTCAATCATTAAATTTCTAACCAAAAACTTCTTTCAAAATAAGACTTAAAAATGCTCAGAAAATCAAAATTAAAAGATAAAGTGGTCTAAAAAGTTTTCAAAACAACATTTTCATTTGCTAAACAAATTAAGTCTTGGGCTCAAATGGTTGAAGAAAACAACAACCAAAAAATTCAAATCTATAAATGGGTCAAAACACTTGTAAAACAACCCAAACTAGAGCTAACCCTAGAATAAGCCTCTAAGATTTTCAAACTTTAACAATCTTTCTGCACTCTAGAAGAACGTACAAGTATGGATACTAAACTTCTTATAAAACTAGAGAAGGGACAATTTTCTTCATCAAAATCTCGTTCTTAAAAGATTTCAAAAAATCTCACAAGAGGTTTCCTATAAAAAAAAAATTGTTTCCAAAACCTCACGAAAGGATTCTTGTTCAAAATTTATTCTATCACAAAAAAAATTCATAGATTGTGTTATTGCAATAAAAAATAAAATCGAATTATTTTATCAAAATGAATTTACAAAACACTTGGACGTTAACATAATCATTTTACAACTTTTTTCCAAAAGGCTTTATTTAAACCATGGGATTTAACAAAATCCAAGCCTTATTATAAGAAAATTCTAGAAATGACAAGTTATAGTGCAATTATAGAAATGGCAGGTTCAATAACCTTTCAAGACAATCTTAAGAATGGTCCAATAAACTATTTTACAATAAAAAGCCACAAAATCTTTTCTCCATCTAATTGTGGTAAGGATCTTTATAACTTAAAACACTTTTCTCTTGATTCAAAACCACAACAAACCATTTCAGAACTTATACCTATTGGGATTACAAGCATGTTCTTTTTCAAATCCAAAATTTTTTCATACTTGGTTGTTCTTTTTCAACCTTAAAATGAAACCTTTAAAATTCCAATTTTGATTCACCCATTAGTGGAAACTTTATGGTGTCCCTCCTAACATTCTCAACCCATACGTTAGAAAGAGTTACCCCTTTTCAAAAATTCTTACTAATCTTCTGATGCAGGGAAAAGATTTCTCCTTTGATGCTCTTCAGCATAAAATTCTTCTTGCCATAGGTAATATCCTAGAATTTAAAATAACAACAAAAAGGAAGAAAATACTATTCGCGTTAGGAGATTAATTGTTCAGTGGTGGACTAAGTTCTTAGTTCTCACCAGCATAAAAAAAAAACATATTTTTAGTCTGTGACTCCAAAGTTAAAGCCTTCTAAAGCCATATCTTTCAGCAACCAGTTTCTGGCCCATAAGTTTTTTACTCAACTAGTAGTTTTAAGAGATGAAGAACACTTTACTATGATTCTTTATGATTCGAGCCTATTATTGATCCGGGTAATGACAATATGGATGATTGTTATAGTATTTTTCCATCTTTATAATGGCATTTTCTAAAATGTGGGCTTAGCCTATACTTTATAAAATGTGGACTCAGTCAATAATATGTATTTTCAAGATTTTTAGGTTTAGCCTGTTTGTTGTAAAATAATAGGCCCGGCCTATTTAAAAAAAAAACAATAAAAAGAAAAAGGTTCCTTGCAGTTACCTTTTTATCTTGTCTGCTTTTTAAAAGTAGGTGAAGCAGTAGAAAATCTGCAAGTTTGATGCTCATCACTTTATAACTCATTTAGTCACTTCACCTTTCCAAAATCCCAAGTTTGCCACTAAGGACTCCTTATAAGAAGACACTTTTGCTACTTGAGAAGTTAGAATCCACTTCTAGGATTAAACACTTCACAAAACTCTCAGCTTAGATTTTAGGAAGCTCAAGCACACCCTCTAAATCTTGAATAGAGTACTATATCTCTTGTTTTTTCAAAATATTCTTTGTAATTTGAGCATATTATTTTAAATAAATTTATTTTGTTCATTCAATTTTGTACTTAATTTATGCATTAACTTTCATTTTCATTTATTAAGTATGCTCTACACTTAAGTGTAAATTGATTTGGTGCATTAGAAATTTTGTATTTCATATTTTTAATTATTATATTTACATTCGTATTTTAATTAACCATCCCCCCACCTCACACACACACACATATAGACTTTGTGTTTGGGTCGCATTCGATGGTAACATTTTTGAGTCATTTAGGTTTCCTTGGGGTTTAAGTTACTATTTTTTGATAGGTTCGAATCAAATCAGATTTATTCGGATCTTATACTGTTAATTTTGCAAATAATAAACACAAATCACATTATATTTGGAAAATTGGAGCGTGTGGTGCTCAACTTCGTTGATGTGGAGTTGAATTTAGCAAGTAGCGAAAATTTATATTTATTATTTATAAAATTGACACATACAATTATTATGCATTTAATAAGTTATTTTTTTAGGAATTTAATAAATTATTGTTAAAATATAAATATTTAAATAAAGTATAAAATTATATTTAGGTATATGTATATGCATTAGACCTAAAAAATTTAATATAAAGAGGTAAGTGGTAAAAAGAGCTTCTTATAAATTAAGCCAAGTTTAAAGGAAAAATTTCATGTCTTCTTTATCCCTAATTCTGGTATATGCAATAGTATCTAAAGAAAAAGATGCAATACCTTGGCCTAGCAGACACGCCAAAAATGAAATGATTGTGGCTTTGATATAATTACGTTGTGAAGCTGCTGTAATACTAAGATAACTACTGCACATTAAGCACTAATTAAAACACCATCATTAATTGAAAACGAAAATTAACTGAAAACAAAAAACAAAAAGAAAGAAACTTTCAATTATGTCATTAGTTGCGTATTTTTTCAGTTCCTCTGAAATTGATGTACTCATTAATTACATATTAGAATAATCTACCTTCTCATTAATTATTTAAAGGGGAGATTCTCTCTTGAGTACCTACTACTATTATTTCTCAACAAACTATGCCTAGCTTTATCAAAAATTTAAAAACTGAATTTTCACTCTATAACTTATTTAAATATCTAAAGTTTAACAATAACATATTTGGTAATTATATTTATCAATTTTATAAATAATAAACACAAATTTATACTTTTTTTAAAAAAAATAAAAAATATAACATTTAACTACACTGATATAACATTTAAACCATTGTAGTATCGGCAGAAATTAAAAATGGAAGGAATTGATTTTCTTATTAATTTTAATATTTTAAATTGATTTTGATATTATGTGATGTTATATAGCATAATTGAGTGTTATGCTCTTTAATTTTTCAATTTCAATATAAATTTGTGTGTATTATTTGAGAATTTGACAAACATAAGTCTTTAATAGACATACTTTCAAATAATAAATCGATTAAAGCTTTTGGTATTGTTTATATATTTTTCGGATTTAATTACTTGATAATGGATTCCCTATTAAATTGAAGGGAAAGATAAATGTTAAAAATTGATTGTACAAAATTTGTATTATATAATGAAAGTACTCTCATGCCCTTGCCACAAAGAATTAATTATTCTTCTTTTTTTTTTTGGTCAACTTTTTTCTCCCAATGATGCATTTAATTCACATTATGCTTCACTGTTTTTTTTTTTAATCGTGAAATATTTTGATCAATTTCATAATTTTGCATTGATTTCTTTTTAGAGTAAATTCAAGAACTCTTTACAATAAGAGAGAATCAAAAGGAACAATGATTAATGAAAGAGGAAAATAAAAAGGAATTTTCTGCAAAAATTTGTAAAATTGCTTTAAAATGATAAGGAAAAAAAGTTATTTAGCCAATGAAATAAGATATTGGAAAGAGAATAAATCAATTAATTCTATTTGGGGAGAGAATATCCCGAAAGTTTAACTAAAGGATAAAAAAGACATTACACACTATTTTTATTGTGTTTTTGTACATTTAATAGCTCCCTAATTTGAGAGGACGCGCTTAAAACAATTTTTCTAGAAGAAAAATTAAATTAAGTAGTTTGATTTTTTTTTTTCTGAAACAAAAAGGCAAATTTGAACCGCAAAAATCATTTACTGCTGATGATAGTAATTTGCATTAATTGTGTAATTGAAAAAAGCCTAACACCTTAGACTTTTATTTATTTATTTATTTAATGCATCAACCTTGCGTAGGCTTGTGCATATCCACAACGAAAAGTTCTCCAATATTTTTCTTCTGTTTATTTTATTTATTTATTTTAATTTCGAGCAAAGCCATCGCTCCCAAACATTATAATTGTTGACAAAATTATATTAATCTAATGATTTAGAAAGTGAGCACTTTGATGCCTTGCTTCACAAATCAGAATTTTTATCTTTCGCATGGCTATTAAGAATGAGTAGACTCAAATTAGTATTGGCTCCAACCCAAACTATCATTATATGGCTTTTGACCAGAAACTCCACGTATTACTATTTTTTTTTTATTATTTCTATTTCTTATGGATAATAATTTTCCTAACTTTCAAATTAGCAATTTTATAATGAATAAATTTAATTTAAAGGTATTAATCTTATTGCAAGTTCTGATTTCTTTAATTTTATAGTTAGTTGAATCCCTTATTCCCTTAAAAAAATCAATTTTAGATCCAGAATTTGAAAACACAAGTGCCATAAAAATAAAAATCCTTAATTGGCCCCTCTCCGGACTTTTGGGAGTTAGATTTGACTTTGAATGGTCAACATTTTATTTTACACCTTTGAATATGTTAATGTCAAAAAATAAATAAATTTTCATTAAATATAGTCCTTTGAATATTTGAACTAGCGTTTGAAATTTAGACTTGTACGATTTTCTTTATTTGTCAACTTTAATGTTAAATATCAACAGGATATTTCTCTTTCCTGAACTCCAGATATGAAATTGCTCCTTTTTTGGAAAAAAAAAAAATTGTTCCGCAGAATTGTTATTTTGATATATTTAAGATAATATTTAATGAATATTTTTTAATTTTTTTCTCGTATAATATCAACTAAATATTTAATAACTTAATTAATATTTCTCTCTTTTTTTATAAATTTACTACGATAATTTAAATTAAAAGATACATTTTAGTTTATTTAATATAATTTTTTGTAAAAAATTAACAAAATTAATGATTAATTCAATATTGATGATTTATTTAATAAGTGATAATTTGATGGAACCGATCAGAGTGAGTAGCATTTTATATAGGTAGTTATCAGCAAATATTTTATCTAAATGGCATCAACTTCATAGATCGGATTTACAGGAGAATTTATAAAGAAAGACTTATATTTAGTCTAAGCCAGGACATCACGAATTTAATTCAACGCAAGACATGGTTTAATTAAAGTCATGAGAAGACAAGCAGGGGCATGGCATTATTCATTTTCTGGCTTTGGAATATAATCAACTTGAACCAAACAAATTTATAAACGTGAAAATTTTTGCAGTTTGCAAAATTTCTGAAACTCATCAAACTGAAAAAATTCACCACCACTGTGAAAAAATAATCACATGATCATGAATCACTACAAAAAAAAAATCCATTTTGCAGACGAAAATTCCCCATGGAATTGAGTAAATTTCCGAAAGGAAATCAAATTACTGATGGAATTTAGCGATGGAAAATGCCGTTGGAGAATCGATTGTTGACACTTTTTCCGTCGGTAAATTTACCGATGGAAAACATTGTCCGTCGGTAATTCCCTCGAGGGGTGCAGACAAAAAATTATTGTCATTTATCATAATATACCGACGGAATTATGTGGTTCGTCGTTAAATTTCCCTACGGAAAACAAATCCGTAGACAAATTTCTAATTGATTTAGCGACGGTATTCCGTCGGTAAATTTCCATGAGCAAAAAACATTTGCAACGGTTTCCGTCACTATTCCGTTACTAAAAATATTACAAATTTCTAATAATTATCTAATAAATTTGCTCTGTATCTCCTCCCTTGTCTTCTTCTGTATCACTTTCCCCATCTTTCTATGTTTCTTTTTTCTCATCTTCCTCTGAATCTAAAAAATTCAAGCATAATAAATAGAAGAGCTTCTCTAAATTACAAGTGTCCTTTGAACACAATTCTAACAACAAAGACAACAATTAACCATCTCATGCTAATTTATAATTTCTAAGAAGACCTAAAGATTTAAGGTGCTCAGGTTTGAATTGCCCATCTGAAGTAAAACAATTTCAAAATGCCACAAAACAAACACCAGTTCATCACCTTATACATAAGAACAATCTAGATTTAGGCAATTTACGCAATTTCTCTAGTCCCAAAATTTAGGCGAGCTACACATGCACAATTTATATAGACTAAAGCAATTTTATTAACTAGTCCAGATTTTTT